>CM076577.1:1181332145-1181811383 GCA_034641835.2 Pinus albicaulis | reverse complement strand
TAGCTCTGCAACTCCTGGTTGCTGCGGCGCGGTCGCGTTAGCTATGTGTATTTCTTCCGCAACTCAAAAAGAGTCCAAGTTCAAAATGTCTTGGCCAAAAGTTCAAAACTTAAACAAAAACAAGGGCCCCAACAAGAACCCCCTCTTAAGGTATGAAATTGAGGTACGTTATCGACCATCAATCCCAGATAACATCAAACACTGGTAGGTATTTGAGGATGAAGAGCAGATGAAGAAATTCCTGGAAACAGCAGGAGAATTGTCCAATATGGAGATTGATGCTGATGAAGAAGAAGAGACTGAAGACACTTCAAAAAGTAATTGGGAGGAGAGAATGGCAAGTAATAAAGTGTTGTAGTTAAAGGGAAACATTATACCTAGAGGGCCGGTGCCTCTAGAAATATTATTTGACAAGAATGATGTCCCACTGTAGTTGGGCAAAGTGGTAGAAGAAAATCAGCTAGAAGACCTGAATCTTGGTACTGATGCTAACCCCAAAATTGTAAAACTGTCCAAGAAGGTCCCAGAAGAATATAAAAAGCTATATCAGAAATTATTTCGGTCTTACAAGGATGTGTTTGCATGGTCCTATAAGGACTTGAAAATTCTTGACATCAGTATTATGTGGCACAAAATTCCACTAAAGGGAGATGCAAAGCCTCATAAGTAGAAGCTCAGACAAATAAATCCCCTGTTGCTTCCCTCTATTAAGAAGGAAATTAAGAAGCTGTTAGAGGCCAAAATAATTGTGCCATTGAGGTACTCTGAATGGGTGGCAAACCTAGTCCCTGTCCGAAAGAAGAACGGAGAAATAAGGCTGTGTGTAGATTTCCAAAATTTGAACAGAGCATCCTTAAAGGATAATTACCCATTGCCTAAGATGGATCACATCCTGCAGAAGGTGGTTGGAGCTTCTAGGATGTCAATGATGGATGGATTCTTTGGTTATAACCAGGTGGCTGTACTTCCAGAAGATCAAAATAAGACCGCTTTCACCACACCATGGGGTACATTTATGTATGCCAGGATGCCTTTTGGATTGATTAATGCAGGGGCCACTTTTCAGAGGGCCATGGACATTGCTTTTGTTGGGGAGAAAGATAAATTTCTGGTAGTCTACCTCGATGATATCACTGTATTTTCAAAGAATGATACTGAGCACATTGAGCATCTGCATAGAACCTTTGAGAAATGCAGAAGGTATGGTCTCTCTCTTAACCCTCAGAAGTCTTTATTTGCATTAGAAGAGGGTAAAATTTTGGGACACGTTGTGACTAAAGATGGGGTGAAGATAGATCCTAAGAGGGTAGAGGTTATAAATGGTACTTCTCTTCCCAGAAATAAGAAGGAGGTACAAGTGTTCCTAGGGCGCATTAATTTCCTGAGAAGGTTTATCCCTAACTATGCTGAAATAGTTAGACATATAACTAACATGTTGAAGAAGGATAATGAAGTTAAATGGTCCCAGGAATCACGAGAGGCCTTTATCAGGATAAAAAATGCTTTTGCGGAAGCCCCTGTGCTAGCTGGACCAGATTATGCTAAACCTTTCATGATCTTTTCTTTTGCATCACCTCATACAATAGTAGGAGTTTTATTGCAGAAAAATGAGGAAGGGTACGAGCAGCCCATTTCCTTCTTCAGTCAGGTGCTCCGTGATGCAGAATTGAAATATAACATATTGGAAAAGCAAGCATACTCCCTAGTGAAATCCCTCAAAGCTTTCCTCATGTATATCTTGCAGTCCCATATCACTGCATTTGTTCCTACAGCTGCTGTAAAAGATATTCTTATCCAAGGGGATAGTGAAGGAAAAAGGGGGAGGTGGATTGCCAAGATACAGGAGTATGAATTAGACATCTGCCCTACTAAGCTGATCAAAGGACAGGGGCTTGCCAAAATATTATCTGAATCAAACTAGCAAGCTCTGGGCATAAATTTGTCCATTATAGCAGGTGAGGAATCTGAGGAGAAAGAAGAGAGACAGGGAATTGGGTAGCTACTCCAAAAAAACATATAAAGTACCTCACCAGTCAGTGGTACAAAGAGATAGTAGAATATCTCCTCACACTTAGCCGCCCTCCAAGCTGTGATAAAGCTAAATACAGAACGCTAAGATTAAAATCACAGAAATACATAGTCGCCAATGGCCGACTATACTGGAGAGATCCCTCAGGCATCCTACTCCTGTGTCTCACAGAGGATGAGGTAGAGAGTATTATAGCCGAATTTCACAAAGGAATCTGTGGGGGTCATTACAGCTGGAGGGCCACCACGCACAAAATCCTGAAGGCCTGTTTCTATTGGCCCAAGATTTTTGGAGATGTTTTTGCCCAGGTTAGAGCTTGCGAGAAGTGTCAGAAATTTACTAAAAGGCAGAAGTTGGCCCCTTTTCCCATGATTCCCGTGCATGTGGACGAACCATTCCGACAATGGGGAATTGATTTTATAGGTGAAATACATCCTCCATCGAGTGGTCAGCATAAGTGGATTTTAACTGCCACTGATTATTTCACAAAATGGGTGGAAGCCATACTTGCGAGGAACGCCACAGATACTGTGATAATAAAATTCATGGAAGAAAACATCATATCCAGGTTTGGCTGTCTTGTCAGAATAGTGACTGATAATGCACAGGCCTTCAGTCTACAAAGTTTGTGAGCTTCTGTCAGCAGTGTAACATCACACTAAGTCACTCTACAGCCTATTATCCACAGGGAAATGGCTTGGAAGAATCTTCCAATAAAACCCTAGTAAGGGCACTGAAGAAGGCTATAAATGAAAATCAGAAGAATTGGGATTCCTAGTTAAAATTTTCTCTGTGGGCCGATAGAATTACCAGCAAGAGAGCAACTGGGAAATCCCCATACAAATTAGTATATGGGAGGGCAGCAATATTCCCTATATAGTTAGCCCTACCAGTAGCCCGATTCATGCAGGAAATTCAAGAAGATCCTGATGATATGACCAGGCGAATAAATCAGCTGGTGGAATTGGAAGAAACGTCGAACCAGGTAAGTCAAAGGATAACAGAGTATCAGGAGAAGATGAAATACCTTTTTGATCAGCATGCCAAGGACAAGAATTTGCAGATTGGTGATTTAGTTCTCAGGTGGGATATCCGGAGGGCTGAAAAAGGAAAACATGAAAAATTCGATCCACTCTGGTTCGGTCCTTTCAAAATCGTGGAACAAGGAGGTAACAACACTTTCGAGTTGGAAAATTTACCGGGTGACTTGCTTGATGCCCCTGTAAATGGTCAGTTTCTTAAACCCTACTTCCAGTTCTAATTCAGGCAGAGATAGCCTGATGTATTATACTATATATTAGTTTGTTTTCACTCTTGTTTGAAATAATGTGGGTGTCGTGATGAATTATGGAAAAGAAAAGTAGAAGTGTTGAAGATGCAGAGTTCGCACAAAATATTATCAGGTGGTCTGCGAAGTTCTCGACATGCTCAGTGATGAACGTGCCGTCCCCAGGTGAAACCAATGTTGATCATGTCAGCATTCTATTAAGATTTTGATAAGCAACCTCGCTTAAACCTTTCAAACCCCCTCTCTCTGCCCTGAGAAATTCATTTTCTGATCATCATTACCTTCTCCCAGCCTCAAATCCGCATAAAAGGGCTGAAATCCCACATTATAATATATTCAAGGCCTAGCACCTTTCAGCCCTAGCCCCTACACCTTTTTTCTCCACATGACCGGAGGTCAAAACCGAGTGCTAGTCCTAAAGGCACTTATCACATGTATACATCGGGCACGTTTATAACCGTCGATCTGAATAGATGCGACGGCATTCGCCAGTCATCATCGTGCCTGTGGCCCACTCCATTCATTGCCCAAATCGCCTGTCCGCAGTCCAATCAACCTGAAAAATCAACGGTCCACAGTACTCCCGCTCGGTGGTCCTCGCACTGTGCACTGTGCAAAACCCGCCCGGTTTCTATCGCACCGCTTTTGGGCGGTAGGCGGTATTTTATTTCTCGGAGCGATTCCATACATATTTTTCCGTGTGTCTCTGCGTATGGCTAAAAAACCACCCTCCATCGTGCGTTATCATTCGTCTGTAGACACGGTGCGATATCCACGAGAGCCGTCCGATTTGGGGTGATCCATCCGACGGTAGTCACTCCACGAAGCTGCGCAGGATTTAGCCGAGGCAAGCCGTACCCCTAGCCCATGGTCCATCGCCCTCCGACGCATTGTCAACCGTCGATCTCCTCCTGAGATCTGATGGTCCAGATCACTTACCTCCCCACCAATTGACTCCGTACCTCCACGTCACCCGTTCTACATGTTTGTAGTATTTTTCCTCCACCCTTATATATTTCATTCATTTTTCAAATGTTTCACGTTAAAAACTTTCACCAGTCCATCCTCCATCGTTGCACTGTATTTTCTCCGCCACCCTGCATTGTTCCTTCATTCCACCATGTCCGCATGACCATTTTCATTGATCCCACCACGTCCATCATCCCCATGCCTGGTTTTCCTAACAATTTTGCGGATTTTGCAGGGTTACAACGGCGAAAAACTGCCATGATTTACAGCCTTTATTACAGTAACAGAGAACACATCAAAGGACCATTTTTCAGAGGCTGGAATTATGGAGAAAGGCCTGGGAAGGTATGTCAACAAGACTTCCATTAAAGAAGCAGGGTTAAAATCTGTCAAACCCTCCAGAGTCATTCAAAGCACAGATCGCGCAGATGGAGACATTAATGGAGCAGCAGAGAAATATCAGTGAATGATCGAGGAATTCAACATCCAGCATTGAAGATCTTTAAACCGTAATTCAGGGTTTAGAAGGCAGATGGTACAATTCGCAGAAAACAATACCTTAGTTTTCTTTTCAGCACCATTTTCTTTCAGGAAAGGACAGAATGTCTATGTGATTTTATTTCTTTTTTGTGTTCCTTAAGAGATTTCTACCCAGTGTATTTACTTCAGTAAGCAGACAGTAGAGTACATAGAGTGCTACAGAGTCATTCAGCAATATGGGCGTGCACGTTTCTGCCATCTTGTATTTATGAGGCAAATTAAATGTTCATCACCTACTCCCTTTCGAGCTTTCTTGTTCTCCTATAAAGCTCCCGAAGAACAGATGATTAGGGGTTCCAGATTTTATTAGAAAATCATGCAGTGAAAGGATTTTTGTATACATTTTGTTGAACTCTTGTATGAAGGCTCAGAGCCCGTAGGGTCTCAGTGAGGAGGAGTTCCATTTGTTAAGAGGATTCTGGTCTTTGGTATTTCACAGTTTGTAACTTTCTCTCTTACGTGTTATTTTAATAGATCATTTCATTTCATCCATTTTTCCTGTATCATGTTTCTGGAATGCGAGTGGCTCACTGATTTTTGGTATGGATTTATCCTAGTTGATACCCATGCTCAGATTAGTCAAGCACTTTAAATATGGCTTAGGCATGATATTCTGTCTCACTATTCATCTAAATTGTATTTCTGCTATATTAGTTGCTTTGGGAGGGTGTTTTTAAAACTCTATTGTCATGTATGGATTCTTAGATTGGTAAGCCCATTACATGGTGGTATTGTGTATCTGGATATCAGCTCAATGACAACTAGTATTCTCTCAATATTTCATTCACTACATACACCTTCTGATAATTTATTTTTGTGAGGTATTTCTGAATTGGCCCTATTTATAGTAAGGTGTCTCTGAATTGTCTGTAGCTTTTATATTGGAATTTTGCATGTTGCCTCTGCAGTATTCCTTTCTCTGTGTCATTTTCTGTAAATTTTGGTCCCATTTTAATTAACCTTCTGGTTTACAAGAGATATAATTAGAGCATTTTATTGATAACTTCCTTTGTTATACCATATGCTCCTTGCTAATGTAAGATGTCCTAGGCACTGTTCTATCACAACTCTAGGCTGTCTCTAGGAACGAAAACAAACTCCATCTTTCGACCTTCACCGTTGATCTCATCCTAAGATCTAACGACCCAAAACTAATCGCCCTCCACCCATGCCGGGTCCCACGCACGACCAGTTCCATTGCATTTTCATTCATTTCTTCGCATTCTGCCTAAGTCCAAACTTTCATGATTTACATTAAAGGTTTAATGTTTTACATTAAAGTCTATGTATTTCGCCCAACTTTCATAAGCCATCCCGTTATTTAAATCTCCACCGTCAATCTTCGCCACCGGACCATGATCGAACGGTCCACGTGCATTTCTCCACCAAAACCCCATCAGTCACAATTTACACCATATTTCTGCATTTTCCACCATTGCTTCATCTGAAATTGCCGTTTTCACCACCACTGCGCTGCCATCTTCATGACTCTCCACCACATCCATCCTCCCATGCATGGATTTCTTAACAAAGTTGTGTGTTTTGTAGGATACAGGTGGTGAACACTTCCATGGTTCACTGTCACTGTTACAGTGACACAGAGCACTATGAAACGAGGCCCATAGCCCGATCTCACAAAGAAGAGCCTGAGAAGGTGCTTAGAGCGTGATTTTCATTAAAAGTACAGAGTTAAGGAGCTCTAATGCACATTATTGAACATATTAAGCCTTAATTCAAAGTTTTAAAGGCAAGGTACCAGATTGAAGACCTCATAAATCACACAGAAGGCCTGGCACGCAGAAATGATATCATCAATGGATACAAATCAACAAAAGTCTCCTCCCAAGAAAGGACACGGTACTTGTACTGTTTCAGTCTACATAGTGTCCATGAGAAGTTTTCCTCCCTGACAACGGTCCTAATGCTACCAGAGCATTTGTTGCACAGTATGGCAATCCTCACAGTCACTTATCTACCTTTTGTTTATTTTCCAGAGTACTGCAGTGGTTCTACATCAAAGTACATCAAAGACATACCTGGAGTAAATTGCAACCTATCAAAGACCACTCTTTCATCCAAAGAGTACTGAAGATTAATGCTCAGACATTAAAACAGAATGGGTTTCGACCCACTGCTTCTACTCTATTTTTAATGTTCATTTAGTATTTCATCTACCTCCTCTGCCTCTCTTTCAGCTATAAAATTCATGAAGAAACTCATCGCCAAGTTGTTGATCGGATATTTGTGAACTGCATGATGTTTCTCTTGAGACATGTTATCTGTGTAAAGTTGTAAGATAGGCTGAGGAAGATGTTTTCAGACTGAATACCAAGCTGTTGGCAATGTTGTACATGACTGGTGTTTCTCTTTAATATGACAAGCACATTTCTTTGGATCCTAATTTAAAGCAGCGGTGATGTTTCCTTATCTTTATCTTGGTTTTACCTTATAGTTCATTTCACTTCAAATTCTTCTAGGCATGCATCAGAAATCTGGCATATGATTTACCCTTGTTAGGTACCCTATGTTCCTGCTCTCCCTGCCCTCAATGTTTTCTGCTGTATGTATTATCTGAGAATTGATTTCAAGCTAATTTAACCAGTGTAGTGGTCAAATATGTACTTCTAGCTGATGTATGAATTAATGAATCTGTTCTTAGATGTTCTTGTTAGGCTTCAATTGAATGAATTGGGATACTGGGAGTTTAGAACTCTGTCTTTGTCTCACTAGGGTCCTTTTCAATTAATTGAACCTTTATAAGTTCCCTTAAGCTGGATACCAAAGCATTGAGAGTTCAAAGTCTCTCTCTGATCTTAGGTTTTCACCTTTGTGCTTAAATATTTTATGTTTCCTTGCCTGAAGAGTTAACCTTTTAGGTTCTGGATCACAGGTTGTCCAATGGCATGTCCTGTCCCTGGATCTGATTCCTGAAGGGTCATCTTGGAGGTTTCCTTTCCTTTCACCTTCCTTCTTGCCATTTCATGCCACACTATCATCTTTAAGATCCAATGCTTTAGATGACTAGCCCAACTGAAAGCCTGCATATTGAATAGCAAGTAAACCCTTTCCTGACTCCATTACCCAATGGTCTCGAGTGTTCTTTGAAATCATCTCTTCTTCACCTAAAACCCTCTTTGCACATCCTTGTCTCATACTGAACCTTTCCTTCCTGATTCCCAACAACCAAACAAACAATCAATCAAACAAAATCACGCCTATAACTAGCCTAATATCTTAACACAGAGCTTAAAAGACATAAAACCTTTGCCCATATAGAGAGATCCCTTTGTGGACCCAGGAGGGCTAGATCCCGAGGTCTGAAAGTGGTTTTGATGTTGTCTCATCTTTTGGCATTGCCAATCTTGCCAAAACATGGGAACCCCAACATAATGGTGACTCCGCTAGGGAATTTCTGAGTTTTTTTTCCATCTTATTACATCACAAGAGCCTCAGAAAACCAAGAATATCTGGTTAGGTTGGTAGTGAAACACTTCCACTTGAAAATTACTTTCCACTTGATTGTGTTTCTCCCACACTCTTAGACAGAGTCTGGAAAGGGCCAGACAGCCTCCAGATCTCACTCTCTTTCAGAGGTGAAATGTTTGGTAAAAGCCCTCCCAGTCCATCTTTGGTTAGAGTTTGCTTTGTTTTGAGGATATCCTTGAGAAAGGACATTACCTAAGCACTGTGGTGGACAATGTACCTCCTAGAAACACCCTAAACCTTCCACCTGGCAACTCCATTGTTCCTTAACGATTAAAGACTCCACTGGTGATCAGTAGGCCTGTTGATTATATTGGTTCACATAAGACTCCATTGGGAGACCAGAGTCCACAACAACATCAGTCACAATAGAAGTAGCAAGTAGGATTAAGCCGCTTGATTCAAAAACAACATTCTGGCTTCAAGAATCGTTCACATAAGAGCTTATCCTAACCCAAACCCACCTGGAGTAGTTGAAAATCCTGAGAGCATCCTCAAGAAATCCTCTGCACCTAAAAGAACAACTATTTCCAGTCATATTCGTAGAGCTAACTCTGCACCGAAAGATTTTTCAGCTCTATCAGACCCACTTTTTGACCTAGACTCTCAAAGAAGATTGCCAAGAACTAGGCCATTCAGTGTTCTAGACCAGCCAGACCTTGAGCTTCCTGGTTCACTACCCCAAAGTGGTAAACACATTAGGGACAGAGAAACCCCTCCATCTACACCTATTGATATTCACTTCATTCAAAACTTGGGACTCAGTCATCCTAAATCAGCTCAGTAGTTTTCTGCTGGCCTTGGTATCCCCGTCATCCATATACCAGCTGCTCAAGCCAACCCCTTACTTCCTCAGAACATCATCATGGCAGCCTGGTATTCACCTCTGGTGTTGCCTCATCCCCTAGTGCCCTTACCCAATGATTACCAATCAAAGATCCCACACTTCACTGCAAAGGAGTCTACCACAACTCAGCACCATGTAGACAGGATGGAAGATTCTTTTGACTACATGGAAATAGATGATGATACGGTCAAAATGAGAATATTTGCGTAGAGCTTAGGGGGTGATGTGAAAAAATGGTTTAAAGGCCTACCTCCTAATAGTATCCAAGACCTTCCTACTCTATATCAGACCTTCATAAACAAATGGAAAGTTAAGACCAACCCTTTCCAAATCTTAGCAAAATACAAAAACCTTAAAAGAAATGTAGGAGAGAGTGTCCATGAATACTCTACAAGGTTGAAGAGCGTTTATAATGCTCTTCCTCCACATATGAAACCTCTAGAAGGTATGACTTTAGTGAAATACACCGAAGGCTTTGATGCTGACATGGCCTACCAGCTTAGGGAGAGAGATTACAACACACTGTAAGACATGCAAAAAGGAGCAGTGAGTGTAGAGGCTAACCTGATTGAGAAGAAAGCAAGATTGAGAGCTGAGAAAAGGGTAACATATAGAGATGACACCGTAGCTTCCACATCTGACCCCAATTATGACCGTCTATCTAAAAACATGGAAAAAATACAGCAAATGATGGAGAAAATGGTTGTCATAGTCAGTAACCAAAACAGAAGCCAAGTCCAGAACCAGAACTTTAGGAGAAACAATACCCCTCCCAACAGACAAAGGGACTCAGACCAACAAGTCATACCCCCATTCCAAGAGAAATTCCTTGATGAAGATGAGGGGATAATAGAAGAGTCTGAGGGAAACACAATAAACATGTTTGAAGTAGAAAACTCAATCCACAACTGTTCCACAAAGGAAGATCAGCCCTCGCCCTCATATTGGGATGAGGAAAGATTGGAATCTAAGGATTACAGGTTAGGATTTGACAATTCCATCATGCAGGTCAGAGAACAGGATGAACTTAGAAGAAAAAGGGGCTCGGACAATTCCAAACCCAAAAATTCTAAGATCATCATTAAGAAGAGGCCTGAGAAAACTGCTGAAAGTAAAAAATCAGCAGCGGAGAGTTCTGGGAAGAACAAGGAAAAAGACAGCCAAGATACTGATAAGCCAAGTCAACCAACTAGCAGCACTAGCACTGCAATTAGTGCTCCTGATAAAACAGTTCCTAAGCCTATACATTGTGAGAATCAGCCCACTGATTCTGCCACCAAGGTGGTGGCTAACAAAACAGAGTTGAACATTACAAGAAGTCATTCCACTTTCAATTTGGAGAGTGAGATTGCGAAAATTAAAATCTCTGTCCCAATCTCTGAGTTGGCCACTCAGGATGTATATAAAGGCCAAATTTTGAAAGCTCTAAATCTAGGGGAGAACAGTGACACTGTCAATCTGAGTGATGATCAACCAACCCTCCTGTTTGGTCCAAAGATAGAAGGGAAGTTTCAGGAAGGGGTAATACCTCCTTTTTATATCAGTCTCAATATCCATGACAAGATCCTTCACAATGCAATGCATGACTCCAGGGCCTCACACAAATTAATGCCTAAAGTAGTTAGAGATAACTCGCCCTTATAAAGATTTATATTCATTTGACTCTAGCAGGATAAAATGCTTGGGCCTAATCAAATACCTGTGTGTAAACCTTACCCAGATACCTGCCAAGTGCATGGTTATGGATGTTGTAGTGGCAGATGTCCCCCCTAAGTATGATATCCTATTTTCAAGGTCATGGGGAGCCAAGATGCAGGGTACAATGCAGATGGATGGGGTATATGCCACAATCCCTATCTTTAGCCAGCTTAGGAGACTATATAGAGAGGCACAAATGAAATTCCTGGTCAGCAGCACTGAAAAGCTTGAAAATTATCCTCTGTACTCTATACACACAGATCTGGACTCCTTTATCCTTTGTAATGATGAATCCTTAGAAGAGCCAGAGCTGGAAAGAAGAGATACAAATAATAGGGAAAAGCCCATAGATTTCAACATAATGGCCTCTCTAACCTCAGAAGAAAACAAAGATGAAATTTGTGGACAGTGCACTGAAAACGAAACTCCGAGTAAACAAGGAATAGAATGTGAACAGTTGGCTAGTCACTCCTCACAAAATCATACACCACACAAAGAATGACACCATCCACAGCCCAAGAATGAACCCTTATGGGAAATGAATTTCGATGGGTCATGCACCAAGAAAACCGCAGGGGCAGGAGTATGGTTGCATAACACGGAGACTGACTATGCTGAGAGTCATGCCTTCAACCTGAACTTCAAATGTACAAATAATATCGCAGAGTATGAGGCTCTCATCCTAGGCTTGAGTATGTTGAAAAAGTTAGGAGCCCGTAGGATAGCTGTCCAAGGAGAATCCGAGTTAATTATCAAACAAGTGAATGGTGAATACACAGCGAAACACCCTAGGCTGAGAGCATACAGGAATGATGCTATGGCTTTATTAAAGACCTTTGTGGAATACGAACTAGTGTTTATTCCTAGGAGTCAGAATGTAATTGCAAATGGATTAGCTTCCATAGCCAATTCATATCACAAGCCTCCTAGTGATCAACAAATCATCATTCAGACGAAGTTCAGACCTGCAGTACCTGATAATGAGAAATATTGGCAGGTTTTTGAAGGAGATAAGCAGATTGAGGATTTCCTAATAGGCAGGAACGAGTTTGAATTTTCTGATTCAGACTCTAAGTCCAATGATAACTGCCTAAGTGAAGAACCCTTAGACGAGGAAGAACCACCCTATAACATAGAAATAAATACTTTAAACGAAAAAATTGGAAATCCAACTGAAGAATGTAAAAACACAGATAATAAGGAAATAGAGGTGCTACAGGAAAAAGATAAGAACATACCCCGAGGTCTGGCACCTTTAGAAGATCTTTTCGACTTCGATGATGTAGCGAAAAAGCCCACCATAGAACACTCAGACTCTGATGTTGAGGAATGCAACATAGGCACAAAAGATAAGCCCAAGATGATTAAATTGGCTAAGTACTTACCCGCAGACATGAAAAAGAAATATATCGACCTGTTCAAGGAATTCATTGATATGTTTGCCTGGAGCTACGAGGACTTGAAGGTCTATGACACAAACATCATACAACACAAAATACCCTTGAAAGAAAACCATAAACGCTTCAGACAGAAACTTCACAGAATTGACCCAAAACAATTGCCTGTAGTAGAAAAGGAAATAAAGAAGATGTATGAGGCAGGAATAATAGTTCCTGTGAGGTTCTTTGATTGGGTCTCAAACCTTGTAGCTGTGAGAAAGAAAATAGGTGAGATCAGGCTGTGCATAGATTTTAGGAACCTTAACAGAGCCTCACTTAAGGACAATTACCCTTTGCCAAAAATGGAACACATTCTTCAGAAAGTAGTAGGCTAAAAAAGGATCTCCCTGTTAGATGGTTTTTCAGGTTACAACCAAGTTTTAGTACTCCCAGAATACCAACTCAAGACAATTTTTACCACTCCATGGGGCAATTTTATGTATGTAAAAATGCCCTTTGGACTGATGAACGCTGGTGCCACCTTCCAACAAGCAATGGACATAGCCTTTTTAGATGAAATAGGGCACTTCATTGTCATATATCTGGATGACATAACTGTCTATTCCAAGACCGATGAAGAGCACCTAAAACATCTAAGGAGAGTTTTTGAAAAATGTAGAAGGTTCGGTCTGTCATTGAATCCTAAAAATACTGTATTCGGGCTGCAGGAAGGTAAGCTTCTTGGCCACATTATATCTGAGAAGGGGATCAGGATAGACCCACAAAGAGTTGAGGGAATACTACAAATCACACACCCGAGAAACATTGAAGAGTTACAGTCCTTCATTGGGAAAATAAACTTCTTAAGGAGTTTTATTCCCAACTAAGATGAGCACCTTAGGAATATGACTAATATGCTGAAAAAGGGTGTAGGGCTTAAGTGGACTGTTGAGGCTAAAATATCTTTTGAATCTGTTAAACTTGCACTCACCTGAGCTCCTGTCCTAATCAACCCATATTTCTCAAAGGATTTCCTGATGTTTTCATTTGCCTCCGAGCATACAGTGGCTGCAGTTTTATTGCAGAAAAATCTAGAGGGAATGGAACAGTCCATTGCTTTCTTCAGCAAAGCTCTGAGAGATGCACCCTTGAAATATAACATAATGGAAAAACAGGCCTATGCCTTGGTGAAGGCCTTGAAAGACTTCAGGGTGTACATACTGCATTCCCACACCATAGCCTACATGCCAAACATAGTGGTTAAAGACATTTTATCCCAAGACCCAGATGGGAAGAGGGGAAAATGGATTGATGTGATCTTAGAATATGACCTTGAGATAAAACCCACAAAACCAATCAAAGGTCAGGGCTTAGCTCAACTAATGGCTGAATAAAATTTACAAGCCCTTGACATAAACATGGTTGATTCCTTGGGTGAGCAGGAAGGATTGCCTGATCCCACTGTTGAGGAGAAGTTTCATAACTCTCCTTGGTATTTTGACATTTTGTATGTGCTCACGAACCTCAATGCTCCTCCTGAACTATCAAAGACGAAGGCCAAATTCCTAAAGCTAAAATCCAGAAACTGTTGCATTCTGAATGAATGTTTATACTGGAAAAATACAAATGGCCTATTTCTTAAATGTTTGCCTGAAATTGAAGCTGAGAGGATTAAACAGGAGTTCCATGCAGGAGAGTGTGGAGGCCACCTGAACTGGAAAGCCACTGCTAACAAAATACTCAGAGTTGGCTATTATTGTCCTACACTTTTCAATGAAATCCATAAGATGATAATTGCCTGCCATAAATGCCAGATTTTTGAAGGCAAAAGAAAGCTCCTCCCTTTGCCTTTACAACCCATCACTGTTGAAGGTCCCTTCATGAAATGGGGCCTAGATTTCATAAGAGAAATACAACCTACTTCTTCTGCACAACACAAATGGATCCTTACAGCCATAGATTACTTCACAAAGTGGATAGAGGCCATACCTGCTAGGAATGTCACAGATTCTGTCATCATTAGGTTCTTAGAGGACCACATCCTCTCACGGTTTGGCTTCCCAAGAAAAATAATCACTGATAATGCTGCTGCTTTTGGATCCAAGAAAATGGTTGATTTTTCTCACAGGTATCAAATAGCACTCGGTCATTCAACTGCTTATTACCCACAAGGTAATGGGTTAGCTGAATCATCAAACAAGAGCTTGGTGACCATTATCAAAAAACTACTGGAAGAGAACAAAAAGTCATGGCATAACAAGTTAGTGCATGCTCTGTGGGCCGACAGGCTTACAACGAAGAAATCCATTGGTATGTCACCATATCAGCTTGTCTGTGAAACAGAAGCAGTTTTTCCTACCAGCCTTGGAGTACCAGTGATTAAACTGGTCCAAGAGATTCAGACAGAAGAAGACAACATGGTAAGGAGGATAAATCAAACAATTCATCTCCAACAAACGAGAGAAGAGGTCTATAATAGAGCTCTAAAGGTTCAGGAAAATATAAATAAATTATTTGATAAAATGAAAAAAGCTTGTGACTTCAAAATTGGAGATAAAGTTATGAAATGGGACTCCAGGAGAGAGGACAAAGGAAAGCATGGCAAGTTTGATAGTTTGTGGCAAGGTCCTTACATCATACAGGCCACTGTGGGTGCAAATGCCTTTTTTTTGCAAGAACTAGATGGTACAGAGCTGTTTGGGGGTCCTGTCAATGGCAGGATGCTCAAACACTACTACTGCTAATTTCCAATTTCCAGTTTCCATTTCCATTGTAAATACCATTGCTGTGTTATTTTTCAAGAAAGGGAGAAAAATGTTTCAAAAAACAGAGAGAAAGGAGAGGTTCAGACATACTCAAAACATGAACCTCTGAAGTGTAAGAGTGGCTCTAACATGATCAAAACCTGAGCCAGAAGAAGTGAGGACAGCTGGTTCTAACATGCCTAGAATATGGACCCGTAAAGAAGAAAGAAGAATCAGCTCTAACAAGCCCAAAGCCAGAGCTGAGATGAAGAGGAAAGTGACTCTAACAAGCTCAAAACTTGAGTCACAAAGAAAGGAAGGATGCTTCAAGGTTTCAAATTTCAGGCCTTCAAGATTTTGTTTTCATTTTTCTGCAAATTTTATCCATGTGCAACTGTCTTTATGCCTTGGATCCACAGCAAACTAGACTGTCTAATCCTAGTTTGACTGTTTTAAATTTCTGTTGTAGAATGTAGAGAAGAAATCTACTGGACAGTTTAATCCCAACAGATATTAGATTAGGTAGAGAAACATGTGAGGCCAACATTTTAATCTGGTCTCATGGAGTGATAAGGGTAGAATTAGATTAGTGTGTTTTCTATTTCAATAAAAATGATGAAGAAGGTCTGCCAATTCAAATGCGCCTTGAATAAAAAATGCTAGGATTGTAGGATGGGTAGGTAGATGGTTTGAGAATGTTGCTACTGATTTATCATGTTTGTAACAACTGAAAATCAAAGAAGGAAGATGGCTCAAATATCAGGCATCTGGCCTACCTCAAATATTATTTTTTGAATTCTTGACTCCTTCAAGAAGAAGCCATCCCCATGTGGAGCCACTGTTAGCCACCTATGAAATTTTTGTCAAGTAAATAGGTGGCTAGATTGTTTTGAGACTTCAAGAGATACATTTTCTATGAAAATCTCTCATCCTTGAAGCCTCTGTGTGTCCAATGCCTTTCAAAAAGGCCCTCACTACTGTTTCCATCCAGAAAGCCTCATTGACTGAAGATAACTGTGCTCAGAAAGGCCCTCGTTTGACCCTTGTACCTCTGCAAAATTCCCTATTTTAACCCTTTTCCCATTTTCGAATTTCCCCCTTCAACCCCAGAAATCCCTCCCAAAACCTCCTAAACCACCCATTTTCCCCTTAAAACCAAGTGAAGTCCCTTAATTTTAGTTTAAACTCCTTTTTTACCTTTATCGAATTCTCCTTTAGCCTTTAAAACGCCTTCTTTTGGCTAAAAATCACCCTTTTTCATATATTATGGCTTAGCCCCTTCGACCAGCCCCCTTTAACCACTTCCCCACGTGACATGGGCGCTAAAACCAAGCACTAGCCGTA
Source organism: Pinus albicaulis (assembly GCA_034641835.2). Taxonomy (NCBI): domain Eukaryota; kingdom Viridiplantae; phylum Streptophyta; class Pinopsida; order Pinales; family Pinaceae; genus Pinus; species Pinus albicaulis. The sequence goes on along the minus strand of CM076577.1, from coordinate 1,181,795,062 downwards.
AAGTGCTTATCACAATTGGAGAGTTGGAGCGGAGCGTATTACCTTTGTAAACAAAAAATCTCCGATGCGATAGTGTATTTGTTATGTTCAACCCCGCCGCAATCTGAGCCGTCTCTCCATTCGAATCCGATGGGCCAGTGCTAATCGCAACTCAACCCATTGGAGTTTCGGCCCCTGCTTTGCTCCGATGTGATTAGATCGCAGCTGTTGACCTCTTGAGATTCGATGGTCCAAGTTTCATCGCTCCCCGCTCATTGCACCCATCTTCCCCCCTGCCGATTTAATCCCCGCCGTCGATCTTGCTCCAGATCGGACGGTAGGCGCTCAATCGCTCCAATCGCAATCACAAATTTCGAATGGAGCCACCCTCCATCTCCCCCGACTGCGATCCTTCGATTCCATCGTGACCGTCTGTTTGGTCCGAGATCAACGGCCCAGATCCCATCATTCCTTCCTATCGATCCATTCTTTCTCCCTACCGATTCAATCTCCGTCGTCTATCTCGACCCGGATCGGACGGCTGGCGCTCAATCGCATCGCCGCTCCAATCGCAATTGGAACTTCTTAAATGTGTCACCCCTATCTCCCTTGATTGCGATCCTCCAATTTGATCGCGACCATTTGTTTGGTCCAAGATCAACGGCCCACGTTGCATTGCGTCCTCCACCGCATTTCTTCGTCTGAGCCTCTATTAACTCCATCTTTCGACCTCCGTCGTTGATCTCCTCCTGAGATCTAACGGCCCAAAACTAATTTCCCTCCACCCATGCCGGGTCCCATGCACGACCAGTTCCATTGCATTTTCATTCATTTCTTCGCATTCCGCCTAAGTTCAAACTTTCGTGATTTACATTAAAGTCTATGCATTTTTCCCAACTTTCATAAGCCATCCCGTTATTCAAATCTCTACCGTCAATATTCGCCACCAGACCATGACAAACGGTCCACGTGCATTTCTCCACCGAAACCCCATCAGTCGCTGTTTACACCATATTTCTGCATTTTCCACCATTGCTTCATCTGAAACTGCCGTTTTCACCACCATTGCGCTGCCATCTTCATGACTCTCCACCACATCCATCCTCCCATGCATGTATTTCTTAACAAAGTTGCGTGTTTTGCAGGATACAGGTGGTGAATGCTGCCATGGTTCACTATCACTGTTACAGTGACACAGAGCACTGTGAAACGAGGCCCAGAGCCCGATCTCACAGAGAAGAGCCTGAGAAGGTGCTTAGAGCGTAAAAGTACAGAGTTAGGGAGCTCTAATGCACATTATTGAAAATATTAAGCCTTAATTCAGAGTTTTAAAGGCAAGGTACCAGATTAAAGACCTCATAAATCACACAGAAGGCTTGGCGCGCAGAAACAATATCATCAATGGTTACAAATCAGCAAAAGTCTCCTCCCAAGAAAGGACACGGTACTTGTACTGTTTTAGTCTACATAGTGTCCATCAGAAGTTTTCCTCCCTGACAACGGTTCTAATGCTACCAGAGCATTTGTTGCATAGTATGGCAGTCCTCACAGTCACTTATCTACCTTTTTTTTATTCGCCAGAGTATTGCATTGGTTCTACAACAAAGTACATCAAAGAAATACCTGGAGTAAATTGCAACCTATTAAAGACCAATCTTTCATCCAAAGAGTACTGAAGATTAATGCTCAGACATTAAAACATAATGGGTTTCGACCCATTGCTTCTACTCTATTTTTAATGTTCATTTAGTATTTCATCTACCTCCTCTACCTCTCTTTCGACTATAAAATTCATGAAGAAACTCATTGCCAGGTTGTTGATCGGATATCTGTGAACTGCAAGTTGTTTCTCTTGAGAAATGTTCTTTGTGTAAAGTTGTAAGATAGGTTGAGGAAGATGTTTTCAAACTGAATACCAAGTTGTTGGCAATGTTGTACATGACTGGTGTTTCTCTTTAATATGACAAGCACATTTATTTGGATCCTGATTTAGAGCAGCGGTGATGTTTCCTTATCTTTATCTTGGTTTTACCTTATAGTTCATTTCATTTCAAATTATTCTGGGCACGCATCAGAAATATGGCATAGGATTTACCCTTGTTAGGTACCCTATGTTCCTGCTCTCCCTGCCCTCAATGTTTTCTGCTGTATGTATTATCTGAGAATTGATTTCAAGCTAATTTACCCAGTGTAGTGGTCAAATATGTACTTCTAGCTGATGTATGAATTAATGAATCTGTTCTTAGATGTTCTTGTTAGGCTTCAATTGAATGAATTGGGATACTGGGAGTTTATAACTCTGTCTCTGTCTCACTAGGGTCCTTTTCAATTAATTGAACCTTTCTAAGTTCCCTTAAGCTAGATACCAAAGCATTGAGAGTTCAAAGTCTCTCTCTGATCTCAGGTTTTCACCTTTGTGCTTGAATATTTTATGTTTCCTTGTCTAAAGAGTTAACCTTTTAGGTTCTGGATCACAGGTTATCCAATGGCATGTCCTGTCCCTAGATTTGATTTCTGAAGGGTCACCTTGGAGGTTTCCTTGCCTTTCACCTTCCTTCTTTCCATTTCATGCCACACTATCATCTTTAAGATCCAATGCTTTAGATGACTAGCCCAACTGAAAGCCTGCATATTGAATAGCAAGTAAACCATTTCCTGACTCCATTACCCAATGGTCTCGAGTTTTCTTTGAAATCATCTCTCCTTCGCCTAAAACCTTCTTTGCACATCCTTGTCTCATACTAAACCTTTACTTCCTGATTCCCAACAACCAAACAAACAATCAATCAAACAAAATCGCACCTATAACTAGCCTAATATCTTAAAACAGAGCTTAAAAGACCTAAAACCTTTGCCCATATAGAGAGATCCCTCTGTGGACCCAGGAGGGCTAGATCCTGAGGTCCGAAAGTGGCTTTGATGTTGTCTCATCTTTTGGCATTGCCAATCTTTCCAAAACATGGGAACCCCAACAGGTATTATTACCATCACTTCCTTCCTCCAAAAGTTTATTGTTTTTGTCTTCCTGACTGCCATGTTCATCTCCCTCTTCCTTGTCATCACTATCCTCCTGCTCTTCTTCCATGCTTTGTGCCTCACTGTCCTCTTCCATGCTTTGTGCCTCAAGACTGCTTTCTTGCCCATCAATGTCAAGGGCATCACTGTTTTCTTGCTCATCAGACTCATCATCATCATTAATAACTTCACTATCTTCCATTTTTGTTTGCTCTGCCTCCTCTTGACTTGTTTCATTATCACTGTTTTCCTATTCTATTTGCTATGCCTCATCTTGACTTGTTTTATTATCATTGCTTTCCTAATTTGATGCTTCAGGAGAAGGAGAAAGAGGTGAGTTTCCTTGTGGAGAAGGCATGGGTGGAGGTGATGGAACATGATCTCTGGGGGGTGATGGAGGAGTGGAGGTAATTGGGTGTGAAGTGGAAGGCAAATTTTGCTGAATGAAGGCTTGGGGATTTGAAAATATATCATGAGAGATAAAAACTTCCCAAGGGATTCCCTGCTGCTCTAACTGATGTAAAAATAACATCTTAACCAAAGAGTGGTGAAAAAGGCTTTGCATTTCGTGGGCATAACTCCTTTTCTTGACTATTGATGCCATTTTGTCAATGCTCCGGTAGAGATAGTATGGTAGGTTTAGCAATTTAACCCTGGTGAAATGCATTAGCAGCCTTATGTGATATGAATAAAGCCTGGAGTACCTCCCCTCACAAGTGAAGTACTCGATGATCTCCCTCATCAGTGGTGCATATCTCTCTAGCAGGTGAGAGAAGAGGAAAAAAGTCTTGCAGCCCTATTGATACCTAGGTTTGAGGAAGGGCTCGTAGTAGCTTAAAGCCAATTTCTCCCTATTGAACCATCTCTCACCCACATCTGGTATCCCCGTGGCCCTAGCAATGGATCTGGATGATAGCTCAAAATTTACTCCTGCTAGGTTGACCTGCTTGTTTTGTAGGTTGAGAACGAACAACCTAGTCAACTCTGAGTGATTTTGGACCTGTTTAACCCTCTCACAGAACTGATAGCATCCAAAATCTTGAAAATATGTAAGGATCATGGGAGAAGAGGTGATTTGAATTGTATCAAAGGGCTCAAACCTATTAATTCTTCCTCCCTTGTGCTTTGGCCTAATGGGCCCTTGGCCTTCATCACTATTGGTACTTATCTCCTCTCTGGACATAGTGAATGATAGTGTCTTTGAACAAATTGGTTTTTAGCTTGTGAGAGATTCAGGTCTAGGGAGGAAAAATGAGTGATGGTGAGGGAAAATTTTGAAAAATGGGGGCGAAATGGAAGTAGGTCTAGGAATGCTTTCAGAGTTTTGAAGGATGCCTAGCCTGTACTGAGTGTATTTATACCAATGACCACTCTCCAACTGGTAAATTTTGCTCTAGAAGATTAAATGAGTGTTTGCCATGAATATTAGGGGTTTTTTTATTATCAAATTTAGGTTTTTGTTACCATTCTTTGATTATGGATTCAAAAATAACACTAGAAGGGCAAAGAAAAGTGACCACCAACCTTTTTAAACCTGTGCAGGAGCCTGGGGAAAATTTGAGGAGAAAAAGACTGATTTTGGCCATTTTTTTTGCAACTCTATCCAAATTTATTCTGCGTGTAGCGGCACCCAATTGGATGTTTCATTCGTGCCCTCTGCATGCCTCTGTGCGCAGCGTCGGGCGGGTCGGGTGCCCTTGTGCACAGCGCCGACGAGTCGGGCTGTCGTACAGGCCTGTACATAGCGATCCTTTATATCGTGCAAGTCGGGTGAGCTTTTGGGCCTATCGGGCGGTGGAGCACTGGTGTATGCGAAATTCTCAAAGACTTGTGGGATGCTTGGGCCTCTGCACGGGTTATTGGGTCCTCCCCTGTGCACAGTGCCCATTTCTATTGGCAGCTCGGGCTTTGACCTGGGCGCGTGTGTAGCGCCGATGCCTATGCACAGTGCCGGTCCATCTAGGAGCAACAAAGTGTTTTTTAACACTGTCTTTTCTCCTCTGTGCGCGATGCCAAAGGTTCTATGTGCAACGCCACCGCTTACGTACAACGCTGGGGAAAAATTGCCTAGTCTTCAGAAAAATGCCTAAAAATGCTTCAACGACTCTCTATATTTCTTTCAAGCACAAAATGAGTTTGGGAAGAGGAAAGGAAAGGCCTTTATACCTTTTTTGAAAAATATTTTCATGATCAAACCCATTTTTCTAATGTTTGTTCCCTTTCTTGCTTTTTTTTTACTGAATTTTTGGTCTTTTTGTCCTGTAGGTGGCAGAACTTCTGAGAAAAATGGTTTTTTTTTTCCTTTGCTGGACTCTTGGTGTGAAAACCCTAGCAGTTGGTATCAATAGTTCCTTTAGTATTTATATGTGCCATCATCATGAGATATATCAGGTTTATTTGATCTTATCAATCTTCCTGTAGGTAGAAATTTTTGACAGTCCTACAGAAGTGTCACTCATGGCTAACTATCTTTTGCAGAATATACTTTTGATAAAGAAACCCTTGTTGGAGGCTTCTCTATTTTGTTTTTAGACTAATTGCATGTTTGTTCCTTTGACCATTTGGACAGTGATATATCTCTGGTGGGAAAATTTAGCATTTTAAACCATTTTTTTGTCTTCCCTTGGCCACTTCTGTTTTTGCAGGTGCCTACAAAACATTTTCCTTTTTCACTGTCCCTTTGTTTGGAGTTTGACATCTCTTTTCTTCAACAGTGAACTTATTTTTAGCAGGATTTCTTCCTTGGAAATTTCACCTCATGCTTGCCTTCTTTTTCTTACTTTGAAGACCTTTGAATGTATTTGGGAAGTTAGACTCTTAAACTGATATCCATTGCCATTTTCCTCCTTTGGTGCAGTGAAGTGATGCTGCTTTGAAAAACCCTAGAGGGTACCTTGGATGTCCTTTGAATGCCATATGCTTGTTTATGAAGAAGGACTTATCATCTTCACTTGAATTTTTTTATCCATCTTCCCAAACTCTTAGGTTTTAGGGCTATTTAGAGAAAAGTAAACAGTGTTGTCTTCTAATTTCTCTATAAACTTTCAAAACTCATTTATTATTTCTATACAAATATTCAATGTGCACTTGATGGAGTTGAGGTGACTTATGTCCTTGTGGTCCTTGTATTGGCTTCTTGCTATGGCACTACTGTTTTGTCAACTAATCACAAAGATCTCGATTCTCTTTAAACACGGGCCTGCTACCTTTCTCTTTGGTGTAGATGCCTTCTGGTGATGGTCTTATCCCATTACCTTACCTCTTCTTATGCTAATGGCCACCCTGATCATCTTTGCAGAAATGTGAACAAGGGCAGTTGTCCCTTGTAGAATTTGTGCTCTAGGTCAAGGAAAAATTTCTTGAATGGCCTTTTGATCAATTTTGGACAAAGTTACTTATCCCTCTTCTTATTTGAAATCAGTTTCCGTATACAGATAAAATGGTGATTTTTAGGATACCAAATCCACCCTATGACCTATGAAACCCTAGGTGACCTAGTGGAATGTTCCTTAGACTTATTTTTTTGACTGAAAACTTAGACTTTGGGATTTTTAGGTGTAAAACAGAGTTTTTATGGGCTGATGTATTGAAAATCCAAAATCCAATGTATTTGATTTATATAAAGAGCCTACAGAGACAATTTTGAGACCATCAATGCTTGAGGCATTTCTGGAGAGGTAGGAGAAATGACTTTTTCGTGATACTAGGTAACAGTAGAGGGGTTTAGGCTTAAAGAAAAAATAGAGGATTGAGGTCAAAGGTGGCACAATATAGACAAAATGAGTGACATAAGCCCCTAATGGGTTTTCTAGGATTTGTAAGTGGAGCTTGGCATGATGGAATGATGAAATGGTGAAAAATTATCTTAAGGATGATGAAGGCAACGAGATTTCTAGAACTCACAATGTTCATGAACTTTGTTTCTATAAATCTAGGGAAATCATTTAGTCATCTATGAAGGAAAAAATTACTGATGACTAACATCTCCCTCTACTAGAAATGTAGCTACCCAGGAAATTACCTTTTCATTCACCTCAACTTGCAAGCCCCTAACTCGGGTCTGATTGTTGTTCAAATTCTGAGCGAATTCGATTGCCACCGCCTCATCCGAGCCTTCTAGCTTCTAAAAATACTCAATCCATCCGATGTCTCTGAGTATATGGTATGCTTATAGATAATTCTGCAAGGCATCCATAGAATCTGGCTCATGCCTCACTGCTGCTCCACTCATCTTGCTGTTGTTTCTGAATTCGATTCTTACTGCTCAGCCCCACTATAATATCACTGCACTGCTCACTACTTCTTGGCGTCTCTGCTTATCCCAATTGATGATTTTTCAATGAGGATACAAGGTTTCAGTCGAGGAGGTTGATGGGAGGTGATAGATTTTACAGATTACCGAATCGTACCTCACACTAATCTTCATAAATGTCCCATTATGGAAAGTAATGGGTTCTAGTACACACTCTCTTTTCCAACCAGATTTAGTCATCATTGGCATTTTTGCTATTAATTGGGTGCATGCGGATTTGATAGAGGTTTATGAATATGGTTGTTTGCAATGATTTCAAAACATATCCCCTCCCTCGCTTTATCATTACTTCTGCCAATAATCACCAAATCATAAATGATAACGTTACCTTTTAAATGACATACCTGAGGTGATGTGGAGGAAGATTTCAAATTGGCAGCGTACTTCTTGCAACGCTCGTGTTGTTGCGTTTGGTTGGCATGATTATTGCTGTTATGAGATGAAACATAAGAAACAATGTTCGTGCCTATTGGCTATTACATGTGTAACAACCAAGACAACCCTTAGGTTATTCTTCAAAAACATAATAATTAGGAGAAATTGGTACAGAAAAGAAAATCAAATGAATAACATCATCCTATAAAATGGATCGGGAAGGAAAGATGATGTTTCAAGGAGAAAAATATGGGTGTAACAGCCACCACAAGAATGGTTTTCAACTGTTAAAAACTGTCTAATTGCGCCTTGGAAAGAGGTTTTCACAATTAGATTTATTATTTTTCTTTTTTTTTTCTTTTTTATGTTATTTTTATATATTTGTATTTTTTTTTAAACAAGTGTAACAACTGCCACAAGGGTGGTTTTCAGCTGCTGCACTTATTGGAATTTTAATTTTCAGGCTGCACAAGAGAATGTTCCCGTGCTGTTGTAACATAAAGATCAGATTCTGCGACAATGTTAACAAATGATTCCTTCGAAGCGGGTTGATGATATAACCTTAGACGGTGCCCATTAACTAGCAACAATGTCTTAGCACTGTCGATGGTGACTAATTGTACAGTCCCATTGTCGAATACCATGTGCACTTCGTAAGGACCTAGCCATCTGGTGTAGAGCTTGCCTATGAAATCCTTGAACCTTGAATCATACAAAAGTGCCCAATATCCTTTTTGGAACTTTTTCTTCTTAATAAACCCATCATGCCATCTAGCTCTTTGTTGCTGAATGATCTCTGTCTGTTGAATAGCAGCCAGTCGTTTCTCTTCCAACTCATTGAGCTAGTTCAATCTTTGTGTCTATGCAGTACTCAAATCCAGATCGACTTGCAACATTGTTCTTAATGTATTTATTTCAAACTCTACGGGGAACAGAGGATTATTAACATACACCAATTCATATGGTGAGAAGCCTATATTGTTCCTCCATGTTGTTCTATAAGCCCACAATAGCTCTGGAATTTTCTCGACCCAGTTTCTTCGGTGGCTGGCTACTGTCTTTATTAAGATTCCCTCAATGAATTTATTGGTGCTCTCCACTAGACCATTTGCTTGTGGGTGATACGATGAAGTGATTCTGTGATGAATTCCATACTTTTCAACCAGCTTCTTGATCAAATGGGATGTGAACTGAGGCCCCCCATCTATCACTATCTCTCTGGGTATCCCGAAGCGAACAAAAATATCTTCAAACAAGAAGTCTGAAACAACCTTCTCTTTTTCTCTGTGACATAATCAGTGTAGACCAATATATATGATTTTTACTGTGATGAAGGATTAATTGGCCCCACAAAGTCTAGGGCCCATTTCTCAAATGGTTCCATCACTATATGAGGCTGTAACGACATATTATCTAATTTCAGAGGCTAGCCCATCCTTTTACAACTATCACATCCTTTCACAAACTTCTTGGCATACTTGAATATAGTTGCCCAGTAGTACCCTATTGAGAGTAATTTATATCATGTCCTTTTGTCAGTGAAGTTCCCTCCACAAGGTCCCTCATGACAAGCCTTCAAGATCTCAAATACCTCATCTTCTCTAACACATCGCCTAATCTGAAAATATGGCCCGGAGTGATAGAGATTGCCTTCTATCTAGGAGTAGGTAGCACTATGTTGTATAATATTCCTTCTTTACTTGGAAGACAATTGGTGTGAGAATTTTCCTGCAGCAAGGTAATTGGTTATATATGCATACCATGGTGAGTGAGTAGAGATGGAAAAAATATATTCATCTGGAAAAGAATCCTCAGTGGCAGTGCAATCATCACTTATAGTTAATCTAGAAAGAAAATCAACAACTACATTATCTTTTCTGGGTTTATCTAAAATAGTAATATCAAATTCTTGTAACAACAATAACCATCTTGTAACTCTACCATTAGTAACAGGTTTGTTCATCAAAAATTGAATTTTAGGATGGTCAGTGTGTACAAATACTTGATACCTGGTGACGTAGTGCAGAAATTTGTTGATAGCATGCACTACTGCTATGAATTCCTTCCCAGTAACAATGTAGTTGAGTTCTGCTAGAGTTAATTTTTTATTGATGTAGTAAATGGCGTAAGGTTTCTTCTCCTCCAGCTACCCCAGAACAACGCCCACAACTATGTCAGATGTGTCTGTAGCAATATGAAATGGAAATTCCCAGTTTGATCCTCGTAAAATAGGTGTTGTTGTTACACAGTATTTTAACTTTAAGAAGGCCTGCTCACACTTCCCTATCCAACAAATTCCACATCTTTCATGAGTAATGAAAATAGAGGAGATGAAATATTTGAAAAGTTATCTATAAATATCCTATAGTATCCTGCATGTCCCAAAAAACTACATACCTCTTTTGGAGTCTTAGGGGTCGTGATTTTCGAGATTACCTCAATTTTTGCAAGATCTACCTTGATTCCATCTGCCAAAATGAAATTTCCCAGTACAATTCCCTCGGTCATCATCATGTGGAATTTCTCCATACTTAGAGCAAAATTAGTTTGTTCACAACATTCCAGCACTTTTTCCAAGTTAGATAATGTTGTCTCAAAGGCATACCCATAGGGTGTAAAATCATCCATAAATATTTCAATTCATTCATTCAAAAGATCAGAAAAAATACCCAATATTTCCCTCTGAAAGGTTGCTGGTGCATTACAGAGGCCAAAGGGAAGGACTTTGTATGCAAAAGTACCCCATGGGAAAGTGAAGGTTGTCTTGTCTTGGTCTTCCAGGGAAATCTGTATTTAACTATAGCCACTAAACCCTTCTAGAAATGAAAGTTTTTTTTTTTTTCCAGAGAGAGTATCGAAGACCTGATCAATGAATGGTAAAGGGAAATGGTCCTTTTGAGTGGCCTTGTTAAGTTCTCTATATTCAACACAGACTCTCCATTTGTTATTATTTTTCGGAACTATGACAAGCAAAGACACCCACTGGCTGCCAGAAATGGGGTAGATGAAATTAGCATTAAGGAGTTTATGCAATTATTCTTTCACTATCTCCTTAAGTGTGGGGTTCATTCAACGTTGCGGTTGTCTAACTAGTTTTTAGTCCTCTTTAAGTTAAATGCGGTGAGCACATAGGCTAGGATGGATTCCTTTCATATCCGTATAGTCCCATGCAAATGTGTTTTTGTATTTATGTAACAGTTGTATCAACAATTTTTTTTGTTCAGCAGTCAGGTTAGGATTGATGTTTAAACATTTCCCAGGTTCGATTTCAAGGGGACTGCTGATAGTATGCGGAGTTGTTTTCAAATGTTCAATAATTGCATCATCTACCTCATGTTTTTCCCCCAGATCTCTAATGGAGGCAAAATGGAGTGAATTACTAATAAAACCACTAATGACATCATCCTTTGTTTCATCCTTAAAGTATTGTGATTTTCCAAGTGTGAGAAGAGGTAGAGAAAGATCAGATTCAAGTGCAAATTCATCCCACTAGGGACTACTCGAATCCATATGAGGTTTTTCTGGGGTATCAATATTCATGTTCTGACTGGTCTGTCCATCTGAGATTACCATAGATCTAGGCCTACATCTGATATATGTGTCTACAGTGGCCAACCATGGTCTTCCCAAGATTAAAGGAGGACCCCCCAGGTTGGATTTGGTTTGTAAAATGAGAAAATCAACCAGATAATTCCAGGAAGCCACAGTGATAACCACATCTTTTATCATTCCCTCGGGCTTGACACGGGACCTATCTGCTAATTCAAGCACTATGGGTGTAGGTCTAAGTCCATGAAGTCCTAGGGAGATGAAGAGGTCTTTAGTCATGACATTAATGGCTGCCCCTAGATCATTCAAAGTATTGGTTATAAGCTTATTTTCAATATGGACAGTCACTGTAGGGTTCCCTAGGTCATTATATTTAGTCAACAAAGGCTGATCAATCATGAAATCAGACCATTTCCCCATGACATGGATAGTAGCAGGGTCTTTTGGTTTCCTTCCAGGCCTTTTGACACATATATCCCTAACTATTTTAGCATATATAGGCACTTCCTTAAGAGCTTGTAACAACGGAATTCACACATACAAAATTTTCAATTCCTTGAGGAATTCAGATTTAGGTTGTGAGACCAGCCTAGTTTCAGTTAATCGTTGAGGGTATGGAGGATTCTGAATGCTAACAGCTGAGTCAGCTATCATAGATGCACCATCCTTGATTGGATTGGATGTTGTAGGGACAACAGATCCTCCCGAGCTGGCTGCTACAGGTGTAACATTAGGTGTTGTATCAGATGTTACATGTGTAACAGCTGCGTCAGAATCGTCCATATCCTTTCTAGGTGATTCACATTCTTCGGTAATAATGGGAGTATGCTCATATATGATTACTTTCCTTGATCAAATCTAAACCTTGTTAAGTCCAATAGGAGTAATAAGATAAGTATGGAGGGTAACCATAACATCCATGCTCTGGGCTGCCTTATTATTTGGATTGGGGTTAGGTTGCACAGGTAATTGGGGTCAGACAGAAGGTGTAGGATTTTGAATAGAAGGCAGTTGTAACTATTGCTGTTGTATTGGTATTAGATGGGGTACTGGACCTTGGCCATTACTTCTCCAGTTCTTACCCCAAGGATTGGGTTGTGATGGAGGATATTGCATTGGGGGAGGAGACGAACACTGGTTCCATGGTGAAGGAAATTGTGTTGAGGAAGGAGTAGGATACTACCTTGGATATTGATGACTATTATAAAAATTATTCCAAGGATAAAAAGAGGAAAAATCTAAAGGCATACCTATTGGTCGCTGCTGCCATGGTATCTTTGATTTGATGAAATAAGAATATTGAACATCCTCTCTTGATTCTTGAAGTACCACCTTCAGTCTAGGCAATTCAGGACACTGATTCGTAGAATGCACCAACTCACATATTTTTCACAGGTTGAAACTATTCAGTCCACATTCTCTTTCCAAATGTTTCTTTTTGCATCGAGGAGAAAATATTGCTAAGGCTGCTTCAACTTGTGCTTGTGCTCTCTTGACTTGTACCGTAGTGATCTAGGCAGAGAGAGTGCTAAGGAGGTCGGTTTTAAAATCCTTAAATAAGTTCCTGATCTCTGCTCTGGTTACTCCTCCACTTGTGGACTTTTGTATCCATACTGAAGGATCTCGAACTGAAACTTTCCCTTTGACCAGTCCTCTTGAGCTACGTAGGCAAACCTTCATTATTTCAACAAGCGGTTCTCGCGATATGTCTCCTTTTCCCAATAGGTTTAGATGCTCCAGATAATCATCTCTTATACCTCTTAAGAATATTGGCTTTAGAATTTCTGGGTCTAGGTTACTGAACTTATACCTTTGTAAATTATAGTGAAATCGCTCCATATAGTCTTCTAGGCTCTCCTCCTCCTTCTATGAAATTCTGAAAATCTCATCCTTCAAATCCCTAGTTCAACAGTAATCCTAGTACTTAAAGAGGAAGGCCTCTCTCATGTCTTTCCAGGTTCGAATCGTGCCAGCACCCAGTCTCATGAACCATCTTAATGTTGCTCCTTTTAGAGTAGTAAGGAATAATTTTAGCTTCTGGGCATCTGAAGTGTAGTCATAACTTCTACACAACACATAGCATTCGAACAGAAAGGTACCAGGGTTGTCAACAACCATCCCTTGAAAGGATGGTAGGTATGATAAAGGAATATTTTTCATAGGAGCCTCATCCCGTGTTACTACTATTGGGAATTCAAAAGTAACAGAGCTATCTGTCTTGACATTTTCGTCCCCCATGGCTGACTCTTCCTGATGGGATGAAATGACATTGGAGTGTACTGGAGATTGAAAAAGAAAAGGATCAGGTTATTCCAAGACCAACTGTTTAACAACACTACCAACATCCAAATGATGACCAATTAAATATTGTTCCTTAGGTCCCTGATGCTCCCCACTGGTCTCTCTGTGTCCTTCAATTCTCAGATCCTAATCAATGATTATCCACTACTATTTTGAATCTGGAGTCTTGATATCAAGAGTGGATATGTTGTTCTAAGGGTGGTGAGGTCCAGACATGGAAGACACCGATGGCCCAGGCTTTGATATGGTAGTTGCTTTCTGTGGTCATGTCTTCCTATTATCTCTGTATGATGTAGACTGTTCCTTTTGTTCCCTTGAGATCAGATCTCTAAAGAATGTCCTTCTTCCCAAATCTACACTCTTATTTTCCTTCTTATGACTCATCTTTCTTGTAGTCAATAGAGTGGGGGGTGTTTGTAGATGTTGATGTCGTCCTACCGGCACACATGTTCCTTATGTGTATCAATTCATCCTATAAGTGCTTCAGTTTCTATAGCAATGAACACGCTCAAGTTTTTTAAATAAATGCACAGGTTCTTACCTCTCATCTTACTTCCCAACGACTATATATCTGAAGACACCATAAAAGAACACCCAAAAATTCAACATCTAAGTGTCCCAACAAGACATTGGTGAGCCCGCTCAAGTTTGTTAGAGCGATCCGCAGGTTCTTACCTCTCGTCTTATCGCCCGGAAATTGTGTCGCTGGAGACACTCTAAAAAAAAAAATTCTCATAAATTCATTCTCCTAAGTGTCCCAGCAAGACATTGGTGGGCCCGATCAAGTTCGTTAGAGCGCTGCGCAGGTTCTTACCTCTTGTCTTACTGCCCGACAATTGTGTCGTTGGAGACAATATAAAAACACACAGAAATTGCACCTTTAAGAAACAACTCTGATTGATTGGATCGTCACTGCCATCCCCAGAAATGGCACCAAAATTTTGGGTTGTATTAATCACTATTGAATGACTAAAACAATACACATAAATTATCAATCTAGTGACGTCTTTTATTTCAATGACAGTTGCACTGTCTGTGCCGATACACTCAACCAGAAGAAATTCCAAATAAAAGAAATCGCTGATGAAGTAAATGTTGGAAGTAAATCACTCATGCAGAAATAAAATGATCTACAAGACTGTAATCACACTTCAATTAATCTGCTCTAGCGCGCCACACAACAATTTTCCAGCTGGTGTCTCTAATCTCATATGTGTAACATCATACAAAGTACTGAAATTTAAGTGGATATATTCACAGCTGAAACAACAGAAACAACAACTCTACTGATACATAAACTAAAATACAAACACATATGCACAACTACCTTAATCACTGCAATCCCTGCTAAGAAGGAGGGCCCTTCCTCCCTAGCAGGGTACAAGTAGAGAAAGAAATTAATGGAAACTAAATCGAATAACGCATGTAACAACAATAACAGGATATTATGTATTAATATGAGCAAAATTACAGAGCCAAAATAATGTTTTTCTCAGCTAACCTTTTGACCTCTAGAGCCGAGAACTATATAGTGGTTACATCTTAGAAAATCAAGGGATAGATCAGTCATGAGAATCTTATGATTCTCATGCTAATAAAAATAGAATACATATGGTTATAGCCACTTCTTAATAAAAGTCTGACTAGAAAATTATAGCTTACAATCAAAACCGCCCATAGGATGTTATCCAAAAATACAATGCTAAATAACTTCTACAGCTATTGCAATAAACCACAACTGTAGTGTAACAGCTAAAGGACAGGTCAGCAACAAGAGCTGACGAGATCCAGTTAGTAGTACAACTATATCAGTAGTTCGCTAGCAGGTCTGTAACAACAAAGTGTAACAACAGTTAACTGCTCATGTGTACCTCGTGCTCAAGATATTTTGTGATAAAAATGAAATCTGGAAAGACAACACAAAGACCATAGATATTCTCCAAACATTCATCCTCAATTATTAATAAAAAAGGCACGATATATCATAATAATTGATGAAATGGAAGAGTAATGAAAATAAGGTGAAACAACACAAGTTAGGATAGAAAGGTAGGAAAAAGAGGTAAAGATAGTCCCATTGGTTGTAGTGATGAGGCAAAATAGGGAAAACAAATGTAGGAAAAGTGTGCAAAATTGGCACCCAATAGCAGCCACGAGCAGAGGAGCAGATAGTGGAGACAACCACTCAAGCAGATACATCCAAAGAAGAAAGGAAATGAACCAAGGAAGCTGAAAAATTATTGTAGGATGTTAGAGAGAATGTGGGAGCACCCACAACACAATGCAAGCAGAGGAGGTCACTGGATTGGTACACTGGCTACATGGCTCTAGTAATTGAGCTAGTATAGACAGAACCAGCCTCATTCGAGGAAGTAGTAGAGAAACCTATATGGGTTGATGCTATGGTAGAGGAGTATGACTCCATTGTCAGAAAAAATGTTTGGGAAGTGGTCCCAAGACCAGTAAAAAAATCAGTGGTAGGCTCAAGATGGATTTACAAGGTAAATCATGAGGCAAACGGAAGCATGGAGAAGCAAAAATCCAAATTTGTGGCCAAGGGGTACTTTTAGGTTGAAGGGATTGACTATGAGGATACCTTTGTTCCTGTAGCAAGGTACTCTTGCATCAGATCAATTCTTGCTCTGGTTGCACATATGGGGTGGAAAATACACCAGATGGATGTGAAGACAACATTCCCCAATGGCTTTATTGAGGAGGAGGTGTACATTGAACAACCTGAAGGTTTTGAGACCTTTGACAGAGAGTTGCATGTGTGCAGACTCAAGCGAGCGTTGTATGGGTTGAAGCAAGCACCCTGTGATTAGTACACCAGGATTAATAGCTACCTCACTGGGTTGGGCTTCACCAAGAGTGAAGCAGATGCAAACCTTTACCCCATTTTGGTAGAAGGTAAACTGTTGATTATTGTCTTATAAGTTGATGACTTGATTTTGAACTGTGATGAACAAATTATCAGGTCTTGCAAGGAGGACCTTGCAAGGGAGTTTGAAATGAAGTACATGGGTCATGTGCACTATTTCCTTAGTTTGGAAGCATGGAAAGGAGAAGGGAACTGTTTGAATCTCAAGGAAAGTATGCCAAAGAGATACTTCAGAAGTTCTTCATAGACACATCCAAACCTATGGAGACTCCTCTAGCGATCAGTTGGAGGAAAGAGGATGCCACTTCAAGTGAGGAAGTGGATGTTGCCGTGTACAGGAAGTTGGTGGGTTCACTCATGTACCTTGTGAACACACAACCAAACATGTGTTATGCAGTCAATCAGTTGAGCAAGGCCATGGTTCGATCTACCAAATTATTTTGGAGGGCTACTAGACATGTACTATCGTACCTCAGAGGCACCACTCAATTTGGAATATGGTACAGACGGAAAAAGGGAGTGAAGCTACAAGGCATCACAGATGCAAATTGGGCAGGTATTCCATCAGACCAGAAGAGCGCATCAGGAGGAATTTTCAGTGTTGGGTCAATAACAGTTTCTTGGCACAACATGAAGTAGAGATCTATTAAACTTAGCTCAACATAAGAAAAGTACATGACTTCCAGTCAAGCAGGATGTGAGGTGATCTAGATGAGGAATATTATTGTTGGATTATTTGGTCAGATGATGGATCCTATTTTTATTTACTGTGACAATTAGAGTTTTATCAAACTCTCTAAGAATCCAGTTTTTCACGTTCGATCCAAGCACATAGATATTCGGTACCACCATCTACGAGATTGTGTGGAGAGGCCGATTATTTTGTAGCAATAAATTCCAATAGAGGGACATGAATGAAATTTTTTTTACAAAATGTTTTTCAAGAGGTAAATTCAAGTTCCATAGAGGCAGGATTGGGGTGGTAGATAATCCATTTCTTGCTGAGAGGGAGTGTTGAAAATGCAACAAGAAAATCTAGTTTTGACTTTGCCTTGGTCAAACTAGACTAAAATTCGAATTTTAATTTCAGAAGAATACTTGGAGGTAGTTAACTGAAGTGACATGGATTTTTTCACTTAGTTAACTCAGTTAATTCGAGTTGGAGACTTTTGAGTTCGGTTCAGTATGATTGATTGCTAATTTCTTGCAATCTATTTTAGTTAAGTTGAGTTATTTCCAGTTAAACTAGTTCCAACTGTTGCAGAAACTAGTGGAGGGTCAAGCTATGCAATATAACTTCAATCACACTCAGTGGTCATCTAGTGAACTGATCAACCAACCCAAAAAATTGATTCATGTAGATAATTTGAGTACCCAGTTGATATTGCAGTTCAAGGGAAATGTACTATAGGTTGTAAACTAGTCTAAGTTGTACAGCTAGTGCATGTAGTCAAAGGATGGGCCTACAAGAATTGCACGAGGAATTTCCTTAAGAAATAGGGGCTAATTAATCCATGAACAACGCAAGTAAATAGTAGTTTGGAGGCTTTAAAATTTGGCTAAGTTTTGGCCAGGTTCATTTAGTCAGGAAAAGGATAGAAGATACAGGTGCGGGTTATGCTCAAGCTTTAGCAAGCATATTGTATTCATCCATATTCTTTGATTAATGAAATACATATAGTAAGGGGTTTTGAGCAGTTGCTTTCCCCTAGATAAATATTTGTGTATGTGTGTTGAATATTGATGCATGTTAATGATTTGTGTTCTCGATCGTGAATTTTCTTCCACAAATCAGTAGAGTTTCTTATAGTCTTGTGATTTATTAAATTTCATGAGAAATTTAGAATATATAAATTAATTTCTACAACATTTACTCAATAGAAAATGCATAGAATAATTACAGTCATAGAATCAGGAGAAAATTACAGAGCTAGTTCCGAGACATAGTGGATCCATAGATTAGTTCTGGGGTGGGGTTTGTTGAGGAATTTGAAGTGAGTTTGTAGTGCAGTGAGGGGCAGAGATTGACAAGGGATGATCTTATCTGAGGCTGAGAATAAAAAATCAGAGAGGAAACTTGTACCAGATAGCACAGAGGCCAGCCAGAGAGATGCAGTCAAGCCAGGACCACGTAGAAGACTGCACAGAGGCTGCGTAAGCCCAGTCAGGGTGACACGGGCCCATCCAGCGCAACGTAGGGGTAGCAAAGACCCAGCCAGGGTGACACAAACCTAACCAGGTTAGCGCAGAGGTAGCACAACAACAGTCAGGGTGATCAGTGGGTACGATGGCCAGTAGGGGCTAACGTAGAGGCTGTAGAGGCAACACCGAGGGTTCCAGTGGGCCAGAAAGAGCTCGAATTCGTAATTCCCCACAGAGGATTAGATCAAAAATATTTCTGTCTTTGAGTGAAAGGTACAACTGTCGTGTAATTTCTCTATAGGGAAAACCATTTCTGGTGCCCCAAATGTTGTATTCAGATTCTACATAATAATAAAACCCTCTAGAGTTGTTGCACCGGTTTTCCCGAATTGGGTTTTTTCGAGGACATTTGTCCAAAAAATATGTGTGTAATTTTGTCACATGTGTGTGTTGTTCATTAAATGATCTGTAAATGTGTAGGCTGTAATCTGTATTTACTTTAATGTTTTGATGAATAATTCAGATTAATAACTTGTAAATTAATCATAAAAGTAGGTGAATTAGATCAAGATACTGTAGTAGGTTTTCTGTTTTGAAACTTTCACATGGTATCGGAGAATTTCATATCAAGTTGATCCACCAACAGAGCGGCTGAACATAATTGCTGCAGGAAGGGAAACTGAAGCAATAGTTATCCAGAAGAAGGTGGTGCAACACCAGGAGGGACACAACCTAGTCAAGCTAACACAAAGGCCATGCAGAGGTAGGGCAGAGCCTTCCAGAGTGATGCAGGGGCTTATTTTGCTACGCAAAGGCTACACTGAGCCAGTCTGATCACGTAGAGTTTGACGCAGCACTAGGAGGGTGATGCAGTCCATGTGGAGAATTGTTGTGCAGTTTTCCAAATCCTGGAAGTGCAACTTCAGATATTCAGTAGTTGCTAGTGTGGAACAAGTTCTATTGATGCAGAATAGTGCCTAGAAAAGGTGACAAAAGAGGGAGGGGAATATTCACTCAGCAGATTCTCTAGCCAAGAAATCTGAGTGTGATCAAGGGAGTAAGAGGACTAATTCATCAGAATTGGTGAAGGATTTCTAGGAGGGAAATCATTGGTCATAGGGAGTACATTCTCTAGAGGGTTCTTTCACCAAGAAGCCCAGATCCAGTTCCTTGTTGAGTGTAGCAGCATCGAAAGGGAGAAGAGTTTGTGATTTTACAGTTGAGTAGAGATGGTTTCTCATGTGCTGAGAGATCAAGATAGGTTGGACGACGTGTCCAAATTTTTTATCTGGAGGGCCAGAATCCTGACAATCCTAGATGAGGACGACATCAAGGACTATGCATAAAACCTCCTAGATGTGCCTACCAATGCATATCCCCTAAAGAAATTTAACGACAATAAAGCACGGGCTAAGCACCTGATCATGGATGGAGTGAAGGATCACGTGGTCCCTCATATTTTCGAGAAGAATACGAAAAATTAGATGTGGAAAACATTAAAAATGATTCATCAGGGAAGATCTTTACAAAGGAAAATGCTTCTGGAGAATCAGATGTGGTTGTTCCAGATTCAGAAGGGAGAGGAAATCGATCCCTTCCTCTTTAGACTTCAGAATATCTGGGACAAGCTGATTACTATGGGAACAACGCAAAATGAAGGGCTCATGGTGAGGATTGCTCTGAATGCATTCACCGATCAATGGTAAACTTTTTCCCAAAGCATATTGGGCAGAGAAACGTTATATGTGGGAAATCTTCTGTCAGGAGGAAATAAGGAGAATAACCAAGAAGCAAAGCATTGGTGGTGGAGTCAAAGTAAAGAAAGAGGAGGAGGAGGATGCATCCATTTCATCTAAGGGATAGAGGAAGTAAGGGAATAATAAGAAGGACCTTTTAAAGGTTTGGTGCTTTAAATGTGGCGAACTTGGACACTTCACTAGCTCTTGTCTTAAGAGGAAGGACAAGGAATCTTCTTATTTCAAGGCAGAAGAAGCGAAAGGGGATGATGGCAGTGATGATGACGTAGCCATGAGTGCTCATGAACCAAGGAAGTGGGGCGAATTGACCTATAGAGAAACTACAGATGGCGGCAGGATCCTTGAGGTCCCCAAAATCTTGGATCACATACGAGTTACGGGAGCCTTAAGATAGTAGTAGGATGGTTGGAGCAGTGGGTGCAAAAGATCATAGTGAAGCAAAGGAAGAGCTAGGATGCTGAATTTTGAAGCAACTCTAAGGAAAGAAAAAAGTAGCATGGAAGCAACATTCCAGAGGATGATGGGATTTCAGTAGTGCATAGGCAGTGCTTACGCAGTGCAGTGCAACAGATAGCGCAATTCTTTAGAGAGATAGTGTGGAGCAACAACAAAAGGTGCTTCAGTAATGAGATGAAGCTCAATTGACTTGTTTGTTAGTGATTGGGTGATGGTCCTTCATTTTGTTACTTCTCAGCAACTGAGTTGCAGTGCAGCAGTTAGCAGTGGAAGTGCTATGGGTAGGATGATGCAGCAATTTGAGAGGGAGCTGCAGTACAGATGTGGGAGTGACATGGGCAACAGTATAGTAGCAGCAACACAGTGGATGGAGGGCAGCAGGCCAAGCATCAACAACACAGAGACTAATGTCGAGATTAGGTGATGCTTCAGTGTGGAATTATTACTAGAGCACACTCCTTGCTAAGAGGGAGTGTTGAGATTTTGGGGTAGCATCGGGTGTGCTCTAGCTCCTAAAATTTGTGGAGGGGATAAGACACACGAGATATCCAAGACCCATAAAGTGTTTGGAGAAATTCCATATGGTGTAAAATTTATTCAAATAATTAAAAATTTTTAATGGGGACCCTAAGTCTAAATTAGGGAAATTAAAAAATTAAAGTGAATTAAATTACACACGTTGTTATCACTCATAAATTTTCAAAATTTCATTGATAGGGTATCTCACATCACTCACCTAGGTTTCATCTTGTCTTCATAGAATGGTTCATGAAATTGATGGAAAACCCATGAAATAAGCCTTACCCTAAGTTTAAAACCCCCCATGAGTCATGTCATGTCAGTCAAATCCACTCCATTCCACTTAATTTTCGCATGCATGCCCTCAAATCAAACATATGCCACTTGTCTGGATTTTCATCATTCGGTAGCGAATATAATTGCAGAATGGCAGATTTTTCTACGGAATCACCTGAAAATTCTGTAGTGAATCTGCTAGGTTTTTAACTGTCTTCGCTGTGGCAAAGTGTTTTTCTGCAGAAAAAAGAAGAAGAAGCATGGTGAGGTGTCAAAATTCTAATGGTCAGGGGTAGAGGTGAGGTCACCCAATTAGTTATCATGATCACCCAAGCATGCAAGGTCATAATTACCCTCATAATTACCTTTTATCCTCACATTTGGCATCATTATCCTAACTTTCGAATTGCATTTTTAAATTCATCTTTGAGCATCTCTCTGTCTTCTATTGTTCGAGACTTGCATGTATCATCCCAATGTCATATTTGAAGAGCTTATTCATATCACAAGCAGGTTGTTGTCTAGTGTTATTTCATCTGCAAGTGTCATAGTAAGGGAGACAATGAGGTTATAAAGAAGAATGACAATGAAGAAGAAAGTGAACAAAGGAGGTTCGTGTGTGAGATACGAGCCTATGGACCTCAAGCTATTAAATGAAGACCCCAATTTCATGGATGCTTTCAAAAATGTCAGATGTCTGCAGTTATGTCAGAAAGTTCAAGGATTTCATGCCCAGATATCAAAGGATTTTGGAGTGAAATTTACAAGTACATCCTCAAAGGTGGGAGTTTTAAATTTCACAGTATCACCTGATACTATTTCTCAGGTTAAATAGATACCAAGAGAAGGTGAAGAGTGGTTCAAAGCCACTAAATTCAAAATGCAGAGCTGT
The DNA here is from genome assembly GCA_034641835.2 of Pinus albicaulis. Classification (NCBI taxonomy): domain Eukaryota; kingdom Viridiplantae; phylum Streptophyta; class Pinopsida; order Pinales; family Pinaceae; genus Pinus; species Pinus albicaulis. The sequence continues at coordinate 1,181,772,608 of CM076577.1, read as the reverse complement.
GAGGAATTTGTCAAACAAGAGCACATTGGAGCTGACATGGTATCTGGCATTCCCAGGAATTTTATGAAGGAAAATTATTCTAAGTTGTTGTTTGTGATCCAAAAGTAATTTACCTGTGAGGGGAGGTTTCATATGGTTTACCTATACCATTTCAGGCTCCTTTTACATTTCACTGGTAAGAAGCCCCTTGATCTGCCTTTATTTTTTTTTAGGAGCTTAGGGAATATGTATGATAAGGTCCAAGCCAGGGCTGAAGGCAGTGAGACATCACTTTTTCACCATGGCCTAATTAAACTCTTGGTTCCAGAAGAATTAAGGAAATTAAATAGAGATTGGGCATCTTTTCTTTTCCTCAATGGATATGAAGTTGATTCAGTGACACCTAAGAAGATTTCAAAGCCAAAAACTACTTCATCTCCAGCTGTGATAGAAGGTGTTAATGAAGAAGGGGCAGAGCCTATATTGGATCCAATGGATGTTGAAGCAGAACCTATACCAGAGGCAGATATCCCACAACCATCACCTATAAGCAAAAAAAAAAAAATTAGCAAGCATGGTAGCAGGAGGATAAATAAAAGCCAAACCATTACCAAGGGAAATATTGAAGACATCCTCAAAGAAATAGACATTGAATAGACTCTAAAATTTCTAAGAAGAAGACATTGAAGGGGATAAAAGGAAGAAATAGAAAGGTAAGACTGTTAAAAAATTAGACTTTGCAGAAGAAGATGCAGGTTTCATTTTCCAGCCAAGGAAACCACTGAATAGGTTACAAATTGCAAAGTGTTTCATGGAAAACAGGATGACAAAAATGTTGACAAAGGCAAGTATCCTATCACAAAAACATCATAGACCTGTCTCCAGCAACAGAAGGGGTTTTTGTGTAAAGGAAGGGAAAGGAGCAGATGGTGGAGAAGACTGAATTACATATACTGTAGGAGTAGTTAAGAGAGGCCAGAGAAGAGGTCATTGAAGTTAAATTGGAACTACAGGAAGCCAAGGTAGACAGACAAATGATGGCATATTTTGAAGGAAAAATTAATGATTAGTTGAACCAATATGACAAATCATTGACAAATGCCAAAAAATTGCCGAAAATAACACTTCCTTTGACGATAGTAATGAAGAACACCATAAAAAGAAACCTGTGGTTACAGTCTGAAAGGAAAAAGCTTAAGGGATAGGTTAAAGAGCTAGAGGACCAAATGGAAATGATTCAGGAAGAATTGAAGAAAATAGGGCTGAAAATTAAAGTGATAAATGAGCCTGAGGAGGTACAACCTTCTACTGTTAAGGATGGAGTGCCCAAAGTTTGAGGGGTTGGATTAAAATTTTTTGATAAATTTTGCAGCATGCAGGAAACATCATTTTCAGTTTGGAAGGTGAAATTATGAAGAAAAATGAAAAATCTATGTTTTTCAGCCAATTAGGCAATTTCGTAGTGAAGCCCCAGGCTTGAAGGCTAGATTTCGCTACAAAATCCTTGTATGACACTTTTTTTTACAAAATTCATTTTTGCTGGAAATCAAAGGAGGGAAAGGGTTGTATTTAGCTCATATTATCTAGAAAACATATCCTCATAAAAGAGAGAAACTAAAAGTCGATTTAGATGGCTGAAATGAATCTGCTTTCAAACTACGCTACAAAAATGCCTAGTGTACTCTATTTTTGCAGCGAAGTGTTTTTAGTGGTATTTTGATGTTTGGAAAGTATTTGGAAGGGAAACCAGCCACGTGGAAGCATTCAAGGTGGAAGTGGGACACTTCAGCAGGGATTCACTCTTCGACAAAGCTGTCACCTATCCAGCTCAGCATGAGGACAATGATTGAAAGTCATGTTTATCTTTTCCTAAAAAGTAGGGGTGTTAGTTCCTAAATATAGTAGGTATATTTATGTCTAGGTTATGATCAGTGCCACTCGAGCACCTGTTCATTATCAATGTAATTATTCCATTATGCAAATAAGTGAATGTAATAAATTAGAGATAGAGTCCTAATAGGCTTGTAAGTCTTAAGTTATTAAGTGTCTTTTTCAGTTCCAGGAATATAGTTTATGGTTAAGATAGGTGTCAAAGTTGATGATTCTATGATCTAGCCAGATGGGCAGATCCAATGTAATGAAAAAATGCCTATTAATAGGCATAAATTCGAATGAGAAGGGGTTGGAGAATGTTATTTGACACTACCACTATTGTAAATTTCTAATCACCAGTAATATACATTGATTGTGTTTCTGCTTCACCTGAGATTCTTTGAGTGTTTCAATGAGATTGATGTCTTATGTTTCTTAATATCTTGTTTCCAATATATTGATTTTGAATTACTAAGAATTCATGTTATGCATGCGCTGACTTCCTTTTAGCATTAAGCTATTGAATATTTTTTGTGTGTTAGTATTGTCCATTCATTGAAACAGTAAAAGCCTCAGCTTCCACAAGGAGATCCATTTGTCATTGAATTCCCTCACACTGACTCCATAAGCCCTATGGTAGTGAAACCTATTTCATTTTTCACTTGCAGTCAAATAAATTAAAGCACTTATCACAAAGTTATCCATCTGACTGAATCCTAATTGAGCAAATCATAAGTTAATTTGAGAGAGCCCTCTCAGGCTAAAGAGGCTAATCCTTAGTCAAAAGCTGGTTTGAAAGATTTACTCTAAGTTATCTGGTGGAGCAGCCCATCAGTACCAATTTAGAGATAACACATGTGGTGAAACGTTCTAAGTGATGTGGATCAAACATTATTTTAATCTCAACCATTGATAAGAGATTAGATCACAACCGTTGGTTTGCCAACGAGAAAATTATAAAGGAAGGGCTTGGGGTCAATTGGAGAATACACTCACATTGTAAATAAATGAAGCTAAGTCGAATTTATATGGTGGGGTTTGTTGAGGAATTCGAAGTGAGTTTGTAGTGCAGCGAGGGGCAGAGATGGGCAAGGGATGATCTGATATGAGGCTGAGAATACAACAACAGAGAGGTATCTTGTACCAGAGAACGCAAAAGCCAGCCATAGGTATGCAATCAAGCCAAGACCACGCAGAAGACTGTGAAGAGGCTGCATAAGCCCAGTCAGGGTGACGCAGGCCCAACCAGGGCAGCGCAGGGGTAGCAGAGACCTAGCCATGGTGATGCATTCCCATCCAGGGCAATGCAGCACTAGTCAAGGTGACGCAGTGGGTATGCTGGCCTATAGGGGTTGATGTGGAGGCTGTAGAGCCAACACTGAGGGTTCTAGTGGGCCAGAAAGGGCCCGAATTCGTAATCCCCCCTAGAGGGTTGTATCAACCATAATTTTTGTTTCCGAGTGAAAGGTATAACTACCGTATAATTTCTCTGTAGGGAAAACCATTTATGGTGCCCATAATGTTGTATTCAGATTATGCATGATAATAAAACCCTTTAGAGTTGTTGCATTGGTTTTCAAGCATTGGGTTTTTCCTGGGACATTTTTCCAAAAAATCTGTGTAATTTTGTCACATGTGCGTGTTGTTCAGTAAATGATATGTAAATGTGTAGGTTGCAGTTTGTATTTTCTTTAATGTTTTTCTAAATACCTCATTTTAATAACTTGTAAATTAATCATACAAGTAGGCAAAGTATATCAAGATACTGCAGTAGGGTTTATGTTTCAAAACTTTCACAAGGGAGGCATAGAGCAGTGTCAATAGCAACACAAATGCAGGGTGGTTTAGCTACATAGTTAGCATATGAATCAAAGTATGTTTAGTGTTTATGGATAGTGAGAGCTAGTTGTATCACATTTCACAGACAATAGTAGTGTGAGTTGGTCCAACTATAGACTTTAGGATATTCATTAGGTTGATGGGTATAACAGTGAAGTGGAGAAGATAGAGAACACCTTCCTCACTAAGAGGGATTTTAATTTTTTGGTAGCTTAAGACATGTGTTCTAGTCTCAATTTTTTTCAAAGAGTCTAAGGAACACAAGATCTCAAAAACCTAGAAAAGGTTTCAGGAGAAAACACCTAGAGATTGTGAAAATTTCCGAATCCTTAATATAGAAAGCCTACTGCTAACTATTGATTTACTTCCCCTACTTGATTTATTATACAAGTTATTTAACTGAATATTCAGAAAAATAGTGAAGTAAACACTACACAACTACAAATCATTTACTGAAAATCATGCACATATGACAAAATGACACATAGATTTTTTGCACAAATGTCCTCAGAAAAACCCAATGCGGGAAAACTGGTGCAGTAGCTCTAGAGGGTTTTATTATTATGCAGAATATGAATACAACATTCTGGGCACCAGAAATGGTTTTACCTATAGAGAAAATACACGACAGTTGAACCTTTTCACTCGGAGACAAAATATGGCTGAATCACACCCTCAATCGGGAATTACAGATTACGAGCCCTTTCTAGTCCACTGGAACCCCAGTGTTGCCTCTTCAGCCTTTGCGTCAGCCTCTATTAGCCAGCATCCCACTGCATCACCCTGACTGGTGTGGTGTTGCCTCTGTGATGCCATGGCTGGGCCTGCGTCACCCTGGTTGGGTCTCCGCTGCCCCTGCACTACCTTGGCTATGCCTGCATCACCCTGACTGGGCTTACCCTACCTTTGCACAGTCCTCTGCGTGGTCCTGGCTGAACTGCGTCCCTTTGGCTGGCCTTTTTGATACCTCGTACAATGTTGCCTCTCTGCTACTGTATTCTTGGCCTCAAATCAAAGCATCCCTTGTCAATCTGTGCCCCTCATTGACTTGCAAACTCACTTCAAATTCCTTAGCAAACCCCACCCCATAAATTTGACTTAGATTCAGTGGTTCTGCTATGTGTGTATGTGTTCTGTAACTAACTGATGAGCTCCATCATTAGACATATTTTGAGGGATTAATTGTCACGTTTTTGCCTTCTTAGATCTCTTTTTCTTGCATTTTTATTATTATTTGGTTTTATGATGCTGGTATAGGTGGTGATTAAGGCTAACATACTCCGAGTGCCTAATATGAGGTTGAGTGCAGAAAATCATGATTTATTAAGAATTTTTATAAGGATTTTATCATAAAGACTTGGAGGAGACAACAAGGAGAAATTATTGGAGGATTTTCCACCATCCTTAACTCTCAAAGGCAGCCAAAGTATCCCAAATATTCTCTCCAAGAAATTTGAATTCCAAAGGCAGCCAAAGGATCCCCAAGGTTTCTTTCAACAATTCGAATTCCAGGGGTAGCCAAGCACTCAATCTTTGTTTACTTGGAGTCAAGTGGACTCAATCACTATTTTCCAAGGAGTTGTTGGTAGCTACCCTGTAGAATAAATAGAGCAGAGATAGAGCTAGGAAGAGTTAGTCAATTAGTCGATTCTAGTTGGAACTCTATTGCAAGTTATTGAGTTTTTATTCAGTGATCAAACTCTGAGAGATGTATGAGGTTATTATTTTAATGAAATGATTAGATTGATTTCCTTTTACTGATTTTAAATTTCAGAGGGCTAGGCTTGTGGGTTAGGGCCCAATCCATGTGTCTCAGCCTCTCTGTTGTACATGTTCTTTGCTTTCTATTATTTCATTAGCTCTGTATTCTAATAATTGCATTTATGTTTCAAGTTGCCGCTTAGTGTTGCTTTCAGTAGGATGCTATAGTTTTACATTTGTTTGTGAGTAGTAGAATAGAGGAAAAAATCAAAAATTTGTGGTCAAGGCTCCTCCTCTCATCTCTGTCAATAGAGTTTGAGAAGGGTAGACCTTCCCATAGGCCAAAAACATTGATTTATGTTCACTATTTCCATCAATGCATTATGTTTATAAGCCTTGCTTTTGTGCCTTCATTTCCTCTTGTTTTCCACTCATTCTCAACTGCTGCACCCACCTTTTCCCCTAACAACACTTAAACCCTTTAGCCGCCTTATTCCTTTGTTTTTCTTGTTCACGGTCGCCTTTACCTTTTTAACCCTAAATGCTTGAAAAAACCATCGAAACCCGTCTTCCACCTTTCCTCTTCGAAATCCTCGCTACCATACTTCATATTTCGCACTTCGCATTGTTTATGTCATTCCCATTAACACTTACCACTCTTCTCGCTGATCACGATATTGCGACATCGCATATCGCAGATCGCAACCTGTTCCTATTTCCTTTCCAACTACCTCAATTTCCGCATCACACTTCGCAGCTCTTTTATTTTTTCTTTAAGACTTTTTTCCCATCATTTTCGGTTGCGATCTTGCAATATCGCATCTCGTAAATCTCACATTTTACCCTTTTTCCTTTACACTTACCACTTGTTTTCACCGACTGCGATCTTGCGATCGCGCTCCGCCGCCGGTCCCACCGCCACGTCACCTGTCGCACATCGCACTTCACACTGTTTAGTTGGTATTCATTACACTTACCGCTTGTTTCCTCCGATTGCGATATTGTTATCACACTTCGCCTCTCTTCCTTGCTGCACTTCACACATCACATTATTTATCATGTTTCCTTAATGCTTATCGCTTCAATTTTGAGAAATTGCAATTGCGATACCGCATATCGCAACTTTTTCCTCCATCACATCTCCTCCATATCATATTTACATTCATTTCCTCTCCAAAGACGTTTCTGCCATATTATAAGGTTTTATAAGGTTTTAACCCCCACTTTCCACTTATAAGCCCTGTTTCATGTGCTAAGCCCTCAACTCACCACTAACCCCGAGCCCTTCCTTTATACTTTTCTCATTGGCAAACCAACGGTTGTGATAGAATCTCTAACCGATGACTAAGATTAAAATATTGCATGATCCACGTCACTTAGAAGATTCCATCACATGTGCAAATTAATTCACTTTAATTTTTTAATTTCCTTAAGTTAGACTTAGGGTCCCCATTAAAAAAATAATTATTTGAATAACTTTTACACTAGATGGAATTTCTCCAAACACTTCTGGGTATTGCATATTTCATGTGTTCTAACCCCTCCACAAAGTTTCAAAGCTAGAGCACACCCGATGCTACCCCAAAATCTCAACACTCGCTCTTAGCAAGGATTGTGCTCTAGCAATACTTCCACACTGAAGCATTGCCCTGATCTCTAGCATCGGTCTTCGCGCTGTTGATGCTTGGCCTGCTATCCTCCATCCATTGTGTTGTTGCTTTCAGTACTGCTTCCCATGTCACTGTCACTGACACTACCACATCTGTATTGCAACTCCCTCTCAAATTGTTGCATCATGCTTCCTATAGCACTTCCACTGCCAACTGATGCACTGAAACTTAGTTGCTGAGAAGTAAGAAAATAAAGGAACATCACCCAACGACTGACATAAAATTTAGTCGGGCTACATCTCATCACTGAAGCACCCTCTGCTACTGCTCTGTGCTATCTCTCTAAATCACTGCGTTGTCTAATGCACTGCACTGCGTAAGCACTACCTTTGTGTTGCTAAAATCCCATCAACCTCTACGTTGCTACTTCCATGTTGCTGCTACCTCTCCTCTGCGCTGATCCAGACTTCAACATCCCAACACTGCCTCTACTTCTCCATGATCTTCTGCACCCATTGGTCCAGTCATCCCACTACTGTCTTAATGCTCCCATAGCTCATATGTGATCCAAGAGTTTGGGCACCTCTTGGACCCCGCCAACCATTTGTAGCTACTCTACAGATAAATATTACCCCACCTCTTCTCTCGAGGCACAATGGCACTCATGGGCACATCATCCTCACTACCATTTTCCCCTTTCGTTGATGCTGTCTTGGAATCAAATGCTTCCTTGTCCTTTCGCTTAGGACAATTGTTGGTGAAGTGTCCAAGTTCACCACACCTGAAGCAACGAACCTTGGAGAGGTCCTTCTTCTTATTCCCTTGCTACCTATGTCCCTTAGATGCAAGGGTTACATCTTCCTCCTCCTCTTTCTTTACCTTGACTCCTCTGTTGTTGCTTTCCTTCTTGGTTATCCTCCTGGAGGATTGCCCACATGTCTACCCAGGATTGTACGTTGCTATACCCAAGATACTTTGGAAAAATTTCTCCCATTCATCAGTGACTGCATTAAGGGCATTCCTCACCATGTGCCCTTCATTTATAGTTGATCCCATGGAATTTAGCTGGTCATGGATAGTCTGTAGTCTAAAGAGGAAGGGATCGATTTCATCTCTCTTCTACATCTGGAACAACTGCATCAGATTCTCCAAAAGCATCTTCTCTGGATGGAGATTTCCTGATACATCATGTTTAATGTTGTCCACACCTCATTTTTCATGTTCTTCCCGGTAATATGAGGGACCACGCGATCCTTTACTCCATCCATGATCAAGCGCTTAGTCCGCGCCTGATTCGCGTTGAATTTTTTCAGGGGATTTGCATCAGTTGGAACAGCTAGGAAATTTTCTACATGGCCTTTGATGTCGTACTCATCCAAGACTGTTAGGATTTTGGCCCTCCAGAAAAAAATTTTGGACACACCGTCCAACCTATCATGATCTCTCAGTCCATGAGAAACCATCTCTACTCAATCTGTCGAACCACAAACTCTTCTCCCTTCCACTACTACTACACTCAAAAAAAGACTGGATCTGGGCTTATTGGTGAAAGGAGACTTCTAGAGAATGTGCTCCCTCTGACAAATTATTTCCCTCTTGGAAATCCTTCACCAATTCTGATGAATCAGTCCTCTATTATCACTCCTCTTGATCAAACTCAAATTCCTTGGCTAGAGAATCTGCTAAGCGACTATTCTCCTCCCGCTTTTGTCACTGTTGTTGATCAGGTGCTCAGTGTAAAATCTCAAAAATGTAAGTTCTCAGAATTGATTGGAAATTGAATGACAGTGAAGAGCTCATCGCTAGGAATCTGGTGCAATTTGTTTCATCAAAAACAGAGTCCAGATGAAGAAGATAGAGCCTGTTGTTTTTTTTCCTAAACAACTAAAAAATTTGTAGAATAGTTACAAGTTGATGACATGGAAGCCCAATCAGAAAAAATTAAGTATATTCAGGGAATATTCTTTAGTTTTTCTAGTGACACCGTGACAAGTGTCACAACAGGATTCACTGAATATGTTTGAAGGTGATTTTTTTTTACAATTACTCTTAAGGTTGAATTCGATTTTTTTTTTTAATATTATGGCTTGGGACAACCCAACCAGAGACTGACACGTGGTGCATCCAGGGGCCGCCACATACCCCCTCTGGTGGACCCTCTCCAAAGTTTGAATTAAATTTTTTTATGGATGGTCGAATTGATATTATTACCAAAGTCTGAACCATACATTACATTTGAATTAATATATGGTACATGAACTATATCATATGGGCGCATTTATTAACATTCCAAAGTTGGTTTTAATATTTTATATAGTGCCATTTTAATATATGCCAAAGGTTTGATATGGTGGTATGGGGCTCATATATTTCATGTGGAAAAAAAAATATTCAACGGCTGAAAGGAGGAGGTCAGGGCTCGACCCCATGACCTCCCCCAAATGATTGGAGCAGCTAACCAATAGCCCAAGCTTTAGTCCTTTTTATGTATGGGCGGCCACGTATATTTCAACCGTTATGTTTGGACCAACGGGGGAATAGAGGGGGCCAGCCCTGCCAGCTATCCCCTCCTCATACAACCTTGCTCCATAACCAATGGCACAAAGTTTTGATAATACGTGGATTAAAGTTTAATATGGGGTTTAACACCCCTAATCCATACTTAATACCGCTAACTAAGCGATAATCTAGGATCTGTTGTAAACATGCTTATGCCCCATAATATCAAGCTTATCCACCCTTAATTACAACTTAAAAATTAATTAACTCAGATTTAAACTGGCGGAGAGTTCAGTAGAGTCCTAGAAGTTCGGCAGGCCTCCATAATTGGTGAGTTAACTGGAGTCTTCTCCAGATTTGGAGGAGATTTCCTAGGAAATTTTGTATTGACCATCTCTGGAGCAATTTTCGTCCAAATTAGGAGAAAGAAGAGTTATTTATGATAGATTTGGACATTCTGGACTCATTGAAGCAGGTTTCAAGAGATGTAGGTGAATGTAAACAACAATTTTTTCAGTTTTGAGCTAATATAGAGGCCCAAGTCATGGACGCTGGACCAAGGAGATGTAGCCCAGGAGGGGTGAACTCCTTCATCAAAAATATGTGTTGATGGATCAACTGTGATGGTTTGTTGTACTTATTATTGTTTTTTTCATCATTTGTTTTTTCATTATTTATTCTCTTGAATTTAACTTAAAAACTCAACTCATTTACCTGTTTGGCACACATAAACACTAGGGAAATCTATGCATAAAACATAAGATCAACAAATTAAATTTAAATATGAATATGAAATTAGCACAAAAAAACTAACATTTGTACTCAGATCAAGTTGTTATCATAGCCCGGTTGAAAGGCAAGGTTGTTTTCTTGAGTTTTGTGCAAGTTTAACGGTTGAAAATTTGTGATGCTTACAAGGTTAAAGTTGCAGAGAGGTGAAGGGAAATTTTGGGTTGCAAGTCCTAAGATTAGGCCTAGAAGAAGGAGAGCCACAAAGGAACTATCTCCACCCAAAGTTTCACTCATAGCTGCACTTGAAGCACCTAAAGTTTTATCTCAAGAAGCTGAGATTGAAGAGGTGCAAGCACCATAAGCTGAGCTTGAATCCATAGCCATCATGTTAGGTGTTGGAGAAACTAGAGGTCAAAGGATGATGTCAAGAGAGACTTCAATGACATCAAGAGGATGGTTAAAATTATGTTTGATGCATTTACTGTTGGGATGACAGGAGAAGGTTTTAAGCCTCCACATGGAGAGGGAACTTCAGATGATAAGAAGGATGAAGAAAAGGATTCAAAGGGTAGTGGAGGAAAGCCACCTCCATCTCTGCCATATTCATCATCATCCTCATCTTCTCCATCAGCATCATCTTCCACTTCCACCACAAAAACCACTCATACTCACTCAAATACCACAAGAGGAAAAACACCCTTCAACTTGATGTCAAATTTGAGCTTTCGATGTATAATGTGAGGTAAATGTAGAAATGTTGGACAATTGGATACGTCAATTGGAGGTTTATTGTAGAATTCAGAACCTTCATGAAGATGACATAAAGATTCAATTGGCTTCTTTGAGGATGGAAGGATATGCACTTGTATAGTGGGAAGAAAGAACTCAAGAAGAGATTAAAAACTATGGTAAGATCTCTATGTCTTGGTCAATTTTTATTGCTGCAATTAAAAGGAAATTCTATACCTTATCTTATATGCAAAAGGACATTATGGATTGGAAAAATTTTAGACAATTGAAAGGGAAAAGTGTGCAATATTATACTCATGAATTTAGGAGAAGAGCTATTATTTTGGGTAGTAATTTATAGTCTCAATAAACTTTGTTAAGGTACATTGGGGGTTTGCACAGTTACCTTAGGCATACTATTCTCATTTTAATCCCACAAACATAGATGAGGTTTGTGTTCAAGCCACACATTTAGAAGCAAGAGGGAAACATATAATAGATGAGAAAAGTGACAGTGAGGGTAAAGGAAAGGGAAAGTTTTATGGAAGAGGAAAGATAAATAGCTCTGTAAAAAGAGAGAAAGAAAAAATCACATGCAAACACTGTTTGAAGAATGGCCATGATGAAGAGCACTGTTGGCAATTTCATCCAGAGTTGAAGACAAACAAATTGAAAGCCAAAAAAAGGGGGAAAAATGTTGCTATAATTGAACATGTCTTAGGTTCAGATTGAGGTGATGAGACAAATATTATAGCCATGGGTTTGAAAGGTAAGAATATAGCAAGCACTAGTTCTTCAAATTGTTCCAATGTCACTCAAGATGAAGATATGATAATATTAGAGTCATCTCTAAACATACCAAGATTGATACAATTTTTGATAGTGGGTCACAAGCTAACTTGATTTCCAAACACTTGGTTTAGTAGCTAGACCTTGAAACTGTTAGACATCCAAAACATTATCCTTTAGGGTGGATATGAAAGAATGCAAAATTGCAGGTTACAAGGAAGTGCATACTAAGATTCACCATCAATTCAAACTTTCTTGATGAAGTTGAACTTGATGTGGTGCTGCTTGAGATATTAGGTATTGTTTTGGGAAGTCCTTATCTGTATGATAGGAAAGAAATATTTCATTGCCATGAGAATAAGTATCACTTGTTTAAATATGGTATTGAGTACATAGTTAGAGCGCATAAGAAAAATACATGTTTGTCTCTTATAAATGCAGAATAAATGAAGAGGATAATGGATGCAAGTTAGAAATTGACATTGTTAATGATCAAACATAGAGATGTTTTGAATCAAACCTTTCAAAAGTATGCATAAAATGAACAAGTTGATTTCATTAAGGTTTATTATGCTTGTAATGAGATGTTTTAGGATTCTAACAGGTTGCCTTTGAAAGGAGGTGAACAAGATGTAAAACATTTTCAGCAGTCAACATTAGTGTTGAGCGGTGTTGGAAATAAGATGTATGTGCAAGATAGTGAAAAGGTCAAAGAGAAAGGGACAAAGCAGTTTGACAAAAAATCCATGGGTTCCACAAGCGCTTGTTTTTTGTTTCCAAAGGGTACATGGCAATGGCAAATATACTTAGTCAAGAATCGATGCAAGTACAAAGCGAGATTAGTTAAGAATCACCATGGTGATAGTGTGCAAGGTGAGACAGTTTTTAAGTTTCCTCTGATTGATGACCAAGGTAGGAACAAGTGTGTTTCTGCAAAAATAGCTTGTTTCTCTACAAATTCATGGGAATTTCAGCACGATGGTGTCAATGACAACAAGAGAAGGTCGTAAGGGTCAAGGAAAAAGTTAAGTTTTTGTGAAAATCTCAATTTGATGAAAATGGGAAAATTTCAGAGGATATAGATTAGAAGGGTGAGGGAACAATATCCTCATCCACATGATCAGTAATCAAAGAGATTTTGGGGTCCAAAAGGCTTCTACTGGGGAGGAATGATTAGGTGCTCAGTGTAAAAGCTTAAAAATGAAAGTGCTCAAAATTGATTGGAAACTGAATGACAACGAAGAGCTCGTTGCCAGGAATCAAGCACAATTCGTTTCGTCAAAAACAGAGCCTAGATGAAGAAGATAGAGCTTGTTTTTAGTTTTCCTAATAGCTAAAAAAATTGCAGAATAGTGACAGGTTGATGACATGGCAGCCCAGTTGGAAAATTTAAGTATATTCAAAGAATATTCTTCAGTTTTACCTAGCGACACCATGACAAGTGTCACAGAAGGATTCACCGAATTAGTTTGAAGGTGATTTTTTTTTACAGTTGCTCCTAAGGTTGAATTTGAGTTTTTTTTATATTATGGTTTGGGACAACCCAACCAGAGCCTGACAGGTGGTGCAACTAGGGCCACCACGTGCCCCCTATGGTGGACCCTCTCCAAAGTTCAATTGAAATTTTTATGGATGGTTGAATTGATATTATTGCCAAAGTCTGAACCATACATTACATCCGAATTAATATTTTGTATAGTAACTATATCATATGGGCGCGTTTATTAACATTCCAAAGTCGGTTTTAATATTTTATATGGTGGCATTTTAATATATGCCAAAGGTTTGATATGGTGGTATGGGGTGCATATATTTCACATGGAAAAAACACTATTCAACGTTGGAAGGGAGGAGGTCGGGGCTCGACCCCACAACCTCCCCCAAATGAATGGAGCGGCTAACCAATAGCCCAAGCTTTAGTCCTTGTTATGTATGGGTGGCCACATATATTTCAAATGTTATGTTTGGACCGGAGAGGGAATGGAGGGGGGCAACCCCCTCCCCATATAACCTTGCTCCATAACCAACGACGCAGACTTTTGATAATACGCGGATTAAATTTTAATATGGTGTTTAACACCCCTAATCCATACTTAATACCACTAACCAAGCGCTAATCCAGGATTTGTTGTAAATGTGCTTATGCACTATAATCTCAAGCTTATCCGCCCTTAATTACAACTTAACAATTAATTAACTCAGATTTAAACTGGTGGTGAATTCGGTGGAGTCCGCTAAGTTCGGCGGACCTCCATAATTGGCGAGTTAACTGGAGTCTTCTCCAAATTTGGAGGAGAATTCCTAGGAAACATTGTTTTGACCATATCTGGAGAAAATTTCAACCAAATTAGGAGAAAGAATAGTCATTTCTGATAGATTTTGACATTTTTGACTCATTGAAGCAGGTTTCAGGAGTTGTAGGTGAATTTAAACAATTTTTTTTTCACTTTTGAGCTAATATAAAGGCCCAATCCATGGAAGCTGGACCAAGAAGATGTAGTCCAGGAGGGGTGAAATCCTTCATCAAAAATCTATCTTAATGGATCAATTGTGATTGTTTGAAGTACTTGTTATTGCTGTTGTTCAACATTTGTTTTTCATGCTTTATGCTCTTGAATTTAACTTAAGAACTCAACTCATTTACTTGTTTGGCACACATAACACCAAGGAAACTTATGCACATAAAGCATAAGATCAACAAATTAATTTTAAATCTGAAGATGAAATTAGCATAGAAAAACTAACATTCATACTCATATCATTTTATAGACACTATTATGCACCGACAGAACCTATGCCACACCAGAAACTTCTGAATATCATAAATTTCACTTCCGGTCTCGGAAAACTGCCCAGTAGCTCCCCAACTCGGACTAAGTCACCCTCCTAGTGTTACGTCATCCTCTGCTTGAGCGAACTGGGTCAACGTCCCTCTCCTAGTGCTGCATCAACCTCTACGTGAGCATATGGCTCTGCATCACCTCTCTAGAGTTGTGTCCGCCTCTGCGTGACCTTTGGAGGGTCTGATATCCATCTGGTGCTGCACTACCTTCTTCTGGATTCCTGCTGCTTCAGCTACCCTTCATGCAGCCAATATCTTCAGCCGCTTTGTTGATGGATTAACTTTATCTGCAATGCTTTGATACCATGTGAAAATTTCTCAATTCTTAATACATAAACCCTACTACTAACTATTGATTTACTTCTCCTACTTGATTTATTATACAAGTTATTTAACTGAATATTAAAAAAAATAGCGAAGTAAACGTAAATAGCAGCCTACACAACTAAAAATCATTTACTGAACATCACTCACATATGAAAAAAAGACACAAATAATTTTTGGACAAATGTCCCTGGAAAAAACCAATGTGGGAAAACTGGTGCAACAAATCTAAAGGGTTTTATTACTATGCAGAATCTGAATACAACATTGTGGGCATCAGAAACGGTTTGCTTTATAGATAAAATACACGACAAATGTACCTTTTCAATCAAAGATAGAAAATATGGCTGAATCACACCCTCAATCAAGAATTACTGATAACAAACCCCTTTTTACCCAATGGAACCCAAGTGTTGCCTCTCTAGCCTCTACTGTCCAGTGTACCCACTACATCACCCTGACTAGTGTTGCGCTACCTTTGTGCTACCCTAGCTGGGCCTGCGTCACCCTGGATGGGTCTCTAATTCCCCTACGCTGCCCTAGCTAGGCCTATGTCACCCTGACTGGGCTAACACTGCCTCTCTTTAGTCCTCTGCGTGGTCTTGGCTGGACTGCGTCCCTTTGGCTGGCCTCTGTGCTTCCTGGTACAATGTTTCCTCTCTATTTTTGTATTCTCGGCCTCGGATCAGATCATCCCTTATCGATCTCTGCCCCTCAATTCACTACAAACTCACTTCGAATTCCTCAGCAAACCCCACCCCAGAAATTTGACTTAGCTTCAGTGCTTCTGCTATGTATGTATGTGTTCTCCAAATTACCCCAAGCCCTTCCTTTATAATTTTCTCGTTGGAAAACTAACGACCATGATCTAATCTCTAATCGACGACTAAGATTAAAATATTTCTTGATCCACGTCACTTAGAACATTTCATCACATGTGTAAATTAATTCACTTTAATTTTGTAATTTCCATAAGTTAGACTTAGGGTCCCCATTAAAAAATTTAATTATTTGAATAAATTTTACACCAGATGGAATTTATCCAAACACTTTCTGGGTCTTGGAAATCTTGTGTGGTCCAGCCCCTCCACAAAGTTTCGGAGCTATAGCACACCCGATGCTACCCCAAAATCTCAACAGAGACCACTTAATTAAGTTAATTGATCAATAATTATAAAATGCCTAAGTATAACTTAGGAAAATTGATTAATTAACAACAATTAATTGAGAAAGCTCCAGAAACTTACATGGATCAAGTTTGAGATTATATTGGTTGTTGATAATGAATTAATCATGGTCGTTGGTGGTCCAGTGAGAATTTATAAGAGCATATCGATGGGATGGAGATAGACACATTGAGCAATAGGGAGAGAAAGCATCCTTAGCAGATTGAAGTATCCAGTGTAGTGATTCAACAAGGAACTGAGATTGAGCTAGAGCAATAGTGATTGAGGGAGTAGTAGAGATATTTCCGGAAGAGAATCCTAGCAACAAAGAAGTAATACCAAGGAGGCCGAAATATTTTTGCAGAGAGGCCAAGTAGCTAGTGTGGGTTGCTAGAAACCCAATGCGAGTTGTTGGAAGATGGTTTGTAGATAGAGGGAGACATGATGACTCATTTCGAGCTAGCTAGCATGCTATACAATTTTCCTAGGCTAGGTAGTGTGAATTCCTGGAGGCCAAGTTTTCTTAGTGGAGTTCGAGTAGGCTAGATGGAGGTCAAGGTTATTTGTAGAGGGGAGAAAAATTTCTCCAAATTATTTTGCCAATATATTTTCCAGAGGATTGCGATTAAGGCATCCAAATTATTGTACCCATAATTTTTGTTGTTGAATAATAATAAAATAAAGCCTTATCTATTGCATCGATTTCCCTTCAAGATTTTTATGGCGACTGTTGTCCAAAAATATTGATGTCTTTTTTGTTCTGTGCGTTCATATATTTTCTCAATTCTAAAATTTTATTTAGCTTCCACAAAATTTATTTGTGAAGAATTGTAGTGTGATTTATTCGGTATTAATCAAATAATTAATAAACTACTATTCTATTAGGAGAGTAAATTCTAGTTGTTGCAATTTCAAGCAAATTTCACAGGTGCCAAAATTCAATGGAATGTAAGACTTGGCCCTCTTCATCCTCATCGAGCATTGATGACTCATAGAGTTTTATGTTCTCTACATATGCTGATGAGTAAATGTGCATATAAGGTGGAAGACTAAGTCTATGAACATTTTTTCTTTCCTTCTCAAATATTTTAAAAAGCCTACATATTAGGGCTTTGATTTTCTTCCCTATTAATTGTAATCTTTCCTATTAAGTTGTAACCAAACTCTGTTTTCTACATGGAAAGTGTTTTTGACATTGTGTTTATCATGTCCGATCTTGTATTTCTCTTTTAGTTTCACTTAAACTAGTAAATGTATTTGTCTTATCCTATCTACGAATTGTTTTTACTTTAATGCATCATTCGAGGTTGTTGCCCCCACTTCACAGTACCCATAAATAATATCACATAAAAATGGTGGAAAATATCCAAAACAAATTATAAAAGAATATATAATAGTATAAGCGTGGGAAACTCTATCTTAGAGTTGATGAATGTAAACCAAATATGATCACGAGTCTTTGGGTGCTTCTAATTATAACCTATAAATAGAAGAACCAAAGTCTTATTTATTACATGGTAATGAATCTCTTAAGTTTATAATTCAAATTATCCCATAATAAATTCCAGAATACATTTTGGAATATAGTATCTCTATTGGAAATTATGATCTTTGAAATACCAAAGTGGACCTAAACCCTTTCAAAGAACAAGCTTGTGGCTTCATGTACCTTAATGGTCATCTTAAAAGTTATCAAAATATACATCTTGTTGAACACATCTACCACAACATATAGGTAGTAACCCTAAAAAAGTACATGGATATGCTTTCTCATGGCTTTGTAAGGACTGGAAGTGAATTGTATAATCCCTCCTCCTTGTTAATAAGTTTGTTGGTACAACCTAAAATACAACCTTGATAATTTTAGCTACTTCTTGCATCTAGGGCCAACAAACATACCTCTACAAGGTAGTCATAATATTTTTAATATAGAAATTACTAGCAAGCTTGTAGGTTTGAGAATTCCTTATTAGTTGTGTTTTTACTTCCTTTGGTACCTAAAGCTTCCCCAAGTTGTAAAGTAATCTATATAAGAGATAGTAATCAATATATGCTATGTATTTTCTATCTTGCAGCTATTAATACACCCCTTTGAAGTCCTCATTTTTCACTTACTACTCTCTATAATCTTTATGGGTGAATGGTTTTGAGAGTTATAATATGTGGTGTTTCCGCCTTGGATAGAAAATCAACCAAATTTTTGGTTTTTCCTTCTTATATTTAATCACTATATGAAATTATCGCAAATATATCATCTAGTTATAATGATCCAAGTGGATATCAATGGCCAACCACCTCTTTCATTGGTTCAATATTTCTCTATTGTATTGGTAGTTTTTCTATGTTTTTTTGGGTCCCAAACTTATGGGAACGTTTTGAAGCCCTAAATGATGTTTTTTTTGTGATTCAGAGGGTCGCATTCCTTGGCCCCAACCAAAACTTATAATCGTTGTATAGTTATTTCCAATGGGATACTATGCATCCCAGATGGAAATTGTATGCAAAAGTTGCACTCTTGAGAAGTTGATATATCAACTAACCACCTGAAGGCCCACAAACATTTTGGCACTTCATCTTCTGGGGTTAGGTTTTTGGACCTTGACGGTTCCTTATTTACATTAAAAAGCCATTATTTCACCTCTTGTCACATACCTTTTTGTGAATTTGTGTAAGCGACATCTCTCTCCATTCAAAGATAGCTACCACCATTATGGTCAATTTGTGTTCTACAATATTATGTTATTTTATTTATCAATAGAAGTTGATTTTTCATTACATCATTGTGCTCTCTATTATATTTCGCTATGTGTGTTCTATCTCCCTTCCTTCCTTTCATTATGTTCCTTGTATAACCTAGATCAATGTCATAAAGGGAATCTTCAACTCGTTATTTCTTAGTGCATGTCCTTGATGAGGTCAAGGTACAAATATCTGGGTTTGAAGCTAGTTTCACTTGGGAATTATCACTCTCACCAATCCAAGCGGCCTCCTATGGAAGAAGATGATGGATAAAAAATTCCCATCAATTTATTGCTCGAGGAAGCACTGGTACGACAAAGGAATGAGATGATGGATAGTTTCACCCAGATCCTTCGATGATTGGTAATAATGGTTGAGGCACCTTCAACAAGCGACAATTTTGGAGGTGCAACATGCATCAACCTACAAGTAACTTTGATATCCCATTATTCAAAGGAAAAATAGATGTATATTCTTTGGACAAATGGTTAAATATGTTAGAGGTCTATTAATTTATCCAAATTTTCTCTACCAATGAGAAGATCACCTTTGCACTCAAATATTGTTAGGAAGGTTACAAGGAGAGACACAACAAAGATAAGTCTATGATATTCAAAATAAGATCCACTTTGGATTCCTTTGTTGATGCCCTCAAGGAGGAATTCTACCCTATAGGGAACTATGATAACCAATACACAATATGGAAAGCATTTCGAAAGGAGACAAACCAAATGGTGTTGCAATACACCAATAATTTCTATGCCTTGCAATTCTATATGGGTATTGAAGACTCCAATCACACTTGATTTTAAAGTACCATAGTGGCCTACATAGGTGCATCCAAACATAGATGGGTTTCCTAGATATATCCTCACTAGGATTTTCTTATTGATATTTTATCAAAAGTGAGTAGAAATTAGAGCAACAAAATAAGTGAGAGTTTGGGTCTACAAATCCGTCATAACAAAATCCTTGAAAGGGAAACCATAAATCACAAAACAAGGGACGAAGAAAGGATATCCAACCTCAAAAAAACCAACCCAAGTCACGATAAAAAAGGGTAATGGGAAATAGAAGGACATTAAAAAGTGATGTGACTACCACAAAATCCCCTAATAGAACATTGACAAATGTCGCTCAATTAATCATTATGGGCTAAAATTAAAGAAAATAAGCAAACTCTAGCTTAGATTCTTATTCATAACATGATAAAGGAAAATATATTATTCACATAGTGCTACCATTGCAACTACAAATATCCAACCAGAAGGGTCAAAGGAGCTTGAGGAGGGGGGGCACCTCTTCCATTCATGTATGTGGGTCAAGGGGACCCCAATACATTTCATTATTAATAGTGGGAGCCATAAAAACTTAATTTAACCGAGTTCATAATGAAATTGAAGCTACCAATAGTGCCACACCCCCAACCATCCAACATTGGTTGGTTGAGCCATCAATCCCTTCAAAGATGAGGTATTGTTTGATGTTTTCCCACTCAAAATTTGTGATGTAATTTTAGGATAACCTTATATGTGAAATGCCATGTTTTTTATAAGTCTCATCCACATAGTGTCATTTTTACTCTAGGGGGACATCTACACAGGGTACCAAAGGTATTTATGACTATCGTGATTTCATTGATCTTAGCAAAATAGTGTTGAAAGGTAATATCTCATACTAAAAGGTTATTCCTCTTCATGGCTTGGTAAAAAGATGAAAGGAAGGTCATTGAAACTACCATAGCCTTAGCACAGGGGCTCTATACAAAATAAAAGTAGGTGGACAAGCTTATATAAGCATGAAAAGACATCTTCGCTTCACCTGTGGGGATATCTTTGCACTGCCAAATCAAACACTCAGTTGGATTGATACCTGGTGATCCTTCACCTAATTTCCCAATATATAGATGTTTTTCCTTGGATAAAAAAGAAATAAAATGATAGATTCATGAGAGCATCCAAAAGGGCCACTTTCGACCAAGTTACTCACCTTGCAGGAGTGAAATTGTGTTGGTATTGTTACTGCTCAAACTAGCAGGGGTCCTAGAAGGGGATCCTTGAAGGGCTACTACTAGGTCAAGGGTAACAATGGAGTGATAGCCCACTGTCACCCTAGCTAAGGCTCCCTACTCTTTACGAAATTTCATCGATGGGAGGAAACCTGGTATAATAAGGATCACCAGAATGAATGGATCAATGATAGGATGAGAGGTTATCTAGAATCCTATTCATAAGAGAGTCTTATATATATGGCTTCTTGCTTATAGAGCAATATGAAATGATCTCTAGGAAGGGATTAGGAGGATTCTAAGAGATAGGGTTTGAGTATATGACTTGTTAAGAATATTCTTAGCTCCTAAAATTCTTATGGAAACTTGGATTCCAAGTGGTATTTGTGAAATTGGCTTCAATAAGTTGTGGGACCACACGAGACCAAGTGGACCCAAAATCAGGTCAAGGGGGTGGAATTTATCAACCAAGGGTGTGCTTGACCTAATTGAGGGGGGAAAACCGATTAAAGGATAAATTTTACATGAATTTGATTCAATAATCCCAATGAGGTCACTAGCCATGGGAAATATAGGGCAAGAAATGACCCTCGAGTTGGGGCTTGAAATATCTTGAGATCCCACTGTCGAATTTGCTTCAAACTTTGAGGGCCTGTAGAGAAAAATCCAACATAGTTGTGGACCAAAAATCGAAGTAATTGGATGGATATATTGTGAAATAAGTGCTGCCCTAGGTGACCTATGTAGGTTAGCCTAAAAATAGAGAGAGGAGGTGAGGAAAATATGATTTAAGGTGATCACCTATGGAGGACAGTGCCTAATACTTTGATAGAAATGGAATCAATAATATTCCAATTTTTGGGAAGGTTTCACTCCATCAAGGAGGCCTTTAGAATAATTTCGCATGGCAATTAGGGCATGGGTGTTGTGTAGATTAATCCGTCTTGCGGACAAGACCGATCTCTCTAGTACAAAAGGTAACTAGCAACAAACAGCCAATTATACTAATCTCTCTCTAAGCATATAAGATTTATAAAAACACTATACGGGTGCAGAGCCTACCTTATGTCCAACGCTTGCTTGATTTTGTTGAAGTCCTTCCCATGCACTGAAAGAACGTTCCTCGTATTATCTGCAATCACAAACAAGCAAAAAGATTAAGCAACACCTGTATAGACATTATTACAAATCATACTTATCATAATGATCAAGGAATTTACGAAATAAACCATGAATTGACAGTTTAATGAGAGAAATGAGTATATTTGTATTAATTTCAAAGATAGAAAACCTTTACAACCTGTGCCTTGATGTTGTGCAGGTCCTCCCGGGGTCTGAAACAGGAATCTCCTCTACTCTGACAAGCATTGCACTCTTTGAACTAAGACAAATGAAGATGAGTGATTTAACCTCACAGAAATTCTTAGTTAACTAAGTCTAAATCTCAACAGCATTTAACTTCAAATCTCATAAGCTTGAACTCCCTTTGAGGCTACCCAAGGCCTCTTTTTATAGTGAAAGAGAGGAGGTTTCTAGTTCCAAATATGAAGGGATAGAATCCTCCTTCAAAGGGATAAGCTCTTTACATCAAGGGGTTAGCTCCATTAAGTGAGGGATGCATGAACCTCTCCAAAGCGTATCCATTCCCGAAAATTCCCGTCCAGAATCTTCTAGAATTCATCTGGAATTCATCTTTTTATCTTTAATTTCTCGCCTTTTTATGTTTTACAGAGGTCCGCACCCATTACACAAATAACGTGCGGTATGGTTCCGCATGCAGGCTGAGATTTAGGTGCGGGACCGCAGGGAATGCATAGAGAAAGTGCGATACCAATTCTTAGGGGATTTTAGGGATTTTCTTCTGATTTTGAAGCTTGATATGAGGAGCTGGTATATTGGACTTGAAAAAGGAGGAAGTATGAGTAATAATGAGCTCATACAGTCAGCAGAATGTCAAGGTGACAGTTTTCAGTGTAACAAATTGCCCCCTAAAGTGCAAAGTCTGGAATAGATGAAGCTGTAGTCTGTCATATATGAAGAGTGCAGTACTTTATCATTTCAAAGATCATCCTGTGGACACCCCATTCGGTACCTGTAAAAACATTCAATACAAAATATATACATGTATATGTCATCACTGAGGTAGGCATTCCCATACTCAGATAAAAACTAACTATGAACTAACTGAAATCGTTCTGATACAGGAATGATTTTGAATACATCATAGTACAGAGATATGTAGACACAGTATGGACGCAGCCATCTGTTTATCAATAGTCTACTGTATAGATGACAACAAAATTCCTCGCAGCCTGGATGGTGGAAACTAGATCCAGGGTCTTGATTTCCGCATCTCGAACCAGTACGATTCTATCCATGTGAATGAATGTGTTGAAGTCGAACATGGTAGAAACCACTTGATTACCAGTCAATGATGTGAACTGTTAACAAGTGTGAGAGAAACCACCAGTAATGTCAATGGCTCTCAAAGTACTCAGTACAGTCCATGAAATGTGAATGAATGAGCTGAAGTCGAACATGTCACGGAGTCATTCGGTCGAAGGTCATTGATGTAACCTGTCGTCGAAAGCGAGAAACCTGCCATTGAGGCATGCAGATTTCAAGGTACTGACGATTCCTGGATCAACTTCCTAGATAATGTGCTGATGTCGATAGAAATCGATCTGTCGTAGGCAAGCCTACAACACGAAATCATAGATCAAGTTTTGAAAATATGTTGGCAAGGACTGACTCAGGGATGGTCAATGATGGATGACAGATATTTTGCAGATGAATGGTTTTATTTGAACTGTTCTCTTGGACACATAACGACACCGCAGATGGCCTGGTGACAATTGACTCAAAGCTAATACCCAGAAACTGGCTGAAAATTTTCAATGTGGTTTGATTAACTGTTAAGCAAAGGATTTCCCAACCCAGGTGAATATAAGTGTCGTGTCCAAGAGTGGTCGACTGAGTTTTCGGACAGTTTTAAAATACAACAAACATGCTCATTTTTCTCTCTTTTCCCCCACCATTTCTGGCAAGTACCTCTTTATTTTTGACAAGCTTGAGGAGGATAACATTTGCTTGGTTATAAGCTCATCCTTCGGATGAGTCCAACTTAGTTTAAAATTCGAACCCTAAGAAGGAGTGGTTCGTTCCTGTTGAAAATTTAACAGGTCCTTTACTGTTAAGTTTTAACGAGTCCAGTATAGGAGAAACTCGGTGTTTTTCAGTTTTAGGGAGTCAGAAGAAAAACTTAAGAAAACTCCATAGGTGTTCTTTTTCGTAAATTTAGTCTCTCGAGCCCGAAAAAGGATAAAATAATGCGGGAGAGAACTCTATTGACCGTATTTAGTCAACGTATACCTTTTTCGTAAATAGTCCATTTCAGTCCGTAAAAGGGGTAAACTTATACTGAAGGGACGACTGTTCATTTTCTTTAACGAGTTCGAATAGTCAAGTACTCGGCAATATTTTCATATTTAGAGAGTCTGAAAAGGGCTTAAAGAGGACTCCAAGGTTTCGCTTTTTCGTAAAATTTTTGGAAGAGTCCGAAAAAGTGATAAAAGTATGCTCTTTGTTGAAAAATGATTATTTCACCTGAAAAATCCTGTTTCTGCACAAAAACTCAAAACATTACACATACCTGTTTAAGATAAATAAAAATGCTTTCAAAAATATCCCTTTTAAAGTGAAAAATAAACAAATTAAAAATTCATTCATTCGAAAAAACTTATAAAAAGGACTTTTTCTATTTCATTTTTACCGTTTCAATTGCAGAGTGAAAAGTAAAAATCTTTTGGTTAAAAAGTTCCCGTGAAGATTCTGGAAAATTCAACCGTTGGAATCGAAAATCGTCAGCCCCAGGTAATCCACGACCTCCTTATCTTGCTTTTCATCCGTTTGAAATTCATTTTTAGGCTTTAGTTTGATTTTTTAGGGCAAAAATTGGTTCAAAAATGCGCCCGCGGGGTCCGCAGGCGGGACACAGGTTACCTGCGGACCCCGATTTTTTCTGAACGGGAAAAAATCGAGGGTACCGCACCTGGCACACATCTCGCGTGCGGAGCTACGCTTTGTTTACAAAGAGCGGGTGCGGTACCCGCGCGGTCAAATTTAAAGCACGGTTTTCTCAAATTTCTGCCAAAATTTCTCAAATGAAATCATTCTAATATGCCTTATTTTGTGTTGCAGGATTAACAAGATGCTTATTTGGCGAGAAAGGGAGCATGAGGAAGTGGATGAAGCTGCAATACTTCATTTGCCCACACAAAGGGCATTAAAAACATGCTGCTTATACAAATTCTGGGCCATCTCTGGCATGAGGGCACAAGTGGAACTCTTAACATGGTTGGTAGGCAGATGGCATGTGGAGGACCAGTGTTTCTTTATTGGTGGCCACCGGCTCGAAATTGAGCTGGAGGATATATATTTTTTGACTGGTTTGTCCAAGAGGAGCGAACATGTATCCTTGTTTGGGACTAGGCCAGGTGGCCAGACTGTCGCTAGTCTTCAACTCGAATTTTGCAATGATCAGGCAAATCCTCGGGACAAACGGATTGACATAAAACATATCATCCGTCCTGAACTAAAAGTTATAGCATTCACTGTTACCAAACTGTGTGGGAGCGCCGCGCTTCATGTAGCTACTGGTTCCCAAATGCGCATTGCTGTGGACTGTTTTCGCGGCACCATCTTCAACTGGTGCGAAGCTGTGTTGGCTAATATAAAAGGCCAACTTACCAGAGCAAAAACCGGGAAACTAAATAACTTTGGATATGGATCCATTGTCGTTTCTTTTGCACTGGAGAGAATTCCTCAGTTAGCTCCACAGAGTATTTCAGTTGATGCCGGTCGACCTCGAGAACCAAGAATGGTTCGCTAGTCCGCGCTGATGGCTCGTCATGCTATTGAGGGCACTGAGATTGTACGATTCCCTGCTTCATATTTTCGTTGGCTAGATCGCCAAGTTTTCATGATAGAAGATTTTCCGTATGCCGGGATGGATTTCCGCGGCGACAGAGAGATGTCTCTCCCTGCAGGGGAACAATGGGATGATTCAGGTAAAACATTTTTCAACGTTTGCTAAGTTCTAATTTTTTTTAGTTTTTTATCGTCTTATGAAAGTAATAATCAAAAGTTTTTCAAATACAGATGTGGGTCCACAACGACCAGCTCATCTCCAACCTTTCGAGAGGAGACAACCAGTTGCGCCCGCACCAGCCCCAGCAGACCAATCAGTAGAGATTTTGACTGATTTGGAGCATCATCTAGAGCGCTTGACTCTAGATATACCAGAGACCAGCATAGATGACATCCCTTTTAGGCTACAAAGATATGTGATTGGAGTCCCAGGACCTTTCAGGAGGTTCCTATGCAGGGTGGCCCGAGCAGTTGTTTCCTACTGAGATCATCATCAGTGATGAGATGATCATGTAGACTCATTTTTGTACTTTTGTGTTATCATTTTTTCCGATCATAAGGTGTTTTCAACCTATGATCGAAGACGATGTATATTTTTGAACACACTCCTATGATATATATCACTATTTTGACGGCTATCTGCGTACATAAATGAATGTTGTTTGTTTTACTACTTTTAATTATTGCAAATGTCTATTTATCATACTAGAAGCAATTGAATCTGCTAATGTATTTAAATGTCTTGGAATATGCTGATATTCAATGTAATCAAACTCACGTTCCAAGAGACGAACTCTCAAAAATAACCGTAATAACACCGGATTTCTAATGGTATAAACCCTGTTAAGCTGTAATACAACAAGTTCAGAATCCAGCCTTACAATCAAACTCCGAATTCCAAATGATATGGACTCAGATAATAACTCAATCACTGCACTATACTCGGCAATGTTATTTGTTGTTTGACCAAGGCTTACCCCATGCATGGATACTAACTCGTGAGAGGGTGATTAGATAACCCAAGCTGCGGAAGAAATGTTCCGTGTACTACGACAAGCACCATCAGCAAAACCAATGTAGGTTTGAAGAGACGTCGACATCTGCAATATCAAGAGTAAAACTCAGATAAGCAGTCATAGTGACAAAAACACACTTCTAAACTAGGCACACTTTTCTAATCTAAAACACACCAACAGTAAAGAAAATCTAAACTAACAAAAATCTCCACACCTCGTTTAAGCGTAATATCACTTTAGATAAAGCCCATTTCTGGGTTTATCCAAAGGGACACCGTCAAAATCTACTAACTCATAGGCCCCTTTTGCTAACTTTCGTTTCACAATGTAAGGACCATGCCACATAGGCACAAATTTTCCAGCTCCTAGCTTGTCGTTAGCTTGATCATAAAGTAAAACTAGGTCTCCTTCTGAAAAATTTCGAGGGGTCACATTTCTATCATATTGAGCTTTTATCCTTTTAACATGAGCCTCGTTTGCTATTGCAGCATTTCGTCGATTCTCATCTAATTGGGCCAAGTACAAGAAACGTTTCTCCTCTTCAGACGTAGCTGGAAGTAATTCTACGGCTAATTTTAGTGACGGTATTTCGCATTCAATCGGTAACACAGCTTCCAAATCGTAAACCAGTTGAAAAAGAGTGAAACCCGTTGATGTTTTGACTGAGGTTCGATATGCCCAAAGCGCTGAAAATAACATGGAATGCCAATTCGTCTTGTGAATACCAATGATTCGTTTAATCATGGTGACTAAAACTTTATTAATAGCTTCAACGAGACCATTTGCTTGTGGATAGTACGGAGTGGAACTATCGTGGCGTAGGCCAAGTTGTTCTGTTAGTTCAGTCATCATGATGTTCCGAAAATGACTTCCATGATCCGTAATAATAGCTTGGGGGACACCAAACCTAGCAATTATATGATTGAATACGAATGTTGCAGCAGTCTTGCCGTCAGCTGAATATGTAGGCATCGCCTCGGCCCATTTTGTAAAATAATCTACTGCGAGAATAATATAGGCATGCCCCCCGGCCGAGTGAGGGTTACATGTGATAAAATCGATACCCCATTTTGCAAATGGACCAACAGCAATTATAGGGTGAAGAGGAGCGGGTGGTGCGCGCATTTTTCTATCAAAAATTTGACAGTTGTGGCATTTCCGAACCGCATAAATACAATCTTTAAATAATGTTGGCCAGAAATAACCTGCACGCAATATCTTTTGGGCAGTGGCATACCCAGACATATGACCGCCACATGCTCCAGAATGACAGTCATTTAAAACCTTCTCAGCTTCTTCATGAATTAAACAACGTCGGAAAACAGAATCCGCTCCTCGTCGATAAAGAGTATCACCAATGATATTATATTGTTGGGATTGGAAACGTATTTTCCGTCGCTGAGTTCGTGAAATTTCGGGTCGAAAAGATTGGGTTTGGAGATACACAATAATATCCCCATACCAAGGATCAAGCGTACTGATAAGAAACAAAGATTCGTCCACAATGGACTCTTCTGCCACTGTTTCAATATCAGTAGAGGGGAAATCACACATCAGTTCCGCAAAAACCAAAGACTTCTTTGCCTTGGATTTCTCAAATTCCAAGTCAAATTCTTGCAGGATAACTATCCATTTAGAATACTTGCCCCCTAGCAATTGTCTGGTCAAAATATACATCATAGGGTTGCAATCAGAAATTACCGTGGTTTTACGTAACAAGATGTAATGTCTAAAACGTTGGACAGCTTGAACAGCTGCCAAGGCCAATTTCTCCACATGTGTGTATTTGATTTCAGTCGGATTCAAATTTCGACTAAGATAATAAATCACATGTTCGTTGTGAGATTCATCTTCCCGAACTAGTACCATTCCAATAGTGGAATGAGAAGCAGCGAGATACAAAATGTAATCTTGGTTGTAGTTGGGAGGATGCAATAACGGTGCATGGGTCAACGCGTGTTTAAGTGCATCAAAAGATCGATCAGCGACCTCGTCCCAAAAGAACGGAATGTCCTGTTTCAACAACCGGGTAAAACCCTTTGCAAGCTCGGCATAGTTCTGAATAAATCTACGTAAAAAGTTTGCTTTCCCTTGCAAACTCTGGAGTTGGCGCAATGTCGAAGGAGGAGGCAATTTAACAATAACTTCGACCTTCGAAGGATCAACACGAATGCCTGATTTTGAGACAACAAATCCCAGTAAACGACCCGATTCTACGCAGAAAACACATTTATGCGGATTCAACCTTATCCGATAATGCCGACATCTCATAAAAATTGCTCGTAAATGAGTGGGATGATCGGCTCTACGTAATGAATGAGCAGGTAAATCATCGAGATATGGCTGAACAATGTGCTTAATGTCATGAAATGCATAAGACATCGCCCGTTGAAAAGTTGCTCCAGCGTTCTTTAGTCCAAAAGGTAGTTTACAATAGGCAAACGTTCCCCATGGAAAAATGAAAGCTGTTTTAGGTTGATCTGCAGGGAGTATGTTTATTTGATTATAGCCGGAAAAACCATCCATAAAGGAGAATAGTTCACTACCAGCACAATCGTCAATTATCTGATCGATATAGGGAGTTGGATAATTGTCTTTTGGACACGCTCGATTAATGTCCCTATAATCGATACATACTCTTATCGTTCCTTGTTTTTTTAGTGACAGGAACAATATTCGATACCCAATCCGTTAAGGGAATTGGATAAATGAATCCTGCTCGAAGTAATTTTTCAACTTCAGTTTTTATAGCAGCAGCTTTTCTAGGATGAATTTGACGTAATCGTTGACGAACAGGTTTAGCATCCGGGTAAGTCTTAATCTCATGTACTACGATCGATGGATCAATTCCTGGCATTTCTTCATAAGACCAGGCAAACACGTCACGGAATTCTTGAAATAGGGCTTTATAAATCTGAATTTCTTCATCTGTACAACAAGCACCTATATGAATGTTTTCAATTATTCCTGGTTTTACTGAAGTGTCAATTGGAACCGTTCTAGATATATTTTCCAAATCTAACTCAGAATCAGGATTTTGCAATGGATTCTGAGGTTCCTTGGCATATTCAGCAGTAAAAATTGAAGCGAAATCATTTTCAAAATGATCTAATTCAGGTAAGAATGAAGACCTGTGATGGAGATCTTCCCATGGTAAATCATCAACAGACAAAAACTCACGAATTTGCTCATCTGTATGAACAATTTCAGGAAATGTTGTCGCATCTGAACTAGAAATAGAAAGCGATTCCTCTTGGATCCCATTCATTGGATCGATTTCGGTTGAAAAGGGATTGGAAAAAGACTGTACAGTCTGGTACACAATTTCAAATGGACTCAAAGGCATCGTGCCATCAAATGAATCTATCTCGGGTTCTAAAGGTAGAATCCAAGGATCATCAGACATAACTGTGTTTGACGAAATCATATGAATAGTTGCAGTAGAAGACGATACGTTAGGAGGAGGAAAGGAAAAAGTTCCTAGCAAACCAGAATCTTTAACCAAACCTACTCCAACATCCTTATAAGAGATAGTCGTTTTACCAACATGCTGGATTGTTTCTGTAGAGGCTGGGTCTGACGAAAAATAAGTTAACTGATCTATTGTCACGATCCTTCCTTGATATGAAAATTTTATAAGTCGAAAGACCGAAGAGACAACAGCAGTCATAGCATAAGACCAACTACGACCCAGTAGAAGGTTGTAATCTAGAGGGGCATCAACCACCTCCACATCTAGATTAACTATTTTCCCTTCAACCCCTATGGGTAAATCCTGCAAAATACCATAAGGTTGAAAACCTCGACCATCAAAAGCTTTTAGAATCGTCGGAGATTGGTTAAGTGTAGGAGAACCAAGAGATTTCCAACACTGAAGCGACATAATACACGTTGAATCTCCCTCATCAATCACAGTCCGAAAAATAGGTCTGTTTTTTACTAACACTGGAATCTGGAAAGCCATTTGGTGAGGAAGACGCGGTGTACTAGTTTCTAAATCGAAGATTATAAGGTTAGAATCCTGAACATCAACAGCTCCTATGGCAGACAATAATAATTTACGCTGTGCTGGACACGATTGCAGCACTTCCAAAGCCAACATTGCTGAAGGAGAAACAGCTAAATCTTCAACAATGTTGTAATTCTGAGCAGCTCTCGCATGTGAATTAAAAGCTGATTTACGAAGAACACCTTTAGCGGGCGGTTTGATTATCAAGTCTGGATTTTGTTTCTCGATCTGTAGCGGACCGGAAACAGGAGGAGTTGTATTTGATGTATTCGCATTAGAAGACTCTCCTTCTTTGCCATCAACGGGATTCTTAGAACCGTAATCTTGCGATCGCGTCGCAACCCTTACATGAGACATCATCATAATAGGCTCTTCTAAAGTGGTCGAGGAAGAACCAATCATCTTACTATCTTGAATTGGAAAAGGATCCTTCAAGACAGCAGGTTGTTGCGATCCTTTAATGAGTTTCGTAACCTCCTCTCGATATGGACATTCTTTTGTGAAGTGATCTTGTTCACAAATGAAGCAAGGATAACGAGGTTTACGTTTCTCATCATTGGATTCTTCTCTATCTGTTTTCTCTTTCGAATTTTTCTTGTTTTTGTTCCTCCCTTTCTTTTTACCACCGGATTTTGATTTTGCCGTAGATGTTTCAACGACATGAATATCGGCAGAAACTTCTTGAGAGGATTCTCCTTTTGGGGAATCAGGTAAAGTTATAATTGGAGAAGAATTCTTTGAGGATTTCTTCTTACTTTTAGAACTAACTGTACCAATCATACCGTCAGCGGCATGAGACCCTGGAGGAGCAGCAGCTATTTGACCTTGTTTGGGTAAATCGGGAATTTTTTCATGTAGAGTACCTGACTGCGTATAAACGAGGTCAAGGTACTGAGCCTGAGCAATTACTTGCTCTTCAGTAACAACACCAGCCTTAGCTACATCTTCAGTGATCTTCGGCAATAATGATTTTACAAACCATTCTGCTAAAATTTGATCCGGAATATAAACCTTCACCAAACGTCGTCTACGTCGCCACTCATGAATATGATCAGAAATATACGTGGACGTAGATTGTTTTAGTGAAGTTAATAATTATGTGCCATTGTCGTATCTGACAGGCAACTGGAAATGAGTTAAGAAAGACGTTGCTAACTGACTGAAATTATGAAACGAGCCTCGTGGCAACTCAATGTACCATTTGGCTGCAAGACCTATGAGTGTCCTCTGGAAAAGACGTAAGTGAATCGAATCATCAATAATCGAATTAGATGCACACCAAAGGTGATAAGTCATCACATGATTTGATGGATCCTCTCCTGACTTACCTTCAAATTTCGGTATATCACTGGGCAACTTATGAGGCATTGACGGCCAGTTCTGATAATAGAAAATAGGATCATTTGTAAGGCGCGTCAAATCAGGTAAGTCTAAAGTTGCGATGAACGGTAACTGACGGTTAGGGTCACGAAAACCTTGAGAAACCAAAGCAGATCCAGGAGGCGGATACCCAGGATAACTAGGAATCGGATTAGCATTGGGTATTGTATAACCTCCTGGATAACCAGGATGAATCGGACCATACTGAGGTTGTTGATAAGTATAACCAGGGTATGGTTGATAGCTTAGATTCTGCACATAGGGACCATATTGCGGCTGTCCTTGGTACGGTTGATAAGTAAATTGAGGTTGACTTGTAACAACTGTACTTGTACCGGCTTGTCCTGCAGGCATCTGAACTGTAGTCTGAACTGAGGGTCCTGACTGAGGTACAGAGACTTGAGGGATTTGCACGGATACAGGGATAGCCGAAATCGGGGCTACAGACACTCTAGAAATAGGTGTAACAGGTTGAACAGACGTTGCAGCAGTTACAGCAGTTTGGGGCGGAGTCTGAGGTGTACTAGGCCCAGCCTGCTGAACTGAACTAGGTGCAGGAGTTTGAATAACTGGCTGAACAGGTTGCTGAGTTGAACCAGAAACCAATGGCTGACCAGGTTGATAAGGTAACTGCACAGTAGGCTGTAAAGGCTGTTGATATTGGGGTGGATCCCACACCATCATTCCGGGGTATTGTCCCATAGAAGGTTGAACGTAAGGACCAAAACCTGGTTGAACGTAGGGTTGATAATAAGGTAAAGTTCCGGCTCCTTGAACAGATGGTTGACCAGAAGGCTGTTGGTAACCTTTCATTGAGTACTGCCCTTGAGGTTGATAACCTTGAGGCACGTACTGAAGTTGGGGTTGTTGAGGACCCTGAAGAGCATATTGAGTTTGGGGTTGACCTTGAGGAATGTACTGTCCTTGAGGTTGGTAACCCTGAGGTATGTACTGTCCTTGGGGTTGCCCCCCAAAATAATATGGATCCGCAGTTTGTCCTGGGAAAAAGCTACCTTGAGGTTGTGCCCCGGGTGGTAACTGACTACCTTGAGGTTGCCCCCCAGGCGGTAATTGACTACCCTGAGGTTGCCCCCCAGGCGGTAACTGAGTTCCCTGAGGTTGACCCCCAGAAGGAAACTGACTGCCTTGAGCTTGAGGATTAGGAATGTTACCAGACATCATATAAACTTGCTCTGCGTCCGACGTTTCAATTTTAAGTCCACCAAGACCAGATGATAACACATTTTCGATAGGTTGACGAGTTGCTCCCGAGAAAGTACCAGACAAAGACTGATATCCCGCAGGAACAGAAGGACCACCATGTAAAAAAGATTCAGGCGTTTGCGAAAACATGGACGACTCTCCGGCCATAATAGATGACGGATAATAACCTCTGGGTGTAGGATGAAAAGGAACTCGAGGTGGATAAAAAGCAAGACCCGGATTCTCTAAAAAATCAGTTAAAGAAAGATACCAGGGATTAGTTCGAATAGGGCTGTAGAAAATAGATTCACACTCCCTAAGATTTAACGATTGAGGGGAGTTGGGAAGAGATATGTCTTCGTCTGGATTAGTAAGTTCTTCTATAGAAATTAGTCCAGAGGGAAGATTTTCAGTAATGATATTTCTAACCCTGGGTGAACCTGGATCGCTAGAAGTTGGTGAGATAAATCCTGAGGACGTTTCTAACACAGAAGATTCAGTTTCAGGCTCAGAGATTTCAGGTTCGTCAGATAATTCTCCAGTAGGAGAAATATTTTCAGTGACTTCAGAAACTGAAACCGGTTCTTGAATATATTCTGTTGTAGGAATTTGATGATCGGGATGTATCACAATAGCAGAGCTTTCAGCTTCTGTTGATCTAAGTCTACGGCTACTGTGTGGTACCAGAGCTCGAAGCCCTTCAAGATGACCTGGTGTAAATTCAGGGGGTTTCCCTTGTATTCTCCGGGATTGTCTCGACAATTCCGCCACGATGAAAAACTATCTAATCACACGCAAACAAAGAAAAATTTCAATGAAAACACCTAAAGTCTCTAAGAAACAAACAATTGAATCACTCGCTTAAAAAATCTAAGAGTTCAAACCACACACAAACAAGTAACTTTCCGTGCTAAAATCACTAGTTGGTGATGAAATCCAACTTAGTAGAGTTTTAACACGAAAAGGGCGGTTGGAACAATTACCCCGACAACTTGCTTAATGAAACAGACTGGCACAAGTTTCTTCACATAACCATCTCGAGTGAAGAGAACCCCCCAGAGAGTCCAAGTGAGTCTAGTCGACGTCTGTTCCAGGTACAGTGGGATCTTCCCTCCACCATCACCTTAGGAAAGAATCCTAAAGATTATGGCCTCTAAGGTTACCAACTGAAACAAATATACCTGGGGGAACAGTCTACGATCCGACACACACGCAAGGGCAGAGTAACAAAGCTCAATCCCCTTGAAGGCTCCTTGAACAGAATCCAAGGTTTACCGACAAGTGACCCCTGGCTTCTCAACAATGGTCTATCCGAGGTTTACCGTTTTTAATACGTGTATATATTCTATCGTTCCCAATGAGGAAGGATTGATTACCCCACTGGTTCAGATATGATCTCGTGCTTAACTCCTTTAAGAGGAGCTTCCCAGAGCATACATGCAACAACTGGAATTCTTCCTATCGCAAGATATATCTACTTGTTTGTTTTATCTATCTTGGAGAGTTAATTACTCCTTACTCCAAGATACTAGCCTAAGCTATGTTGGTGATGAGAGCCCTAGAAATAAAAAGATTACTAGATGAATTTTATTTAAGCGTTACTTTTAAGAGCTGTTTCTTAAGTCAAAGGGTGCGGAAATGAAACTTTGTATGATGTGAAGACCCGACTTCCAAAAACACTAAAATGCACCTATGATGATATTCAATTCTTTTTTCTTTCAATGAACTTTCTATCTAAAGAAGAGTTAGAGAATGCAACCTTTAAATTCCTTCTTCAAACATGAAAACTAATTGAAAGAAACTATTTTGTCTTTTCAATAAACTATCAAAGCTCACAAGAAAAAACTCTTTTCTTTTCCAAACAAGAAGCTACAAAACAATTCTCTTTCGAAAGAAATCTACAAAAATTAAAAGTATTCAAAACTACAAAAACTAATCTTGAAAACTAATCTAAATTGAGTAAAAGCTTTTTAGAGTTTTTTTTTTTATGAATGTTTCTCTTAGTTGTTAAGCAAACTAAGAATCTATTCGTTCAGATAACAAACAGATCAAAAAACACTCAAAATATGTTTTTTTTTCAAAACACTCAAAGAATAAATGAAATTCAAAACTTTAAAACAAGTTCTTTCAAAGATTTGCAAAGAAACCAAAGGCTTAATTTCTCAATCTAGGATGTTTTCACAATGAGGTCAGATTCAAGAGACAAAAAGAGATCTATGTGATCTGAGATACTGCAAATTGTCAAAAGTTCGAATCACCACAAAGACCAAACAAGAAAAACAATCCAATTGGCAAAATCTTCTAGAAAATCATTCAAAACACTAACACTGTTGAAGTTCATACACAATGAATTCTTGATAGACACAATAACTAGTCTGGGCAGAAACCAAAGATCTAAAAATTAACCAGAAAAAGAAACCTAGAAATTTTCTAAAATTTTTACAGGGTCTGCATGTAAGCAGTGTTGACAGGTGCGGTCCCGCACTGTATTCTATAGAGAATGTGCGAAACTGCCCGCACTGTAACAGTTATGCAGAGTGCGGTCCTAGCAAAAATTATAGAAAAATTCAAAACACTTCTAAATTTTCAAAAACAGAAAAAATTTAAAGTACCCAGACAGATGTGAATCAATCAAAAACCAGAAAAAACGTTTTCTCAAGTCAAAAATCAAAGATAACCAAGAACAACAAGTTCTTCCCCAGTGGAGTCGCCATTTTGTTGTGTAGATTAATCCGTCTTGCGGACAAGACCGATCTCTCTAGTACAAAAGGTAACTAGCAACAAACAGCCAATTATACTAATCTCTCTCTAAGCATATAAGATTTATAAAAACACTATACGGGTGTAGAGCCTACCTTATGTCCAACGCTTGCTTGATTTTGTTGAAGTCCTTCCCGTGCACTGAAAGAACGTTCCTCGTATATCTGCAATCACAAACAAGCAAAAAGATTAAGCAGCACCTGTATAGACATTATTACAAATCATACTTATCATAATGATCAAGGAATTTATGAAATAAACCATGAATAGACAGTTTAATGAGAGAAATGAGTATATTTGTATTAACTTCAAAGATAGAAAACCTTTACAACCTGTGCCTTGATGTTGTGCAGGTCCTCCCGGGGTCCGAAGCAGGAATCTCCTCTACTTTGACAAGAATTGCACTCTTTGAACTAAGACAAATGAAGATGAGTGATTTAACCTCACAGAAAGTCTTAGTTAACTAAGTCTGAATCTCAACAGCATTTAACTTCAAATCTCATAAGCTTGAACTCCCTTTGAGGCTACCCAAGGCCTCTTTTTATAGTAGAAAAGAGGAGGTTTCTTGTTCCAAATATGAAGGGATAGAATCCTCCTTCAAAGGGATAAGCTCCTTACATCAAGGGGTTAGCTCCATTAAGTGAGGGATGCATGAACCTCTTCAAAGCGTATCCATTCCCGAAAATTCCCATCCAGAATCTTCTAGAATTCATCTGGAATTCATCTTTTATCTTTACTTTCTCGCATTTTTATGTTTTACAGGGGTCCGCACCCATTACACAAAGAAAGTGCGTTATGGTTCCGCATGCAGGATGAGATTTAGGTGCGGGACCGCAGGGAATGCATAGAGAAAGTGTGATACCAATTCTTAGGGGATTTTAGGGATTTTCTTCTGATTTTGAAGCTTGATATGAGGAGCTGGTATATTGGACTTGCAAAAGGAGGAAGTATGAGTAATAATGAGCTCATACAGTCAGCAGAATGTCAAAGTGACAGTTTTCAGTGTAACAATGGGACAATTGATTAAAGGTCTTTATACTTAAATGTGCAATATGTGATGACTTATAAAGATAAAAATATATGTAGTAACTTTCAATTATGAAAACATGGCCCATGACATGATACAACACTATAAAAAGACAAATTTCCACCATTTCACACAAGAAAAACATCAAATTTCAGCCTAGTATAGAAAAATTCCCCAACAACATGCATGTCACATAAGAAAATGATAAAATAGCATTAAAATAGAAATTACATGTGAGAAAAAGGATATCTAATCATCATCATATGTCATTACTGAAGCTCCAAGGACCACGACAAAAATGATGAGATCCAAACATCAAAATTCATCCATCCATAAAATTTCGTCCTCCAAAGAGAATAGTGAAAATATCACAAGAGGATATGATCCAATCCAAGTGATGATGAGACAATGAATAAAATCATAATATATTTATACAATGTCTAATGAATTTGATTTAGCTAATTTTGTCTTAATGTAGCCCCTAAAATAAAATAATGTGCATAATAACAACCTTTTGGTGACAAGCCCACCAAACTTGCTCAATAAAAAAGGATTAAGCCTCTTAATAGAGCCGAATGATCAATAACTTGTGTCATTGGGCATTATAGGAGGCCAAATGAAATCCATAGGTGCCATAATGTGAAATAGGATTCCCAAAAGTAGTGGACAAGGGGTTGGCCCATTGTTCTCCAAGTAATAAACATGTGGTGCTTCCAAATAGATGTGGGGGAACACAAGTGTCCTCATGGGTTTCAAAATAGATCAAATATGCATGTAGATCACCTGCGAGGGCCATCATGATGGTATGGATGATGCCACATCATCATATAGGTCCTGGATCATCTTCCAAGTGTATGGTGTAACTGTGGAGCCGACTGGGCATGGTGACCCAGGTGCATCTTCCTTATCCGATAGGTGAACCATGAGCAATATCCGAATGACTCTAGGGATCCATGGAATGTTTTCATCTACTAGTGGAGGCCCATGGTTCTCTACACACACCCTACATATTCCAATTTATCCCTCTAGATGGTTAAGACCTCATATAGGGAGACCAAACCCAAGATGGAGACCATTTGCAATCCCGCATAAGATCCAATGCATCCCCTTGCCTTCCAATATACTAAGTCATTAGAGAAATCAAGTAAAGGAGTTTACAAAACCATGTAAAACAGGAGGGAACTTCATAATGGCATGCCCTTCCATAGTGGGCTTTGGCACGTGATAATGTCTACAAGTTCCAAGGGAGGTTACCCAAGCACCCTATTAGGTGGTTTCTGCTTCTAAAGGGAGTGGTATGTCCATGGTACATCCTTTAAATGGTGGGGGCATGTGATAAATTGATGGAACGAAGTAGGGGATGAAGGGGAAACCTTGGGTTGCATGCCTTGGTACAAGGGAAACTAATAAAAGGGAAGCCCGCACTTGGGTAAATAATGTGTAGGAGGGAGAAATCATGGTACATGAGTTATCCCTACCTTGATTTGTCCACCCTTCTTCATATTCCTTTTGCCTTTTATGATTTATCTTTGGTAAACTGCTCGAGGATCAAGGGAATGAGAGAATAATATATGCAAAGTATAGCAGTGGATACCCCCTTTAAGGTGGGTCAGTTCATCACCCACAAGGAGTTGGGACGATCATGGGTTTTTTTATTGATAGAGGAGGCTCATTTAGTTCCTATAGGAAACCAGATGATGGCCATGGAAAGGGGCAGAGCTCATGTATTGAATTTTTCCCATGTGCTAAATGTGTTTGTCCCGGCCATATTTTTCATTTTTTGGTACTATTTCCTGTTGAATGTTTCCAATTATGTTTTTTACTGCATCAACCTCCAGGCATCATTTGAGGCCCGACCCAAGGTGTGGGAAAAGGAAATGGGGTGGTTGAACCTTTGTGGACCCAGTGGAGGAATGTGGACCTAGGTGGAAGGAACAACGAATGGGGTTATAATGAGCAGAAGGGGAGTGATATATTTGGATCACGGAGTGGGAAACACAACCAAAATCAGTGCCTCCCATGTAGTACCATCTCTAAATCCCAAAGGTAAGTAAAAGAGATCCCATGGGACTAGGGTCCAAGGTTAACACCCAAAAGAGATCTAGGGGACAAGAGCACATAACTAGTCCACTCTTTCCACCGAATCTCCCCACTAATCCATGTCCAAAAGTTTCCATGATAAGTAAACTAAAATAATCAGTCACCAAAATTTGAGAAGGCATGCCTTTAGGTTTGGGAGGCCCACCTTCAAACATGTGATCATGATATATGGGTGAGGGACCACATGACAGGCTCAAATGGTCGAGAAATAACACCATGAGCTAGTTGGTGGCTGTAAGGAGCTACTGGCTGCAGGCTGAGGACCATCATGGAGAAAAAATTTCTCCTAGGGATATCACCCACAAAGTGGTGGTGACATCTAGCTCCAATTGGGACATGATCTCTCAGAAAATTGGGCAAAGCTACTTGAATGGGAGGTCATGAGAACTCCAACAATCTCTTGGTTACCATTGTTATCACTCAAAAAAAGTGAAACATAATTTGACATATTCTTAGGGGTTAATTTGTCAAAGGTCTGGTCATAGAGTTCATTTGTCATTAGTTGGTAAAGGAAGAATTTAATTTTTTTCTTATTAGCCTATCCTAAGGTCCAAACCCACCCCCATTCAAGTATTTTCATGTCACATCAGTAATTATTTCCTGACATATTCTATTTCCCAAGCTTATAAATCCAAAAAGGTCATTTTAGCCAAGATTTCCTACTTTTGTAGCGAATTGCACAGTAAAAACACATTTT
The DNA here is from genome assembly GCA_034641835.2 of Pinus albicaulis. Taxonomy (NCBI): domain Eukaryota; kingdom Viridiplantae; phylum Streptophyta; class Pinopsida; order Pinales; family Pinaceae; genus Pinus; species Pinus albicaulis. The sequence continues at coordinate 1,181,732,658 of CM076577.1, read as the reverse complement.
TCGCTACAAAACTACTGATACTTTCGCAGAGAAACTGCCAAGAAATACACTAACTATGCTACGAAAAGAGGTATTCTTGTATGTATTTTAAAATTAGGTGCTAGGTGTTAGTTAATGATTAGAAGTGATATAGTGGGTGTCATTCGAGTCAGTTAGGGTTAAGCCAAAGTAAAATGGTCATGTCTGAGGTCATCACTTCTGTTTTTAGCATGTATAAGTCGTGATAAAAGCATGAGTTGTCATAAAAACTTCAAAATTTTTCCCAATTGAGTCTTTGTCATTCCTCGATTCATCTTTGCATGCTATTGAGCTCTGGAGAGCCATTTCACCAAGCCAAGCTAGTTGCTGGCATTTTCAAGCAATTGCAGGTGTCATTGATCAAGAGAGGTAGAGAAGGTATAAAAGCACCATGGCTACAAAGAGGAAGACAAACAAAGGAGGCCATTGTCTCAGATATGAGCCATCAGACATGAATTTGTTGAGTTAAGACCCAAATTCCTTAGAAGTTTTCAGAAGAATAGGGCTTTTGTAGTTTTTCCAAAGATTGCAAGGGTGTCATGTGCAGGTTTCTAAGGAGTTTGCTATCAGTTTCAATGGGACAGCTTCTAAGGTGGGAATGTTGAACGTCATAGTAACTCCAGAAACCATTGCAGCAACAACATGATTTCCTAGAGGAGGAGAAAAATGGTTCAAAGGTTTCAAGTTCACCATGCAGGAATGTAGGGAATTTATCAAGCCAGAGCATGGTGAGACTGATGTCACAAATTCCAACCCAAGGAGCTACATGAAAGACAACTTCTCAAAGCTTTTGCTAATCATTCAAAAATACTTCACTTGTGAAGGGAGGTAACATATGGTTTAATCATACCATTTCAGGCTTCTGCTACATTTTGTTGGTAAGAGGTCTCTTGATTTTCCTTTTTACTTATATATAAGCTTAGCTAAAATTTCAGATAAATTTCAAGCTAAATCTGAAGGAAATGAAACCTCACTCTTTCATCATGGTTTAATCAAGTTGCTGGTTTTAGAAGAGTTAAAAATATTAGGCAGAGACTGATCATCTTTTCTATTTGTCAGTGGTTTTGAAGTGGATTCCATCACCCCTAAAATAACTCCTAAACCTAGAGGTATACCATCACCTTTAGTGGCAGAACAAAGTGAACCTTTAGTCGCAGAACAACGTGAACCCATAGTGGCAGAGCAAAGTGAGCCAGTAATCATGGAGACAGAGCCATTGCAGAAAGTTGACACACCTACTGTTACACCTGCAAAACAAAAGCCAACAGTGAACAAACATGGCAGCAAGAGAGTTACAAGAAGCCAAATAGTGGTTAAGGGTAACTTAGAATACATTCTACATGCTATTGACATTGAGGAAACTCCCATAGTCCAAGCTGAATATATAGATGAGGGAGGAAAGAAGCTCAAGAAAGCCAAATTAGCTAAGAAGTTAGAGTTTGAGGGTGAAGATACAGGATTCATGTTTTAGGCTAGGAAACCAATGACAAGACATGCCAGAAAGGTATTGGAAAGGAGTAAAGAAGCTCAAAAGGTCACTAAAAATGTCAAGCCACCACCAAGCATCATTGACCTCTCATTAGCTGCAAAAGAGAGCTAGTCATCAAGCAAAATAAAGGAAAGGAGAAAATCATTGAAAAACTAGAGATTGAGTTCCTTAAGGAGCAATTGAAGTTAGCAAATCATGAAATAGCAGTCTTGAAGAAAGAGGCAAGGAAACATAATGTTCAGAAGGTGTAGTTTGAGAAAATGAAAGAAGTTTGGGAAGAGTAGGTTAATAGTGTGTCAAAGACCTTAGATAACACACAAGAATTGATCAAATGGACTCAACCATTGAGAGGAGAGGTGAAGCATATAAAAAAAATGAACCTGCATTTGAAATCTAGGAACAGAAAACTGAAGTTCCAAGTCAAATACCTCCAAGAGAAGTTAGAATTGATCCATGAGGAGCTGGAGAAGAAGGGCTTAAAGATGACTGTGGTTGAGGAGCCCATATCTCAACTCATCATTAATTAAGAGGAAACACCTCAAGAGTCTTAAGTTGAGTTTGATTATTTTTTAGAAGGCTTATGGCATGTTGAATACCAAGTTTCTACAACTGGAGGTTACCTTTTTGAGATAGGGTTAAAATCTGGAAATGTTACAATTTTTCACAGTTTCGTAGCGTTTCCTAGGCTTAAGCCAGGAAAACACTACGAAAATTTTTGTAGCTATATTTTTGCTTCTAAAGCCACTTTTTGCAGCTTTCAAGGAGGGAAAATGGTGGTGATGATGTGTCATGTCATGATGGACACTATGGAACTTCAAAGAAGCATAAATTTTGAGTGCAAAAGCCATTTTTTTTATGCTACGAAACTCCCCTATTTTCGTAGCGAGATGTTTTTGAAGGTTTTTGAGAAGTTTAAAAGCATTTTTAGATAGGTGGACACATCCAACAGGTCAAGGGACCTTACTACTAGACATTTATGACTTGAATACAATGCAGTGGAGATAGCTCATCAGCTAAATATTTTGTTGAAGACAATGTCTTGTACTCCTGAAAAATACGGTTTTGTTCCAGATGATTAGGAGGGTTTTTAATATGTTAAGTAGTGATGAGCTATGTCATAGCCTATTCGAAAATGTGATGCTTATTTGTCACTGATATGTAACTGTTTTAAAGATAAGGTAGACTGATGTAATAAATAGGAGTTTGAGTCTTATTAGGAAAAGTCATCTTTAGAGTGTAGCTGTCATTTTCTTATTAAAAGACATGTTTTTATGTTATATGAGGTGTCATAGGAAGAGTTCGATGAATCTAGCCAAGAGGCAGATCATCCCTGTTGTAAGAATTTCTATAAAAAGGAAAATTATCGAAGTTGTAAAGGGTTGGAGATTCTTTGCACCATACTGCTACTTTATGTAATTTGACGTATATCAGTAATACAGAGGACTTCTTCTTGACAGACCTGAGATTCTCATGGAGTTTTGATGTTTTTCTGATCTATATCTTTATATGTACTTTTTGCAGTAGATTTCATCTTTATTACTCAGAATTCATATGTGTATGCTCTGACTTCCTTTATTGATGAAATGACTGTGTTGCCCTATGTTCTATGTGTGATTTTCCATTCTTAAAGACTCTTATCTACCTCAACTTCCATGTCAAGAAACCTTGCCATTGAATCTACTGATTTGTTGACTCCATAAGCCCAATGGTTGCAAGCTTGCATTCTTTTCAACCTACATACACAAAAATCAAGTTAATTTTCAAATAGAGTTAGCCATCTAGTCCTATCATTATCTAATATCATAAAACCCTTTGAGAGAGCCCTCTGAGACTGAAGAGGCTAAGCTTCAGTCAAAAGATGGTTTGAAACAATTACATAGAGGTGTCTGATCAGCAGCCACAAGTGCAATTTTGTGATAACAACAGTAGACATGTTATCTGCACATATCAAAGACTAAACCCATGGGGAAACATGTTTCTATGGTCCCTTATGATCACCCATGCTTAGTATTAGGCTGTAAAAACAAAAAAGAAAGAAAAATGTGCAAATTTAATCTAAATGCAACTAATATATCATGATAAATGTCATATGATGTTAGTTCTAATGATAAAATGAGCATGCAATGCATCCTACACTAATATGCATATGATGTAATATTCCCAATTTTCCATCAGTTAATTGGAATATTATATTTCTTACTTTTCTTAGTTAATTAAGTAAATAAGAGGGTGGAGGGACCCATGAACCCCATAGATGAATAAAATCCTCTTTTGATGTGTGTATGTGGATAATTAGATAGTAGATCTATATTATGGAGTAGTGGAGCAACTTATTAATGAAGGAAGAGTAGATATCATGGATCATTAATGAGAAGATCATGGAGATAGTGGAGGAAGTCAAAGTAAGATCATAGTGCAATAAAAGTAAGATCATAGAGAAATAATGATGAAATAGTGGAGGAAGTGGTGCATTTAATGCAAACATGATGGAGAGAGTGGGAATTAAATGCAGAGATGATGGAGATCATGGAGAGACAACTCAATCTTCATGGAGGCTAGTGGCCACATGTGCAGTGTAGCTATGAGGTGGGCCAAGGATATGGAAGGCTCACAAAGAATAAAAGGAAGATGAAGGTATCAATAGAAGGCATGCTTTAGATTTTGATTTTAGATCTGGATTTTTCAGGTGACATTTCTATGCACGCTTCAGCTGTTTAGCTAAGTCTGTAATGATATTTAGCACACGGGTGTTTTCGAGCGGAAATCCCACCCTTGCCCATGGGGGAATTCGAATGCCTACTCTAGGAAGGTTATGTTGAGCTGTCATACATCATCAGGCATTGGTGCCACATTCAACCCCTCTCTACAACACATTCAGTCTCATGAATTATGCATTCTTTCTTGTGGGTTTGAGAGGAGGAGGTTGTTTCTAACATTTCAGCTAGGAAACCGGTGGAGGATTCATCCTTTCACCTTGGGCTTCAATATCAATCTTCCAGGAGCAGCAAATTGTTATCTGGAATTTAGTAGTTCAGTATTGTAGATCTGAAGGAGGAAGAAAGTTTCCAGTATTTCAGCTGGAAATCCTGTGAGGGAACATCTCCTCACTTTGGGTATACTATTTCCATAATTCAGGAGATTTATTGCAACTTCTAGCATCGGGCTTTAGCTATTGCCTCCTTGACAACGTAGTTTTATTCAGCTGTTGTGTATTCAGCAGCTGCATCCAGTGGAGGAGGAAGGAGGAGATAGATCTTGAGCTTCTAACTTAAGGATCTAGAGAAGGGATCAACCCTTCATGAATTGAGTTGGTTGTACCTTATTGCAGCCATCATATCTTCAACTCATGTAGTAGATCTGCAAAACCAGCAGTGATATAGTTGTCGGCCCTAAGAGGGCGATTTTCCAAGGTTGTCAGATCTAGAAATCCTTTCTGAGTTATCTTGGGTATTCATCATAGAGCCCAGATTTGAAATTTCAGCATCATCTGAGATCCGAAACTACCAAATATACAATTCTATTTTCAGCCAGAAATTTTAGTCTCAGCATTTGCAGCAGGGACAACACAATATTACCTCCAACAGTCCAACAGTTACGCAGTCCCTCCTATGGGATGACCTCATGGTCATTCTAGCCTACTTGTTTGGCTTGAGTTTCTCATATTTTTATCACTATTGTACATTGTAATCCACCTCCATAATAATAAAAAGGATCAACTATTCTCCCTATTTTATGGTGTATTTAGATTAATTGTGCATTGTTGCAGTTTCCAACTATTGTGTTTTTGTATTACTGTCTTTTTCCATTTTAGAATATTATAGTGGTATCAGAGCATGAACTTGGCTAAGCTTGTGGGTAATACATCTTATGACATTAGAAGAAGGAGAAGAGATCTATAATGGCGGAGGGATTCACTTTTGCCTCATTTTTCTTTATATCTATGTAGGATCTCTCCAAGGAGGTCAAAGTAACAAGAAGAGAAAGACAAAGAGAAACTCTGAGAATATTTCAGAATGAGGAAGGTCCAAGCACTTCCTATCAACAACAAAAGAAACTGACAATGTATAGAGCTCCACAAAAATATACTATGTCCACTTTCTTTAAAGAGGAAGGTGAATGTCATGGTTATGAAGGATACTTGGGGTATGAGACTCTAAGTAAATATCTATCAAAGTACAAATCACAGCCTAGAGCACTCAAGGAGAATTTAACTCTCCAACAGTTTTACAACTCAAAGAAGAAAGGAGATCCCGCAACAACAATAGAAGAAAGAGGCATAGATTCTTCTTGGATACATTTGATGGATCATCCACAAGCACAGTAAGGGCTTGGAGGAAGGATTTAGATGTATTCTTTCAGCTATACCTAGTACCAGAAAGAGAGGTTGTTGAGATTGCAGTGTTGCACGTTGAGGGTGAAGAAAAGGATTGGTGGCTCAGTCATTTGAAACATGCAGGAGTGAGTGATTATGCAGATTTCACTCAAAGATTGAAGAAGAAGTTTGGTAGAAGGAAACTAGAGACACTTCCCATCATTGATGAGATAGTACATGAGGAGCCAAAGGAGGATGTCATCATTATCACTCCGGAAAGGGAGCAACTACCACCACCACCTACTGCACAAGTACTTGCATCAGGAGAAGGAGCAATTGCATATTTCCAAGATGGTCTTGAGCTCTTGACATTGGGATCCCCACATTGCATGATTCATGAGATGCATAAGGAAGAGGAGGAAGATACCAGTGCTGGTACAGTAGAAGAGGAGCATCCCTCACCATTACTAGTAGTTGGAGAGGCCATTGCACCAATTGGAGGAACTCTTGTAGCTGTGCAAGATGTTCCTGAGATTCATCTTATCCAAGGTTTGTAAACATTTCCATCTCATATTATTTCAGTACCTCATATTGAGATTTGTGATATCATGCCATCAGAGCCTTTGCATAACCAAGGATTAGAGCACCATGCTGATTTGGAGTATAAAAATATCACTACGCAGAGGACCCTTGACTTGATCAAGGAGGAGATGTATAGTTATCCCAGTTTGTCATTGTTGAGCTACAAACAACACTTTGTGTTGAAGTGTGGAGTTTCGAAGGATGGGATGAGTATATTCCTATTCAGTACAATGCTGGGCTAGGAGTTCAACATTGTGTATGGCCATGAGACAACGGATGCATCACCATGTGGATTGGTAGTAGTGATGAGATGAGGGTCCCATTATTCTTGGGGCATTCAGAGGAAAAATTCACTCATGAAACACTGGAGGGACAAATCATAGATGGTAGACATATTATGTTGGAGAGAATTTTCCATTATCAAGATGGATTTTTCTTGATGAGCATCTCATTGCTCAAAGAGGAATTTATACCTACAACATATATGGAACCTTATGGGTTTTATTGGGCCATTGATGAGAGGATCTCATGGAGAGACCTCAAGGAGGGTGCACTTCAACATCTCATGGAGTGTAAAGATTATCATCGTATTAGTGAGGATGGTATTATACCTTGGGTGGATACCAAGTTGGAGCATGACATGATTCATCATCAACAACGGGATGGATGGATAAGGATGATGAGCAAGCGGTTGACAACCCACGTGCAGATCTATGACACAGGGCAACAAGAAGCATGGCTGCACTGGTTTCTTTTGGGTGAGTATGGTTACTACCCAACATCTCACATTTCTATGATCCATGCCATGTATATCACTGATGTTATGCAGCAGTAGGAGGCATGGCTGCGTTGGTTATTGTTGAGAGAGTTTGGCCATCACATGACATATCCTATGTCCATGTATGTGCTTCTATTTGGGACATGGCATAACTCTCACATGATGTGGCAGAAGGGAGCTTGTTTGTATTATTTTGATGTGACATTTTACATGTCAATCAATATGTTGTTGCTTCATTACTTGCATCATGATGATGTGAGGTGGCAGCAAGAATCCTTGTTGCTTTGGTTACTCTTAGGAGAGTATGGGCTGAATTTTCCCTATACATTGCATGATATTGATGGAGGATGGCAGAAAGAGGCCTTACTACATTGGCATCTATTGGGATATTATGGTCATTATAGTTGGTATGATGATGATGTGGTATGGAAGCAAGAGGCATTGCTCTGGTGGCTTCTCTTGAGAAAGTATGTCTACTACACTTGATATGATCATAATGTGATGTGGCAACAAGAGGCATTGCTGCAGTGGCTTCTTTGAAGAGAGTATGGCTCTCATACTTGGTTTAATGATGATTTGGCAAGGCAGTAGGAGGCTTTGCTACGGTGGTTATTCTTGGGAGAGTATTGTTTGAAATTCTACATGTTTATTCATATGTATCTACTTCTTATTTTGAACAGTGTTGGGATGATGCTTGGAGCCAACAAGGCCAACAGGGCTAAGGATGGAAGCATGGAGAGATACAATATACTTCATGTAGCATGGGATGGAGAGGTAGTTGATGAGTTGGGACATTCCATTTTGGGAAGGAACCACTTCACTTTATGTATCTCATGCATAAAGGAGGGTTTTGGACAACATATGGTTGCCACTTAGAGACTCATTGATGAGGAGAGGCATCTAAATTTTCAGTTGGAGGCCATTCTAAATGTTCTAGAGAGGCAGCTTTGGAGCTGGGCATGCATAACACATTGGATCAGATGGGGAGGCCTTCTATATGAGAATTCCATTTGGAGGGATATGGATTGATGGAGCATCTAATTTTTCAGTTGCTTGAGGACAAGAAACATTTTGACAGGGAGGACTGTAATATCCCAAATTTTCCACCAGTTAATTGGAATATTAGAGTTCTTACTTTTCTTAATTAATTAAGTAAATAAGAGGGTGGAGAGAACCATAAACCCCATAGATGAATAAAATACACTTTTTATGTGTGTATGTGGATAATTATATAGTAGATCTACATTATGGAGTAGTGGAGCAGCTTCTTAATGAAGGAAGAGTGGAGATCATGGATCATTAATGAGAAGATCATGGATATAGTGGAGGAAGTCAAAGTAAGATCATAGTGCAATAAAAGTAAGATCACATAGCACTAATGATGAAATAGTGGAGGAAGTGGTGCATATAATGCACACATGATGGAGAAAGTGGGAATTAAATGCAGAGTTGATGGAGATCATGGAGAGACAATGCAGTCTTCATGGAGGCTAGTGGCCACATGTGCAGTGCAGTTATGAGGTGGGCCAAGGCTATGGAAGGCTCAAAAAGCATAAAAGGAAGATGAAGGCAACAATATAAGGCAGGCTTTAGATTTTTATATTAGATCTGGAATTTTTATGTGACATTTCTATGCACGCTTTAGCTATTTATCTAAGTCTGCAGTGTTGTTTAGCAAACGGGTGTTTCCAAGTGAAAATCCCACGCTTACCCACAGGAGACTTCGAGTGCCTACTCTAGGAAGGTTATTATGAGTTTTCATACAACATCAGGCATTGGTGCCACATTTAGCCCCTCTCTACAACACATTCAGTCTCAGGAATTACACATTCCTGCTTGAGGGTTCCAGAGGAAGAGGTTGTTTCTATCATTTTAGCTAGGAAACCAGTGGAGGATTCATCCTTTCACCTTCGGCTTCAAGGTCATTATTCCAGGAGTAGCACATTATTATCCGACATCCAAGTCAACATTTCACACCTCCATGCAACAATAGTTCCCCAAGGAATTGCACAGTCCAGTCTTGTAGATCTAAAGGAGGAAGGGATTTTCTAGTATTTCAGCTAGAAATCCTATGAGGGACCATCTCCTCACCTTGGGCATACTATTTCCATCAGTCAGGAGATTTAGCTACTGCCTCCTTCACAACGTAGTTTTATTCAGTTGTTATGTATTCAGCAGCTACATTCAGTGGAGGAAGAAGGAGGAGCTATATCTTGAGCTTCTAGCTTAAGGACCTAGAGAAGGGATAAACCCTTCATGCATTGAGTTGGTTGTGCCTTATTGTAGCCATAATATCTTTAGCTCATGCAGTAGATCTGCAAAAAAAATAGTGATATAGTTTCAGGCCATAAGAGGGTGATTTTCCAAGATTTTCAGATCTTGAAATACTTTCTGGGTTATCTTGGGTATTCATCATAGAACCTGGATCTAAAATCCCGACATCATCTGAGCTCCACAACTTCCAGACCTACACTTCTATTTTCAGCTGACAGTTGTGGTCCCGAAATTTGCAGCAGGAAAAACACATTATTACCTCCAACAGTCCAACAATTACGCAGTCCTGCCCATGGGAGGACCTCAGGGTCATTCTAGCCTACTTGTTTGGCTTGAATATCTCATATTTTGAGCACTGTTGTACATTTTAATCAACCTCCATAATAATAAAAAAGATCAACTATTCTATCTGTTTTATGGTGTATTTAGATTAATTGTTCATTGCTACAGTTTCCAGCTATTGTGTTTTTGTATTACTGTCTTTTTCCATTTTGGAATATTACATATGACGAAGCTAATATTAAGTGTAATCATAAAGCAAGTGCAACCAGCATATCATCAAATCAATATAAATATGCAGGCCTATTTATTTCTCATGCAAAAAATTCCAAAGTGAATGCAAACCCAAACACATAGGGGATGATGAGGGTGGGAGGTGGGAAAATATGGTTTCCATGTGAGGTAAGAGGAATACCTAAGTGAAGTAACATGAGCAATATAGAAATTCAAAGCCTTCCCTCTAAGTACACAATGGAGGAATGAGTTAATATGCTTAATAAATTCTTATCACAATCATTGCTCATAATATTGTTCTTTGAAGATGTCACAAGGTTGTGATGAGAAGGGAGCGCAGAGTGAGAGAAGGAAGGAGTGCAATAAACATGTTTCCCAAGGTGATGGTCACATTGGAGATGGGAGGTCATGGAGTGATCAAAACCTTGAGGGTGTGTCTAAGGAGGTAAAGTATAATCAATGAGGGGCTCTTCCTTGACACTATACTCAGAAGGGGGAAAGGATCACTATCACTTGAGATCATATAAAAATGGGTGAGGGAATTACTTGATGAAGACTCAATATGATGAGCAATAGGAAAAGTCAAAAGAGAGGGCAGAGTATTGTATTCAACGGGTTTCTCTTCCCCAAAATCCTAGTCTAAAGGCTCGAGTGATTTGAATAAAGAATCATACTGAGGAGAGGTGGGAGCCTTATCGATTTCCTTAGTATCAAATATTAGATCTCTCCTAAAATGAAAAATGATCACTTCCAACTGCCCCTCTTTATGCAAGGGAAAATAATAATTCTCCTTCTCAAGGGTACCAATCGATATGTCGTCAGAAATAATGCATGAGAGAAAGGGAAAAATAATCTCAGCCTCATCCACCTTGTCGGTGTCGTAAATGGGAGCACAATAAAATTGAGGGCCAACAATTTCCCATTTATCCTTTTCAATGTGGAATTAATCTCCAATTTCATCTTCCAAGGGGATAATGGGATCACCTTCCTCAAGGTTCGTAAAAGGAGAGTCATCAGAAGTAATATCCTGTAGAAAGGTAAGGTTAGTCTCAAATTCACCTTTTATAGACTCATCCTTCCCAATACATGTCTTCTAAAAATCATCCTTTCCATCATGTGGACCCAAGGAGGATTCGTCTTCCTACTCATTACTTATATTTTCAATGTCTTGATGATTCTGAATGAAGGCTTCCTCTTAGATGCTTAATTCAGGATATTCTTGAAAATGTCTAAGAAAGCCATCAAAAAACCCCTGAATATATGAGATGATCTTAGGTTCATGATCATGCAATCATTATTTATGCCACCGAGATATCCCATGAATGACAATATAAGGACATCTTGGTGAACCACTTTCTCTCTTGATGCATGTGCATGAAATCTTTCTCTATGGTCAATTACAGAGAGTGGATCACTGTCAAACATGTGCACCACATGTACCATCCTTCTTATGACATGATTAGGGTTCCTAGGGACGTTAGCGATGTCCAAAGTGGGAAAATCGTCAAATAAATATAGCCTATTTGGGATATAAATGAAAAATATGTAGGAGTTTCCAGGGTGAATTTGAAGATACCTAGAAATATGCTTACCTCACCCCTACAAGCATCGACCTTAAAGTTCAATGAAGAACTAGGGCTTCATTCTTCCATTGGAGTCGCTAATAATGATATGTCAATATGTCATATGCGGAACAAAACACATGTCTCTTGTCATGGACAATGACACCAAAATTTTACCGCTCAAACTAGCAGGGGTCCTAGAAGGGGATCCTTGAAGGGCTACTACAAGGTCAAGGGTAACAATGGAGCGATATACCACTATCACCTCAGTTAAGGCTCCCTACTCTTTACAGAATTTCACCGATGGGAGGAGACTCGGTATAATAAGGATCACAAGAATGAATGGATTAATGATAGGATGAGAGGTGATCCTAGAAGCCTATTCACAAGAGAGGCTCAAATATATAGCTTTATTTCTTGTAAAGCAAGATGAAAGGCTCTCTAGGAAGGGCTTAGGTGGATTCTAAGAGCTAGGGTTTGAGTATATGACTTGTCAAGAAGATTATTAGCTCCTAAAATCTTTGTGAAAACTTGGATTCCAAGTGGTCTCTGTGAAATTGACTTCAATAAGTTGTGGGACCACACGAGACCAAGTGGACCCAAAATTAGGCCAAGGGGATGGAATTTATCAACCAAGGGTGTGCTTGACCTAATTTATGGGGAGAATTGGATTAAAGGAGAAATTTTCCTTGAATTTGATGCAATAATGCTAATGAGTTCACTAGCCAGGGGAAACCTAGGGCAAGAAATGGTCCTCGAGCTAGGGCTTGCAATATTTGGAGATCCCATCTCCACATTTGCTACAAATTTGGAGGGCCTCTAGAGAGAAATATAGAATGGTTGTGGACCAAAAATCAAAGTAATTAGATGGATATATTGTGAAATAGGTGATGCCCTAGGTTACCTATGTAGGTTAGGCCTAGAAATAAAGAGAGAAACTAAGAAAAATAAGTTATAAGGTGATCACCTATAGAGTACCAGTGCCTAATCCTTTTGAAAAAATGGAGTGAAGAAGATTCCAATGTTTGGGAAAGTTCCACTTCATCAAGGAGGCCTTTAGAACAATTATACATGGAAATTAGTGCATGGGACAATTGCTTCAAGGTATTTATACTTAGATGTGAAATATGTGATGAATTATCAAGAAAAAAATATCTCTAAAAACATTCACTTATTCAAACATGGCCCATGACATGATGCACTAATTTAAAAAGACAATTTTCCACCATTTCACACAAAAAAAGCAATAAATTTCTGCATAGTATAACAAAATTCCCCAGCAACATACATATGACATAAGAAAATGATAAAATAGCATTAAAATAGAACTTACATGTCAAAACAAGTATATCCAGTCATCATCATATGCCAATATAGAAGCTCCAATAAAAAAATGAAGAGATCCAAACATCATAATTCATCCATTCATCCAATTCCATCCTCCAAAGAGAATAGTGAAAATATCACAAGAGAATATAATCCAATCCAAGTGATGACGAGAGAATGAATCAACTTATCATCTATTTATACAATGTATATTGAATTCGATTTAGATAATTTTGGCCTAATGTAGCCCCTAAAACAAAATAATTTTCTTAATAACAACCTTTTGGTGACAAGCCCACCAAAATTGCTCAATAACAAAGGAGTAAGCCTCTCAACATGGTAAAATGATCAATAACATTTGTCGTTGGGCCTTATAAGAGTCCTAATGACATCCATAGGTGCCATAATGAGAAACAAGACTCCCAAAAGTAGTGGACAAGGGCTTGGCCCCTTGTTATCCAAGTAATAAACATGTGGTGTTTCCAAATGGATGTGGGGGCACACAAGTGTCCTCATGGGTCTCAAAATAGATAGAATATTATTGTTGATCATCTGCAAGGGTTAGCATGATGGTATGAGTGAGGCAAAATCATCATATATTTCTTGGATCATCTGCCAAGTTTATGGTGTAGCTGTGGAGTTGGTTGGACAAGGTGAACCAAGTGCATATTCCTTGTCGAATAGGTGAACCACGAGCAATCTATGAATGAATCTGGTGATCCATGGAATAATGTCTGCTGCTTGTGGAGGCGTAATGATCTATACAGACACCCTACATATTCGAATGTATCCCTTTGGAGGTTTATAACCCCATATAGGGAGACCAAACCCAAGATGGAGACCATCTGCAATCCTACATAAGATCCAATGCGTCCCCTTGCCTTCCAATATACCAATTCATTAGAGAAATCAAGTAAAGGAGTTTCCAAAACCATGTAAAACAAGTGGGTACTTCATAATGGAATGCCTTTCCATAGTGCGATTTGGTATGTGCTAATGTCTCCAAGCTCCAAGGGAGGTTACCCAAGCACCCTATTAGGTGGTTTCTACTTCTAAAGTGGGTTAAGGAGGTGTTATTGCCACAAAAAAACTAACACAAAATTGGCGACTCCACTGGTTTCTTTTCTTTATTCTAACGATTGTGTTTGTAGTACCTCCTCTCACCATAACCACCCTACAAGGCGCTCAACGTCTCTCTGGAATTTTTGCAGGTCCTCTAGGACCTGTTTTAAGCCCAAGGAATTTATTTTTCATTTTCTTTGCTCGCCCATGTGGATTTCTCAATGACGGACATGCGCACATGTATTTTTGTGACTAAACCCACGCAGTTGTCAGAAATTTCAAAAGAGCCTTGTATTTCCTCCTTTCTCAAGTGATTGAAAACCTTTAGTGAATTTCCTTCACCTTTGTTTTTTTATTATCTATTTAGTTTTCCTGGTTGCTTTACTAACCTCAATTAGTGGAGCAATTGGATTATATTTTCATTTGTATTTGCAATGCACACATAGCTTAATTAGGGAGAAAATTAAGTGGCCCAATTCCTCATATGTTTTTCAACCTATTTTGCTAAAGTTTTCTGCAAATGACACAGTTTAATAAGTAAAGGAGTAAGTGGCCCATCATCCACAATTTTTGATACTAAACAAAACAAATTTCCTTTTCATTAGTTTTGGGACTAGGTACAAGTGTCAGTACATAAATCAAGTAATATGTGCTTCCCTTGCGCCCTTAAGAAAACCCAGGCTTTCATATGAACGCTTTCTTAAAGCACTTGAGTTTCCTATCTCCCTTTAGTTCCACATAGTGTAATAGGAAAAAGAGTAAGCGACCCATTATCCACACATCATTTATTTTTTCATGCAAGGAACAATTAAAACTTAGTGCAATTAGAAGTATATAGTAAAGGATATTCACATATCCACATCTTATCACACTTTGTATGTTCACTTTGCCACACACTAAGAATTTGGAAGCATCATATAAGAAGGCATCCAGTTCATGGATATTTTTGTACTCAGCTTACCTTTTCTTACCAACTCACACCATAAGAAATTTCAGACACCTAAAAACAACCATAAATTGAACCAACTAACTCTCCCCATAGGGGTCATAAAATAATTAATAGTTTAGGTTAGGACCATTAGGAGTAGGAATCCCATAAGCTGCCATGGTCATGTTATATCTGTGAAACATAGAATTTTATTTTTAGGGTGTTTAAAATCCTAAAATCATCCCATGAAAATAAAACCCGAGCATAACAGAAACTCGATTTAGAGGGGGTTCCGTTTAGGTCCAGTGCGTGTGGGACTATTTGGGGCTAGCTGACCCATCTAGTGCTCAATATTGGTAACTGAATACTAAGAGGCTAAAGAATCAAATTATGACGTGGGAAAAAGGTACTTTAGTGACAAAAATCTAGGGCATCCTTTTCCTATAGACGACGGTGCAAGAAACACTTGATCCTCATTTTCATTACCTTGGTTGATTCTTCGGTTGCTGGAAGGCGTCAACAATTATTTTGGGATGTTGCCCCAGGACCCGTCAGAAGATATCTCCACAAGGCCCAGTTATTTTGAGAGTGGCAAGAAAAATTAGGTCTGTATAGGATTTTTTATCATACGCAACAAACGAAAACCGTTTTTTGATTTATCAGATAGCCAAATTCTAAAAGGAAAATAACCTTTCAATTTTTTCTTTGTTTTATGTATGTGATTTTATTGCATTTATATATATACCTTCCTTCAAACATACAAAGTAACACACACGCTACTTGACACCATAAGGGACCCCATGACTCCCCATTGATCTAGATGTTTTTAAAACTCCCCCCATTACCAGGAGGTGTGCCAAGCCTCCTTCCATTTAGGTGTAGAGGACGTCACACAACCACCATTATAGGATCTTGCTTTATCAATGAAACTTTTCTCGGGGCCCCTCCCAATCAAAATACACCTTTCATGAGCCCAGAAGGGTCACCAATCGCTACCCCTTTAGGGATCCCACATACCACTCCTCCGGATAATCCAAGGAGCATTTATCGGGGTAGTCCTCCTCAGACTCCCATTTGCATATAGTTTTTCAAAACCATTTCATGATGGAAAATTACTCGTAAATCTCATTCTTAGCTTCTTTAAACCTACCAGATTTAAGTAAGATAAAAAATGATCCAATCACATGGCCAAAATTGGCCAACCATTCTCACCAAGCTCCCTTATGATATTAAATTTTTTGAAGGAAAGCATGGAGAAGACCCAGGAAACCATGTCATGAATTTTCACTAGTGGTGTTCATCGAATAGTATTACTAATGATACTATTTGACTATGACCATTTCAACGCACCTTTATGGGCCAACAATGAAATGGTACATTGACCGGCCTTTTGAGTTACATGGAAGATTCAATTTTCTAGCTACAGATTTCCTCATGTTTTTCCAGCTTTTGATTCATCATGAATCAATCTTGGAACTTTTCACCCACTTCAAACAAATACCCACTACACACATATCGGATCGTATCCATGAGTGGCAGAAATGTCATAGCTTATGTAAAGCACAATTTGAAGACAAAGTCCTCTTGGACTTATTTTTGAGACCCCTCACATCAGAAATTTCAAAGGATGTGGCAAATTCATCCCCGCATAATGAGGAAGTAGCCATTATCAAAGCTCAACAGTTAGAGCTTATATACATTCAGTATGGATATATCTATCATTTTCTTCCAGACACCCCACACCTTCATACTTATAAATAGACACCAAATGCATCCAATGTTGTTGATGGATTGATAGGGTTCATAACCCAAACACAATCCAAAAACACCTGCCATCATCCTGGATACTCGTTCAGTAGCCAATCATTTGATGCTACGCAAAACACATCACATACAAGATACTACCTTGGTCAACCCACAACGATTCAAAATATGGTTAGCAGGGTTAACTAATATCAGCCCCCATAGGGAGGACCATACCCTCCCCCACATGGAAACCAATACTCCTCTAGGAATAAAAACGTAATGTCCTCTTCCTAGAATCCATATACGAATCAGGGAAAAGGAAACATATATTTTCCTTTCGACGTACAATAGCAGAATAAACCACCAACGCAAAATAACGTAGGGGTTAATTTAGTTCAACCCTCTCATGCTCAACAATAATCGTCATTTGACAATGTGAATACAAAAAATCCACCTAATGTTGCTAAGAGAAATCCAAAGAGAAAACCAAAGGGAGAACCTGGCCAGGGGGGCAGTAATCAGCAACGCCCCCTGTGAATCGTAGTCGGGGAAACCCAAACCAAAATAAAAACTAGGAACATACCAACAATAACTCATAAAGGAAAAACAAGAACACAAGTCTCAGGAAAATCATTATTGTGCCATATTCAGGGAATATGGTCACTATACCCACCATTGTCCCCAAATCCATGAGTTGAAAAGGATTCAATATAATAGGGTACAAAGAAGGCAAAATCAGCAAACTACAGTAATGTAGGATTATTTACCCCATGAGGGAGTGGTTAATACTCAACAACATCAACCACCCAAGAAAAATGCCCCTGGATGGAACCCACATAATAGCTCTAATCATGACATTTTCATGGCAGGAGAATACATTCTCCTATAAACGTGAAATAGAAATTATGAAGCTCCCCCAAAGACCATCCCATCTACCTCAACCACAACCATGCCTATAGCACCGTTGAGCATTCCTCGGATGCCTATAGAACCTATGAAAAAAATGGTAAAAGGACCCTTATGACGAGTAGGACATAGTTTGGAGGTCGCCCATTGCTACAACATAGTCGATGACTTGGCTCAATCTCCTTCAACTATGTTAGCACTATAAGTCTTGCAATCTTTCCTAGCCCAATGGAAAGCCCTACTTTTTGCATTAAGAGAAATTGACCCTTTCGATTCTCATTTAATGGTTTTTGACCTAGATAAATTGAGCCCATGACTCCATTCTCTAGTCACCTTCCAAATCTAGTCTCAATCGAAAACATCAAAATTCATTGTTGCATCATGGATGAAGGAGAATCCACATGTATCATGTCTAAAATGGTTTGGTAGAAACTAAGATCTCGAGAACTCAAACCATCTGACATTATTCTTAGAGCATATGATAGGCACCCTTCTGCCCCCGTAGGTCTATTATAATATGTAGTAGTACATCTTATCAGCAATATTGTACTCATTGACATTGAAGCCTTGGATGCACAGTTGGATTACAACATCCTTCTTGGTTGGAGTTATATGTATGCAATGGTTGCAGTAGTATCCTCCATATTCAAAGTAATCATGTTCCCCATGAAGGGAAAGTTGTTACTATTGACCAACTCACATATTATGAGAAGAATTCACTAACCACCCTGGACAACGTCCTACCATATGTAGGGTCTTCTCCCAAATTGATTACAACACACATATTTCTCTCTCGGTCAATTCAAACCATCCACTCTCCACAGAACATATCCTGGAGAACCCCTTGTGTCAATGGAGGAGGTTCCAACAACTTCAGGAGCTGAAGTATGCATGATGAGTTCATCAAACACCCAACCGAGTTAGGAACCATCATCCGATATCCAGAGTATTTTTGCTGCTGACCTAACCTTATTCCCATATGCCATCACCGAAACCCCCTTTTTATACCCTCCGCCTGGTTTTGTCTCATACCAAATCATGGAAACACTTACATTTCCAAACATGGATCTCCCGATACCGGTCTGGTATTTGACCCCTTCATCCATGTCAGGAAACTTAGGTATCACATCTACAAATGTCATTCTTATTTCCTCTCAGGAGGCCGTCATAAATCAGAAAGCACTTATATCAAAACTAGTCGGTGCCACTCAAAAGGATAGGAAAAAAGAGAAGAAGGTGGACACCCAAAATATTCCTAGCTTACCTCCACCTTGAAATTTATGCAGCATATTCATTAGAGGAAATTTTAGCCAAAAAATGGCCTCCTAAGGAAAAATAATAAAATAATAGTCAAAATAATAAAATAAGAGTTATGAATTTTGGAGGGAAAAGAACATCACTACTTTTTTTACTTGTATTTTTGGCTTATCTCCTTATTGATTTACCCAAATTTCAAGTGTAGACACTCGTTATATGCATAATTAAATTCCACATACAATGAGTACCCATTAAGAATACTTTTGAGAATACCCCATCTCACGACCCTAACCAAGCATTGTCATCTTATGCTATTAACAGTACTGACTCACATACCATCTACTCGGTTAGTAATAGCCTTGTGTGCAACATTTGCGCCAGTAATTCTCATTGTACAAAAGCATTCCCTATGTTACAAATATTTCAACATCTTAGGATTTAGAGTCAAACTCCTATTGGATAAGATAACTTTTCTCCTTGTACATCAACTAGGACACAAGAACTCACTGTCACTCGCTTTAAACCAACCATTTCGAAAATTATTCCACCACCTAATACTGATGACACGCAAAATCACATATGATTCATCTCATCATCCATGGGAACCATTATTAGTGTTTTCTGCTCATCATTTTTGTTGTCGATACCACTAAACCTACGATACTAGTAGTAATTCCACCGATGATGCAAACCCATCCCATCTGCACGTTGTCAACTTCGTTTGGTTCTACAACATCAACCACCGAATCATATTATTGCTTGTCAACTGGCACTACTAGGCCCAAACTCCCTCCTCACAGCCTTGCACAATCCAATTCAAACTTATACAATATTTTTTTGCTCAGATGAAGGTATTTTAGAGGCCATGACAGAACCCGAATGTCCATGGGACGCTATCCACCATCTTTCATTTTTTCTACCTGAAAAATAATTTGTTCCTACCAACACACCAACCTAATATTTGTGCCATAGAATCTAAAGACTTGCTATCATTAGGGAGAATAGATTGGTTCAAAAATCCCATCCCAGTGCCTGATGCATTTGAGGAAGAAAACATGTAAAATATTTCACCTACCATTAAGGTAAATATTTCGAACAAACATGGAAAAATTGAAGAAATATCCATAGGGGAAACATGATATCCATAAGGGGTAACCTCATACACCTCCTTATTCCAATAATATAGGGATATTTTTGCATGGGATTACTCAGAGATGCCAGGCATCAGTCCCACCATTGTGGAACACCATATTGAAACATGGCCAGACACCCATCCCATTTGATAGAAACAACATCAATTACATCCATCTAAGGCAGAAGCAATCAAACAAGAAATAAATAAACTCCACAAAACTACATTTATCTATATGATTTCTTACACATCTTGGGTTTCTAACCTTGGACCCATCATGAAAAAATTGGGCACCATTCACATTTGTATCAATTTCCGAGATCTGAACAAAGCTTGTCCCAAAGACAATTATCCCACACTATTCATTGACCAAGTTATTGATTCTTGCACCAACCATGAGGCCTTATCATTCATGGATGGATTCTTTGGGTATAATATGATCCATATTCTCCATATGGATCGATACAAAATTGCATTCAATACCCCTTGGGGTACCTTCGCATACCACGTTATGTAATTCAGTCTTAAAAAAGCTGGCGCCACCTTCGCATGGACTGCATGTGCTACAAAGACCAAGCTGCGATGACTCCTGATGGATATAGTCATGAATTATCTTGGCTTAGTCGCATGAACCATGCGATTGAGGGAAAATTTTGCACGACATCGCCATGTAAACCTTATAGGTTCACGCAACAACCGTGTGACACTACATGAGTCACCCACGTGGCCCTAAATTTACACCCTAAAAAGGTCATACAAGGGACCCATGGAAAAAATATCTACCCTACAACTACCATAATTACAAATGCTAAGGTACAAGCTCCTACCTAGATTTCCCTACACACGTCCTTGGTACTCTAGTTGACCGCAACAACAAGAAACACTCCTGGAATTAGCTCTGACCTCTCAAGATTGAAAAAGAAAATGAAATGATATCTGGTCCCCTTAGCCCTATTTGTCGCCCTCTTTTCCATTTTCTGGAGCCCATTACAGAAGCTCAGGTCCTCTATTTTGAAAACCATGAGAGACACAAGGATCGGTACCACATCATCTTCATCATGGAACTCTCCGTCCCAGTTATTGCCAAAAATCATTTTTTTACCCGCCACACGCCCATAATATCATTTCATGTGAGCCTTCTATTATTTCTTAATTCATATCATTGAGTTAATCACATATTATTCATATGTTTTAAAAATATGCTTTCACTTGGGGTATTGGCCCTAGATATTACATGCACATCACAATCAACCCGATTCTACCAACACCCGACAGACGAATAACATAGCAGGTATCATTCACCACTCGACATGATAGGCTTCCTCTTAAGATTTGCATATCTTGACATCATTTATTCACAATGCACCATAGGTTCCATCATCTCGACCATGTTTATCACCACCTCGCCTTGCATATGATAAAAATACACGTCGGTCGATAGAGACTTCCCACTCATGGCTCAATTCTTGTTCATATACCTCCATTAATTATTGGGAACCATGGCCACCTACTCAGGCCTGAGAACCACTTCACTTGCATGCATTGAATATCAAACTCATTCTGATTCACCCATCACTCATCAACCCCATTCCTGGGCCACCACTGGTATTTTAAGATGGATCAAGCATGATGCACTACTGAGTTCCACATTTGGCCTATCAGCACCCCACTTACATCGCCGTCACTTTATCTGCCTCATCAACCCCACACCGAGACCAGATAATGGGGCCCCTAGCCTTAGCAAACAAACACCATCCTTACATCATTATGAAGTCAAACATGTTTTTTGGGGCACCCGTCTCTGTGTTTGTACATCCAAACCACCTTTACATTCTTTTGGAAAGTGTTTAAAGTTTTTTTAGGAAAAATATTCCCACCCATATTTTTATGTATTATACACGATGGAAGTTTCTAGTCACCCTTGGTCGGAACTCACATATCATCCACTTATCCCCATCACGTCAGTCAAAGAATATTTATACATAGGTAATATTCCCAATTAGCCATGAGCTAGTTGGAATATTAATTTTTGTTTTTTATTTCTTGTTTAATGAATAAGAGGATATGAATATCCATAAATCTCCTTAATATGATTAAAATCAATGACAATGTGAAAGGAGGGCATATTGGCAGCTTAATTGAGCACCCTTGTGTGTGAAAAGGGGCTGGAACACCTAGATTGGGTCAAATTTGACCAAATCAACAGCATTGTCATGGAGGAGTGGACATTTATGGAGGGGCGACACAGTTTTAAATGGAGAATCTTTGCATGGAAGTAGTGTCATAGATGAATGGGGTTTAGGGTTAGAAAGCTCATCACTTATATAAGGAAGAGGATGGCAGCCATATTTCATTATCTTATTAAATGATATTTTTATTATATGGTTTGTTTAGACATATAGCTTTCTTCAGTTGTTTAGCTAAGATTGTAGTGTTGTTTAGCACAAGGTGTTCCTGGTCAGGAATCCCACCTCTTTCCTTGAGAAGCCTCTAGGAAGAGCTTTGCACTACATTCCACAATCAGGCATTTGGCCAAGACTTCAGTCTTAATGTACAACACAGTTTTTGTTGAGAGGTTTTGTCGTGTTGCAGGGAAAAAGTTGTGGAGGATTTATTTGGGAGATTTCTGAGCTAGATCTCATTGGAGGAAGGTTCCTTTCTCTTGAGAGGTTAGTAAAGAAGGCCATGGAGCATCATTGATACATTTGGCATTAGGCCATAGTGTTTTTATCCCCTACAACACAATATCAGTCTAGATCTGCGTTATTTTAGGGAGGAGTTGGAGGGGTGTTTGCAGTAGGTGATTTGGGGAGTGATTTCTTTAGTGAAGGGGCCAGCCTTTCATCCAGAGGATCCTTTGGAGGAGAGCATATTCATTTTATTACCAGATTCAGCCATTTTTCTTCAGTTTCTTGTTGCATCATACTTTCAGCCCTAGGGCTATAGCTCATATTGTATTCTTGGGTGTTTTTCCCGGACACCCTTTTGGGTTCTTTTCTGGAGGTTGTATAGAGCCCAGATATTCATTTTTGTATATATTGTCGCATATATCAACCCTTTATATTTAGTGTATTCATTTTCTGTATCAGTGCTTCTATAACTGCGATGTAGCAGTGTTTCCGACATTTTGATATAGTAGCAGCACCACTTATTGAGGGTTTTCTTTATTGGAGGCTTGTTTAATCTTGTATTATGGTTTGTGGCCCATTATTTTATACATATATGCTACTGTTATGATGAATGAAAGGTATCCATATTGGCCTCATGTTTTTATATGATGTTTACACTGTTATTCCAACATTTTTCACTATATTCCTGCTTTTCCCATTTAGGAATATTACAACATACCCTAGATGTCCTACCGACTCCAGGGCTATCCCTACTAGAAAAATTGTTTTGATTGTTGTCACTTGCATTATATCTCTGACCTTGGGCTAGCTATCCATAACCATTAATATATCCAGCTTTCGTTAGCATGCCTTGTTGGCACACCATGTTACAATATGCTTCACCAGATCTCTTGATTCCCCACTTGATGGTTGATGCTTCTTTCCTATTGATTTCATCACTCATATTCTTGGACTGAGTTTGTACCTTGGATGTGTTCCCCATTTAAGGAGCATACTCAGGTGCCACAATGGGAATCAACATTTCCCATTGATGTCATCGACCCCCCTGGAATTTGACACCAACACCAGTTTTCATGTCAGGGTGGTATCATGCTTTATAATTGATGCATCTATGCCATTTAATCAAAGAGCCGTACATCACTAAGCACCTCATTCAACGGTGCTTACACCATGATGCAAGGAAAGTTCCAAAATTCAAATACCCATACATCCATAAGAACCTCACTCAAGAAGTGATTCACTTAGACAATGACTGGGGGCACCTGATTTAGTCTAATTATTCAAAGAAAAACCCTTGAGGGCATCAACAGTTATCATCATCAGCCATCAGCAAGTCACCTATTACAGTGTGACTTGAAAAAACCAATATCTGTCGGATTGTATTAACTAGTCATCATAACGAGCATGGGACATGTCACCTCGTATAAGCAATTTTTATTTATCACTTAGATTTTATTCGGAGCATGGTTACCCTTTCTCCTCAGTGAAGGGGTTCCTCTACTCTTCTTCGCGACAAGTTATTCTCTCTCTCTCTCAAATAATTTATGTAGACTCTTAGTCAGAACGAAAAACGTGATGTATTTCGGCTATATGCTTGCTCCTAACCTCATACATTAGGGGGAAATTGTTAACACCAAAAAATTGTATACTATAAAAATGCATCTAAGGTTGTCTAGTAGAATGTACAAATGAAGATTTTCCAGCTTAAGAAATTATGGAAGTTCCAAAATTTTAACTTCTCCTAAGGTTTTTAAGGAAAAATTTAGACCGTGCGCCAGGAAAGAAAGCTAAATGCATGACCACATGACTTTTCCTTCGAAAGCCGCACAATCGAGGAAAGATGTGACTCAGAAATTTGGACCACTTCCCACACTTGGGGGATGATTCCTTGAAATTTCCAATCAAGGACAATTGACTTGGGGTCGCCCTAAAGATATGCATCCCTCACTGTAATCATTCTATCCTACTCTTGAGTCACTATCATTCTTGAACCAAGAGAGGGAAGATGGGTTCAAATTTTTTTATATGAACAAGCCATGGGAGAACCAAAACATGAGACATTGTTATGTTGGCAAAATTTCTACCAGAGCAACACAAATTTTCATTGTTGAAGCAAAAGAAGTAAGATCACCAACATGTTGGCCATATTTCTTCTAATAAATACAACATCTTAGTGAGAGTAGAAGAGTCCACCATTAGGAGAGTCTTCACACTTCTTTTGAGAGATAGGAGAAACTTACAAAGAGACTAAGGAAAGGGAACTCCTTCCTCAGGATTTATAGCACCATAGCTCAAAGAATCTTCTTCAAGTGTTTTTAGTATTCTATTGTATTCATGTTCTACCATCAAAAATCAATAAAGGGAGCCTTTTTCCATTATTATGTTTACTTGTTGTTTATTAATAATAATTTTGTATTTGTCTCTTTTGTTTATTTTATGTTTGTAGATGTGTTGTTATCACTATTTGCAATGATTTTTTAAATCGAAGTCTGTCCACTAATAACACCAAATACATATGTGATCCTTAATAAGGTACAACTAATTGTTAAGGAGGTGTTATTTGGTACTCCATTGCCACAAAAACACTCACGCAGTATGGTAAATGGTTTAATTATAGTATGGTAAATGGTTTAAATTTTTTCCATATATTATAGCAAACTAACCTCCCCCCTTGCATTAGTATTGTTCCCACAACATACATGTTAGCATAAATGTCTATTTCAAAAGGCTTCTAAAAGATAGGTAGTGTTAAGATAGGGCTCATATAGTCTTCTATTCCAGTGCCTCAAAGTGATGAATTTTATTCTCACCAGATTGGAAATGTTATCATTAGTTATTATAGCCTAAAATCTTGCTCCCTATTGTGAACCTAATTTTTCTCACATGTATAGTTTGAATAATTATTCTTGGATAAATCCTTATTTCATATGTTAATCATCATACTAACCTTATTTATACCTCATTGAACCTAGCTAAACCATAAATTAAAGATTTTTTGAGATGTGCAATTTATCATATATATTTTTGCGCATATTGCATAAAATATCTATTGACAACTATGTGACCCTTTTTAACCAAAAAATGGCCAAGACTGCATATCACGAATGCACATGTGCTTGTTTAGGAAATGTAGTGGGTATTATGGACCTTTTCAAATCCCTCATCTTAATTAATATCATTTAGTTAGTCTTCCATGATGCCTCCCCCTCAAGACATATTTAATGGAACATGGTGTCTAGACCCCCTCTAAGATTCCTTTATGGAGATAGGGTTATCAAAATTATTCTTCCTTTAACCATCTCAAAACTCCTTTTTGAGTTCACCATCATGTTTCTCATTAATATCTTTCCAAATATGTAAATATCATTGAAATTTTAGCTTTGGACACAAAATTATTCCCATTTGAATATTTTCCGTCCAAAATGCCATATCAACATCTATAATGATTGTCATGTAGTAAAAACATCACAATCCTTTTCCCCCCTTATCCCCATCAAAAAATTACACATTAGCTATAAGTGGCTAACATGTGGTATTACATGTCCAAGTGTCGATGTTGGATAGGGAAAAATCCTCAAAAGGTCATGTCATTCTGATGCTCACATCTAGATCTAGAGTTTCCAAAAAATGATAGTATTATAGTTGTCTATAATTCTAGCCTTTTGGATCCATCCAAATCTAGTTATTTTTTTCTTTCCTGCTACATTTATTCCTCCTTCATCTAGATTTTCCACATGATCAACAATCTCATCTGAATCTGAGAATACTCAAAAAGTCTTATTTAAATAAAAATTACGAATTAATAGACTTTTGCTAACCATGACACCTATCATCCTCATCACCTCCACCAAGATTCCACTTGGGCCTCCACCTCAGTGTTGTTGTGCCTTTAATAAACATAAACACCCACCACTTCAAATTTATTCCACACAGGTCAACTCTCACCCATCTATATATCTGATTTTTAGCCTTTTCCATATTAATTTGAATCTAGAAAAAATAAAAAATAAAACCCATTTCATAAAACTTCAAATTTATGGACCTCTGAATTCCTTGTACTTTGCCATTATAGGTGATGTTATCACTACACCAGATCTCTAAGACTAAAAAATAAATCCCAATAGAGGTAACCACAGACCAAACTTTTAACTTGGTATCTATCCCTACCTAGTCGGAGAGGGCTCTCTCGACAAAAATCATAGCCAAGAGGGCTGGATGAAAAGGTTTCTAGGCTAGTTATGAAATTCATAAGGGTTTTTAATTGATTTGTTTGGTTTTGTTGGACGAGGATTAGGTTAAAGAGGCCAGGCCAGGGAAAATAAGATGGGAATTGCAGTTCATTCAAAGGGGCAAGGTAGGTAGAAAAATTAACACTTTAAGGTGATTTTGTGAGATGGTTTCAGACTTATGAGGATCTAGGAAGAGCATAAGAGATGTATTCTTCCTAAACTAAAGAAAATGGATGAAATACTTTCCCAAAAACAGAGGATGAAAGAACATGTATTCTGCCTATCAACTTGAAAATCATCATATAATAGACATGAAATGGTTTATGAGCTTACAAAACATTAATAAAAACGAAACAAGAGAAGAAACAATGCTAAACATCCATACCACAGGTATCCCAAAGAAATAGTTGCAAATCTTCATTAATTTCTGGCCAAACTTATTACACTATAGTCTTTGATCAATACAAAAACATCTAAACTTTTCCAAAAGTGAAGAAGGGAACGATATAGATATCAAAACCACTTTCTCTCATCCTCAGGGGTCAGATCCATGAGTTGAGGAAGAGAACCACAAAAATTTGAACTGATAGCTAGAGTGTAGGGAAGTCCAAGTGACTGCTCCCTAATTACAATAAAATTGATTCATTTGACTTGATGATAACATTTACACAATGAATTTACCCCTAGGTAACTCATCCACATGATATTTACATTTACCTTCGTCATTACATAGGTAAAATCATCATTTCCCAAGATAAAAGTATAAAATGCAGTGAAAATTGAAAAATATCAGACATTTGTCAAGCGCACCATTTTGTGCCAAGTGCGCCCTCAAAGTGCCAATGACACCCTCCATGTTGTGGCTTGGTTTTGGATGGGTTTCAGGTGTCCAAAATGGGCTTAGGATGGCTTGCTGGAAAGCCTATCCACTTTAATTTCCATATATGTCGTTAGTTTTCATAATGTAGTTGATTTTCCTTGTCAAAAAGTAATTCTCCCACAGCTGGTCAAGGGCGCATCACCTAGGCAAAAAAGGAGGCAGAACATTGATTTTTTGGTGTGTTTTTTCACCTTTTCACCTACCAGTTGTCCAAACTAAGCCTATAAAAGTTGTTTTCTAGAATGTATTTGTAATTTTTCATCTGATGGTGGTCTTCAATTGGCCAAAAGGTGCCTCAAACAAGAGCGCAGCCCCTATGATGTTGCGCCCTTGACAATCCAGCTGTCACAAGACTGTCTAGGATTGATGAAAAACACAAAAACTTCAAAAATTACCCAGAAAATTTTCAAAATTGGTGAAATGACTATTGATCATGTTATTTAGGCATGGAATGAGGCCTCGGCAAGTATGTCAATCCTCCTTTCTTCTTCTTGAATGGTTAGAGCTTCAATTTTTGCATTGCCTCTTTTAAGTTTGGCCCTTGCAATTTTGTTCCTTTTGGCGTAGTACTTGGCCATCCTTCTCTGAATGTTGTTGTCTTTGTTTTATTTCTCCAGAAGCTTCTCTAGGTGCTAGTTAGCCCTATCAAGCCATTGCTCCCGATTCTCATTGATTACCACTACAATTTTTTCATTCAAAGTGAGTTGATTAGGAAGCTCAACCTCCTTTTTCCTCTCTAGTTCTAGAGCTATTTTTGGCCCTCTAGTCCTAGGCCTTCTCCTTGGAACTTTTTCTTCCGTTTCATCTATCACACCATATTTTTCTAGTGTTTATTCAAGCAAGACTTTAGCTTTTTCTACTTCTCTTTGAGCTTTGATGAATTTAACTTCATCAATGAAGTGCTTTGTTTTCAGCTGCTGGTTCTCCTGCTCAAGAAAGTTAATGAAAAATTTAGACATGTCAAGATTATTTTGAAGCTCTCTAATATTGGAATATTTTTCCTTGATGACTATGCTAATGTCCTCATCATCATCATGCTCACATAGGTCAACAAGGTGAAAATCATGTTTTGTCTCATGGAGGTCCTCCTTCTCATGTCTGATCTCTGCCTGAATCTCTACCTCTATCATCTTTTGCTTCCTTTTGTCTACTTCCTTTGTCGATGTAGAAGGAAAGGCCCCTTCCAATATGTGTGGAGAAAACACATGCTTGTGAGCTCTCTGGTATGTTTTTGCCAATAGTTCTATCTCAGCCTGCTTAGTCTTTTGAGGCTTACTAATCTCATCTCTTCTAGGTGACCCAGTCTCAATGTGAAATGGAGATGATGGTGGTGAAATGGATGAAGGAGACTGAACTGATGATGATGCCTGAGCTGTAGGCTGAGATGGAGGAATGGATGTGGAAGGATGAGATGATGAAGGCACATCTTGGGCATGCTGAATAGGTGGAGTAGTGAATATGTCATTAGCTATGAAAGTACTCCATGAAATGTTCAGTTATTTGAGGTGATGGAGGTCTATGTTATTGACGAGGGAGTTGTGAAAAAGACTTTTCATTTGGTGCTCATATTCTCTGTTTTGGACAATATATGCCATCTTGTCAATGCCTCAAAAGAGGTAATAAGGTATATTGAGCATCTTGACCCTTTTGAAGTGCATGAGTAGCCAGATATGATAGGTGTAAATTCTAGAGAACCTACCTTCACAAGAAAAGTATTTCATGATGATTATCATCATGGGGGCATATATGTCCAGGAGGTAAGAGAAAGGAAAAATCCCCTTTCTTTCATTCTTGTACCTAGGTTTGATGTATGGCTGAAAGTAATGCTCCTCCAAGTCTTTTTTCTTGAACCATTTTTCCCCAACATTTTGGATTCCGATGGTAGTTGATATGATGGTAGTGGACACAGTGAAAGCGACACAAGCAATGGTTACTTGGTTATCATGGATATTGGAGATGAATAGTCTTCTCAACATAGGATGATGTTTAAACTTTTGTATTTTCTCATAGAATTCAAAACACCCTACATGCTTAAAACATTTCACAGTCATGGGAGAGGCCATTAGTTCCCTAGTATTTTTTGGCTCAAGTCTAAGAATTCTCCCTCCTTTTTTTGGCCTCCTCTCCTTTATTTCTTCTCCCTCACTATAGTTTCTGTTATGTTCTTCTTCCATAGGTGTCTTAGTGTGAAAACCCTAGGGAAATGGAATGACAATGATAAATGGGTTTTTGTAAGTGGGAATGGGATGGGTAAAATTAGGGAGATGGGTGAAGGGGTTTATGAAATTATGGAGGTGACAGGGAGTAATAATGATGAGGGATTTAGGATAAGGGATTTAATTACAGGTTAGGGATTTGGGAGCCTAGGCAAATGAAGCACCTAGGTCTTAGGGTTTCAAGGGAAAAGGGGTTAGGGAAATGGGATTATGATATAAGGGTGTTGGGAAATGTCAATTATGATATGGGAAGGGAATGGAAGTGATGGGGAGTGAAATTTAAATGTAATTGGTGATTTTAAAATGGTACTAGGGTTTAGAACGAATAAGACACCATATTTTGTAATAACACTTCAAACACCATTGAAAATGAAAATGACAAGGAGAGGGATGATGTTTTACACCTTACTTGCTTGTTGGAGGTCAAATGCAACTTTTGTTGTAGATTGAAGGTGATGGAAATCGATTTGGGGCGTTCTGAACAATTTCGGGCAGGTGTGTAGCATACAATGCAGGTGCGCCCTCTCTTTTCCAAGAGCTCAGCATACAATGCAAGCGCACCCTCTCTTTTCCAAGAGAGTAGCGTACAATGCAGGCACACAACTTAATACACAGGAGCGCAACGCTACCTATGTTTTTCAAATTACACCCTCTGAATTTGGAAATCGTGCTTTTATTGAGGTTGCTCGATGATGGAGAGGAAAATAAGATTTTTTTTTTATGTCTAGTGGGTTTAAGTACTTTGTGAATTTTATTTTGATGACTTTTAAAACCCACTTTTTCAAGGTTCAATTTCACCTTTAAAACCTTTCGCAATACCCTTACACTCTTGGAATTTTTTCTTTGACATTTTATCAACTGATGGGCTAAGAAGTCTTGCACTTTGACATTGCTTTGTTTGGCATATGGAACTGAGTTGGCATCTTTGGGAAACTAAGTACTTACATAAATAAAATAAAATTACATCTATGTTTTTTTGGAATAAATTACATTTTGGAATGAAACTCATACTTGAAATAAAATTTACAACTTTGGAAACCATATTTACATGCCTGCAAATCCTCTTTAGATGGTAAAGGGATATTATTTGGATCACTCTCATAATTTTACTGACCTTATGCAATGAAATGGTGTTTTATTTGGACCTTGAAGACTGAAAACCTAGAGACCTAATGAAGACCTTGAATGACCACACTTCATGGTGACTTGACTGACATAATGACATGATGAAATGCAATTTCATGACTGAAGTATGCTCATCAAGACATTAAGGTGGGCCAAAAAGTATGAATTTTTGATAAAGAATGAATTTTTTTAACTAGGGCTACCATAAGTGAGTAAATATTTTGCATGACCTAATGGAATGATAAAAAATTTATGAGTGGGACTCCTTAAATGCTATGAAAAGAGGATTTTGATCACTTATGGCAGGATGCAAATACTGACACTAACAGGTAACATGTCGACTACCATGTCGAATCTCTTGTATCATTTCCATGTCATCATGCTACGTTGATATTCCAACCATCATAGTTGTTCAAGAGGTTGAGGGATTAACCTCCCCTATCTTCCCAACCATAACATATTTCAATAAAAAAGGACTACTACAACCATTAACATTAAAGATAACCAGGAATACGTATCCCTTGGTCCCATGCTCAAAATTATGAAAACACATCATAAGAGGACATTAATATCAATATGTAGGCATGTGAGTTACATGTTCATCACAACCAAATTTTGCACCTCATATCATAAACAGGTGTCACATAGACTAGGATGTCCATTAAATGGGAAAGCACACATACATAAACAATTTATTAATCATCATTTCTATTTCAAGGAATATGATTTACATCATATATTTAAAGTCCACAAGGTAACTAATCAGATCAAAATAAAATGATGCCTACAACCGATGAAGGGCGAGACACATTCCACCCCATCATATTCCCAATTGACTATTCTATCCTTCATAGTTGGCCACTCCCCAACCAAATCTAAAGCCAAAAGGGAAGTTCTCATTCAACCATTATAGGGTGGAGACATGAAGGTTATTCTCCTTCATCAGGTAAAACTCATCAATTCTCTTTAAATCCCACTAATTCCAAAGTCTAAACAAATTTCATGGGTGGTTTCCCATATGTTCTATACAATAAGCACCTAGAGGGAAATTCTCTGTTAGGCTATCAATAGGGTAAGGATAGAGATTGTTTACCTTCATCCACACAAAATTCAATGTATTGTATTTCAACCTACTAAGTTAGGGTTTGTTATCATTCACAATGTTGCCTCAATGGGATTGCATGGCACAAATTTAATCCTTGGATGATCCTATAGTTCCTCAATAATTCCCCCTTTTTAGTGCTTTTCATGCGTATATTAGGAAATTTCCTCACTGATTTCTTTGCCTTCTAGATTAGGTTAAATAATTTTGTATTGAATTCTCTCACCAAAGTAAGTGAATCAAAATTTACACATAGGTTGTTTTGTCTTAGACCCTCATGTGACTTTGTTTCTTTTCCACATGAGAGCCTCCCTTGCTTAGAATCATAGATGCACATGCTACTCTATTTCTTGAATCCTCACCATGTGCTTGCTTTTTATGGATTGCATATCGAATCTACCAATTGTGGCTAGATCAAAATATTCTAGTTAGACCTTGGAAGTTTTTAAATGATACTATGCCCATATCTTGGATCAGGAAATTAGGGTTCAACCCAACTACTTCCATTAATATGGAAGTTACTTCCACATAATTCCTGTTAGATATTTTTTTAAGAAAGTTGACAATATTAGAATTTATGAATATTTGGCTTAACCAAATAATTTATTGGCAATGATTAACTCCATTAACCCATTTTTATAGCTTCCTCACCTCTCATGGCTTCTCATGGTACATAGCAAGGCTGCACCTCTTCATCAATTGTTATTGAAATATAATTACAATTGTTCTAGGTATTTTAAACCATTTGCATTTACATTCCATACAGGAATCATTAACATAATTATCCCATGGGGCTTTGAATTAATAGTGAATAGTTGTAATTTTGGGGTGGTCCTTAGGAAAAGGTCACTTGTGAAAATGTCACTTGTTCAAATCATCCCATGGATTAGCCAACCAAAAATAAACATAATTAATTACAATTACAATTTCTATGGGGGACTAAAAGTGAGGGCGTTATAATTCCCACTGAGCTTATGGACCTTCATTAATTCATTGAGACATTTCACATGCAAAATCCATTTAGATGAAGGTTGAACTATTCACTCATATATAGAGGTCCAAAGGTCGATTCCAATATCTAGTAGAAAGAGTATTGGTGTTGAAATTCCAATGGATAGTTAATTTACCATCATCCATTCTCTAAATTTATTCATTTTGGATTAACCTCTTTGATTTTAGTTTGTGTCCAGCCATAAGGCAATTTTCTTCTACTACTACTTTGTTGGAGATAGAGCACACAAGGAGAAGAAGAACCTCCCATGGAGAGCTTGGGTCCCACTTTTCTACCACAAATATTTCTGGGTGTTTATAGCAAGTTCATGATTTTACATTGATATAATAAAGCACCTATTATTTTCCCCTTTAATAAATTTGTTGGAATTTCATTTAAAGCAATAAATCCATTGTTTAAAACTTGATTGTTCTTCTTTTCATGATTTAGGGTTAATGTGATGCTTGTGTGTCTACCATTTATCCCTCATTGTATTTTTGGTATTTTTATCTTCACAACCAAGCAAGGGTTGTTTGATACACTTGCTAACTAAATTACCCATACTATATTAGTGACTTTGTTGAGGAGTTGGATCCATAAATCTTACTCCTGGTTGTCTATGAGGTTAATTTCTTCATTCCAATTGTTAGGATGCTTAGTCTTTTGATTTTTGTTGTTGTAATGGTATAAAAATTGTTGTTTATGTTTAGAACCCTATTCTTTTAGCCTCGACCCTTGCACAACTATTTGTCTTGTTTCTACAAATACTATGTATATTTTCCCTCAAAATCTATTTATATGATTATTAACCTCTTTTTTATTCAATTGCAATAATTTTGCATTTTTTAGTTTACTAGTTTTGTTATGAGTTTTTACATTTTTCTCTACCTATTCCCAAAGATCTGTAAGTATATGATGTTGTGTTGCCAAGTATTTAATACGATATTGTAGCTAGGGAAAGAAATACCTCCATTTCTATTACTTCCCACTTTTAAGGTCCTTTTTTCTTTCTTGGCTTCAAGGATATAATTTGAAGAGTTAATTTAATTTTAGCTTTTCAATATTGACGAATTAAAATAATTAATTATTTTTGTACGAAAATGAAAAATATTTTAAAATTTCATGCATACCTCACATATCACACCTCTTATTATATTAAGTTGTGAAGACCTCAAACCAAGAATCTTATCTTCAGATCAAAACTCCGTGTACACTTGAACAAATACGTATACACAATACTAATTCCCTAATCTTACAATTTATATAGACATCATATGGAGGGAATTTAATATGACAATTTGGTTAAAGACTCTATATAAGTCATATGGAGGGAATTCAATTAGACCATTTAATTATAGTTTATTTAGGAATTATAAAGAGGGATTTGAATAAGGATATTTACTCTTTCATCTCTTGAATGCCATTCCTATAAAACAATCAAAATATGGTATTATTTAATTAATATCACTACATGAAAAAAATAACTATTTAAAACCTTCACCAAAACATTCTTTAATAAAGAAAATATAACTTACTAGAATATTTTTCCATAATAATTTTAGGTCTAAGGATTTGTGAACATGTGCATTATGATGCAGAACACCATCCAAAAAAGAAGAAAGAAATGAAATCATTTTTTGTCAACAAAAATGGTATAGCACTAGGGAGTTTGAGTAGTTAATTTTTGTGATGTAAAAAGTGGGGTTCTAGTCTCCTACCCAATTTATGTATTTATCTTAGATAAATTCATCATAAAATTTTCCCATTTGGAGATTCAAATCCCTCATAATAGGGGGTTTTAGTGGTTGATCTTGGAACCTCTTTTCTCTATTCATTTGATGATGATTGAATGGCCTGCAAATGAAATTAGAATTTTGGGGTGGTTGTGTTTGATTCTTGTTTGACCCTTTGGTCTCAAGTTCATCAATATTATTTTACAAATTCCTTATCAACCTTGTCATTTATTTGATCTTTTTTTTCGATGTATCTTTATTGTATGTGGGATGGTTGGGTTTATCTTTTACCTTCTTTTTGCCTTATATTTGTCTCCTCCTTTCTCATTATAAACACCATAGTTCTCGTCTCCAATCACATTCCTTCGTATTTTTCCAATAGTGTGAAGGTCCCCTTTTATTTCAACTACATCATATTGCATATCTTCCAAGGTTCTAGGTCTTCTATCTCTCATCATGACAAAAAAATTAGGTTCAAAAGTTGTGACATAGTTTACCATAGCAACAATAGGCGTAGGTTTTATTTCATTTGGGATTTTTTTATACATATCGTTAAATATTTTGGTAAAATATTCTACATTCTCAAAGGGTTTCTTTTTAATTGTTGAAAATTCGGTGAGATAGTATTGGAAATATTTCTTCTCACCCCACCGGATGCAGAATGTCATCTCTAAGTCATTCCATGAGTGCAAATAATTGGAGGGAATAGTAAAAAACCATTTTCACACGTCTCCTTCCAGGGTTTGTATGAAGAGTCCCATGAGCACATCTTCTTCCTCTACCATAAAGTTTTTATTAAAGCTTTGGAAAGTGATGATATGTTCTTTGGCGATTATATTCTTTTTTCCACTAAATCTGGGAAGAAGTTTTATATAGTTCTCAGGCATGTCATGTAAGACCCGAGGAAAAGCCAAGGGCGCATATTGAGTTGCTACCTAGACTAGTGGTTGGTTAGGTGGGTTCTACTGATTAAGAGGTTTCCCTTGCCCAACCATAATGTGCTATATAATGATATCACTCATAGCGGGTGATATAAGGGTTCCTATTTTACCTATTATTTCCAATGTTAGGCAAGGTGTAGATGAAAGTGGAGTTTTCGACGTGTGAGGAGGGATGAGTAATTCAGGATGTTCTTGTATTAGTTGTGATGAGGGTACATCGATCTGGGAAATGATTGGATGAGCTAGTTGAGAGATCACAGAGGGACAAGTTTGGGATGTAGAAATCCACTGTTTGATTCCTTGAGAGTCCTACATATAGAACTCTATTTTGTTGCTTGTAAGTGTACACAAAATTCTTAGGGTTGAAAACTAGAAGTATGAGATTTTGATATGGGTTACTATGGGTGTGTTTCCTCATAGAAGGTAGAATGCAATGCCAAGTTAATAACACAAGTAGTGACATGTGATGATAATGGGTTGACTAGGCTCCTAAAGTGCCATTGTAGTTTTTTTGGTGAAGGAGACAATAGTAATGTGATTGGGAGGAAAAAAAATTATAAACAATGGAGTCACCAGGTGGAGTGCACAACTAATAAATTCAGACTCTATCCACCAACAAAATCTGTTAGACTTGCAGTTTCTACCAGGGATAGAACTCAAATAGTTCACGACAATGACACCACAAGATGTTGGGGCCTCGAAGTCACATAATGTTGTGCCATAATGTGAGCCTATGAAAATCTAAATCTAATTTTAGTTTTCTTATTTTGGTTTTATTTTATGTTGGAAAAAACTGTGTGTGAAATAATCTAAGTTTATTTTAATTTTGCCACGTATATTTATGAATTTTCCTATTTTGAGCATCCATGCACTTTGGTTTTATTGTAGGGTTTTAACAAGAGAATATAAACATATAGAGAAAATATTTCAAGAAGTTAAATCAGGTTTTTTTGTTTGTTTGAGAATTCACGTAAGAAAACGCCAACAATTTATAAGTATGTTGTTGGGTATAGTTTCCACATGTTTTCCAGGTTAGAGAATTCAATTGCCTTGGGTTTGACATAAGAATAATGAGGGTTTTAATAGAAATTATGAAGAATATATTTCAACAAAGGTAATCAATTAAGAATTCAATTGTATGAAACACAATAATTTAAATTTATGCATTTTCATTTCAACCCATATAACAATCTACCAAAATAATAAATATACTCTTCATAATCTTGATAAATTTATCAAAATTAAAGAAATAAATCTCACATATTCAAAATTATCTTTAATTCACATAATTTCCTTTAGATTCCATACAAAAACCAAGTTTACAACATGATCTACCATGAAAAACTTCTGCAATTGTATTAATATTCAGAAAAATTCAAATTACAAGGAGAGTTTTCAAAATTACATGGAAAAGAAGCATTAACAACCCAGTACATAGTTCAGAATTCCTCCTTACAATAACTTCAAATATTCCAACAATTTCCAGAAAAAAAATTGAAAGAATTTCCTTGCATCAGAATTTCTCCCTTTCTTTACACCAAAATGAGGTCTACATATAGGCTCTCAAGACTCAACACCCTAAGCCTAAACCACTAGTGGTATTCAGTAACCACTAGGAATCCTTACAAAATGGCAGATGTTCTATAAATAAATTCTTCTATAAGTGTCAAGAAATGTGCCAGTTGTAGGGTGGGTCCCATCTCTCTTGATTGTAATGGGAATATTTCTCTCTCCTACTCACGTTTTGGTCTTGTTACTCTCTCTTGATTATGCACTAGATGCAAGGTTTCACATCACTTTGGTAGGGTCGCTGGCGGGGGCCGCCTTTGCTGAGCTGGTACCTATGGTTGTAGTTTTGGTTGTGACTGTTGCTACTGGGGTGGTCTGGAACTGGAGCTTTCTTATTGCTGGAGATACCTGTGGCATTACTCCTCCAACATAGGACTATATAAGTCCCCTTTGAGTGGCCAATTTTGATAGATCCATCATACCCTTACATTCCTTGTCGAAAGGAACATCACACGCCTATGCATCTAAGATGAATCCATCCAGATTTTTAACCTCATCATAATCCACTTTGTCATGTTATTTGAAGAGGTTCTTTAGCATGAACAAGACTTCAAAATTTTCTCCATACATGTTTACAATGTCTTTTCCTTGTATGGTGTGGTCCTCTTCCCCTAAGCCTTTTTTATAATTTTTAATTTCAATTAGGATCTTTATGAGAGACTCCTTGGAATATAAATTTCCATTACCACCAAAGAATGATGGAAAATTTATCTTTTACAACATCTCACATTTATCCTTGAAGTATTATACTTCCTTTTCCAGTGTCCCTACTTTCTTCTCTACCAATGTTACCAGTTTTTGCTTTCTTTTCATCTGATTGGCCCTTGTTTGCATTTTGGATCTATCAATATTTTCTTTGGTAACATCTTCCTTGGACATGCGATTCAAGAAATTTATTATCACCTCAGCTTTGGTGGGGGAATCACCAATAACATTCTTTATGATGTTCATATATCTATTCGCCCTTTTGACAATGTCTATCTTTTCTTGAACTAGCTCCATATGATCCCAATGTTTATCCACTGCCCCCATTATCCTTTCCCATATGATTCCTCTTACAACCTTAAATGAGCATTTTATTGGGTGTTTTCTTCTCAGGACCTCTAATTCACCCTCAATTTTATGAAAATCTTCCCATGTCGTGTATAGTTCTATCTTTGTGAATTATAGCTCCTCTTCCTTTTTCTTCAACTCTTTCTCTCGAATGGAGAGTAGAACCTGTAAATTCTTAGTATCCTTTGACACCGTCATATATTCAACCTGCCCATCTAGAACATCAGGGCATTGGTAGGACTGAGAAGTCTCACTTGTCTTCTCCTTCATCCCCTGGGCTTGTGCCTCCAACAAAAAAACTTGATCTTTGTATTCTTTATTCTTTATTAACGTATCATGGAGATTTTTCTTTAATTCCTGGTTCTCTTTCTCCACCTCTGCCAACTCATCAGTCTGCACGAGGTGTGCATCTGGGATTTTGAATTGCTTCTTCATAAGGGATATCTCCCTATTCGTTTCCTCCAACATGGTCTTATACTACTTAAAATCATGAGGATATGTAGCCAGGTGGGTGATTTTATCCTCCAAGTTTTTTATATTCATTTTCCTGGATCTACATATGATCCTCTCGTACTTCAGCTGACTACTTGCCATGTTTTACAATTCCTCCAATTTCCTAGCTATGACATTAATTCTATTCCTTTTTGTATGCACCACATGAGTCATCTAAATATTCATTTCCATCATATAATTTGATGGAAAATGATCTACTAGCAGGAAAATTAAAAAAACTTCATAATCTTCCATGGATTTCACTATTTCTGCCTTGGATTACAACACTGCCAATTTAAAGATTCCCCTCTCATGATATAATGCACTCTTGACCTGCATTCGGGTAAGTGGTTTATCTTGATATATTCTTATATCTCTTTTCCTCTCTTTGGATGATTACTTAGCCATTTCTTGAAATTTTTCTACCACTAACACATGTCCAAGCTCAGAAACCTCTCCTAACTCTCTAGCCTCAGATGTTGACATAGTAGAGGGAATAGTTTCAATAGTAAAAGCCTGCTTTGACTAGGCTGCCAACTAGTTGTTATATAGAACTAATTCTTCTGACCTTGTCTCTTCGTCATCCTCCTCATCATCATCATCCCCTTCCACTTATTTTCCCCTAGATTTCTTGGATCTATGTTTCTCTCCTTAATAAATGTCCATGGATTTTAAAGTGGTCCTTTTCCTCCCTTAGATTTGGGATGTATTTGACTCTGTTGGACATAAGATTGCTTTAACTTCATCCAACTAGAATTATTGACACAATCTTCTACAATGGGATTTGGGTCATGCTTATGATTTTATCTATCCTTATCCTTTCTTCTCTCATAAATTATGTCATGAGGGTCATACTTCCATGATCCTACTTGAAAAAAAATAAAAATATGCAAGATTTTCTCCAGAAGATCTAAGGAATTCCTTGAATTAACCACAAATGGGCCTACCTCATAAAGTTAGTAGTCAAGAATGTTGGTAACTGATAAGGTTTATCTTCGAATCCATTGAATCTGGTACTATATATTCTTGGAAAAGGTACCAATCACCTATTCTAGT
Organism: Pinus albicaulis; assembly: GCA_034641835.2. NCBI lineage: Eukaryota > Viridiplantae > Streptophyta > Pinopsida > Pinales > Pinaceae > Pinus > Pinus albicaulis. The sequence goes on along the minus strand of CM076577.1, from coordinate 1,181,692,756 downwards.
ATCAAGAGTCAACTGTAACTCCTCCCTAAGGAATTGGGGAGTTGTGGGTAAAGGTTCACCATGCAATAAGGTATAGACATTTTTCATCAAAGAAAACACATATTTGAAGAATCCTTGGTTATTTTCTAGTTTTCTAACCATGGGTAGCCTCTAATAAAATTGTAATAGGGTATTATGTTCTTCCATCATCTTGGGTTTTATTTTTTCTAGGTGGGAATAATTTCGGTGAAGAAATAAGTGGACCAGATAAGCTTGGGACCGAAAAGACTCTCCTTCAAATTTTATTAGTTATGAATGAATCTCATTAGACAAGAACTATGGAAAATCAAAATTTTTATAGGTTTTCATGGCCGAGTGACACAAGATGACTAAGAAACCTAAAATTATTTCAGTTACATGAACATCAATACTGAGATGGAGGACTTGGGAAACCATAGAAAAACTATCTTTTGCATAGCATCAAAGACCATGATGGGGCAGGGAGGAGGCCCAAAAGGAGCAATGATTACTTCTTTGACATACCCATTGACCATTTGTTGCTTTATTTATGAATAAAGTGTCATTCACTGCACTTCAAGTATCTCTTTGTATAGCTTATGCAGACCTGCTCTGTCTAGAAATGAGATCATGTGTGCTGTTGGATTGAGGGGTCCTGACCCAGGTTCGGTGTGCAAGGTTTGCTAAAAAATCCCTATACTACTGGCCCTTTCGGTAGTGACCTGCTTTCATAGGTCACAATCTCACCTGAAGTAGTATGGGTGGGTGCTGGAACCATGTTTCCGCACCCTAAGAAAGGAAGGGTAAAGCAAGTAGAGCTGCGTTCTGTTATGTAATTCCCAGATTACCTTGTTTCTTCGTAGGGTTAATTATGTATCTACTTGCATCCACATGCGCTAGATCTATAATTATATGCTTTCTATAACATCAACACAACATTATGTAAATAGAGCAGAATAGATCTAGATCCAAGCATTCAGTACACAGACCTTTGCAGTGAAAAGACAGAAAATACATAACACATCAATTATCAGCAATTCATAAAACAATACTCACAAATTCAGATCTCTAATAATATTTTGCATTCATTCAGTCATAAATATTTCCTTACAATTCCCTTCCCAACCTGTGCACACAACAGTAGGGTCCACACACATCTGGACTAGGATCTCCACGCACACAGCTAGCAAGAGTCCGTTCCCCAAAAACCTAAACAGATAGCTTAAACCACAGATCGCATCAATAGATCATCCATTCCTATCCCTTTCGATACAAAAATACATCTCTATTTATAACAATCTAGCACCGACTTTCCTATGGTCTGCAACCCATGGTTTTCGGACCCCTAGTTTACCCTTTGACCCATTACAATGCATTTGGGGCTTTGACCCGCCCCAAAAACCCTGTGCTATACTAAATATAATAAAAATTAATCAAAATGGACCAGTTTCGCAGCTTGTTAGGAGACCCCGTTCCAACATTCTCCCAACACAATCTTGTGACTCGTCCTGAGTCACTGCATTGGTGCGACCACATAGTCCACAGCTTGGTATTTTTTGAGTCGAATACCATTAACAAAGCCATGAATGAGGTCACCGCGTAGGGTAGCTAACTGGACTGCTCTGCCATTCGTAACCTGCTTAATCGTGTAGGGACCAAGCCAATTCTGCCGGAATTTTCCTGGATGTTTCACAAATTGGCTATCGTATAAAAGGACGAGATCACCTTCGAAGAATGTCTTCTGGCGAATGTGTCGATCATGCCAGGCTTTATCTCGAGCCTTCTGAACCTTTTGGTGAAACTGAGCAATAAATCGATCTTCCTCCAAAGCCACCAGTTGCGTTAGGCATTCTTCTATGGTATCGGAGTCCGCTATATTCGTGAATGATATGATGCGTAGGCTAGGAACAACGTACTCTATGGGCATGATGGCTTCCTTGGCATGGACCATTCGGAAGGGTGTCCTGCTGGTTAAATTTTTGTAGGTCGTTCGGTATGCCCAAAACACCGAGGGGATGCGAACATCCCAGTCACTACAATCGGCATTACAAACCTTTGTTAATGCCTACTCCAAAATTTTGTTAAAAGCTTCAACCGCCCCATTAGCCTAGGGATGATATGGTGTACCCTTGGCATGGTGGATTCAGAATTCCTCATTCAAAGCTTGAATCATTTGTTTAACAAAATGCGTACCCTTGTCGCTCATTAGGATCCTCAGGTAGCCAAACCTGGTTAGATTTTGTTCAAAGATGAAGTGCGCAACAGTATCAGCAGTACAATATTTTACTGCTTGTGCCTCAGCCCATCGTGTGATGTAGTTAGTGGCAGTGATAATGTAGCGTGTGCCTGTTTTCTTGCCTGGTGGATTGATGGGTCCTATAAAGTCAATGGCCCATTTATCAAAATCCTGTGGGGTCATCTGAGGCTGTAATGGCATGTCATCTCATCGTGAGGGTCAGCCAGTTCGCTGGCATGTATCACACGATCTACAATAGGTGTAAGAATCCTGATGCAGGGTAGGCCACCATAAGCCAACCCTCAAAATATTTTGTGTCGTAGCCCCGCCTGCATAATGGCCGCCTGTGACTCCATCATGTGCTTCTGTGAGGACGGTGGGCCGTTCAAGTTCCAATACATATCTACAAAGTATTTCATCAGTGCCTAGCTTGTATAACTATCCTGCGATGATAGTAAAGTCTGCAGCCTGGGTAACCAACTCCTTCTTCTGTTGTACCGAATATGCCGCAGAGGCCACACCCGTAGTAAGGAACTCAATGATATCAACGAAGTGAGCATCAACCATCTTAATGGTAAACAACTGTGCATCGAGTAAGCCTTCGTCCAGGTTAGTGGGTTCTTCCCCTGTATCGATACGAGACAGATGATCTGGGCCTGCATTCAACCTCCCAGGCTTAACGATGATTTCAAAATCATATTCTTGAAATAGCAATAGCCAGCGGAAAATCTTCCCAACCAACATAGGCTTGGTGACCAGGTATTTCAAAGCCGAATGGTCTATGAACATCTTAAAGTGTCCACCCAGCATATAGTGTCGATACTTTTGTAGTGCGTACACCATAGCCAGTCCTTCGCGCTTAGTGGTAGAGTAATTTATTTCGGTGCTAGAGAGTTTGTGATTGGCAAAGGCAACCGGGTGATCAATATCTCCTTCGCTAGGCTGAGTGAGGACTGTGCCCAGGGCAATGCCTGACGCATCGACATGTACATGAAATTATTTTGACTAGTTAGGGAATATCAGTATGGGTGCCGAAATCATTTTCTCTTTTAGTAGTTCGAAGCTCTTCTGACATTCGTCATTCCAGAAAAAAGAGACATATTTTTTTAGTAGCTGTTCCATGGGTGCTGTGATCAAAGTGTATCCTTGAATGAATTTTCTGTAATAGCTCGTGTGACTGAGAACGAAGCGCAGCTGTTTCTCCGTTGTGGGGGTTGCCAGGTTGATAATTACAGCTATCTTCGCAGGATCAACCATTAGTCCTTGCCGACAGACTGTGTCCAAGCAAGATTCCGAAAGGTACACAGAAGATGCACTTTTTGATATTTAAGGAGATCTGGTGCTTCCGGCATGCATCCAAAATTAATCTCAGGTTTGAGACATGTTCTTTCACTAAGCCAAAAATCATCCATTCATCGAAGTAAACCTCCAGGAACTTATGAATAAATTCTTTGAACACAACCACTAAGACCCTTGAAAAGATAGCAGGTGCATTCTTAAGACCAAAGGGCATGACCATATACTGGAAGGAACCCCATTTTGTGGCAAAGGTGGTCTTACTGTGATCCTCAGGTGCAATTCTGATCTGGTGGTATTCCAAGAATCCATCAGTGAAAGAATAGGCCTCCTAGCCACCCACGCTATCAATTATTTCATCAGAGAAGGGAGTAGGGAAGGGGTCATGAACGCATGCGTCATTCAGATTTCGTAGGTCCACACAGATGTGTATTTCCCCCTTTTCCTTTTTCTCCTAAAGGGCCATTGGACTTACCCAATCAGACTGTTCAACTGGTTTAATGATACCTGCGATCAGCATTTTGTCCAACTCTTCTCTGACCTTTTGCTTATACTTAGGATTCAACTGGTAGGGCTGCTGCTTGACGGGCCGCGCCTCAGGCTTCAGAGTGATGTGCATAATGCCGAGTTCCCCAGTGATTCCTTTGAGCTCAGAAAACTTTGTAGGGAATAAGTCCTGGTACTCCGTAAGTAGCTCGGAAATTTTTCCCACGGTGCCTTCATGCCAATATTCCCCAATTTTATCCAGCTTAGGGTGTTCTTCTGTCCTAATATTAACTTCGCGTAGCTGGAGAGGTTGCGTTACATCAACATCTTGGAGCGATGGTCCGATAATGGTACGTTCCCCTTCAGATTCCGGAACAGAGATATTTCGCGGGTTATCCTCTTCCTCGTTAATCGCCAAGCTTCGGCAGTTGACTATGTCTTGCATCTGGGCCTCCCATGTCAGAACGGCTAGTGGTGTGTGTGGGTGAGGCTTCTTAAAGATGAATGCATCAATATCTTGCAGGGCTTCATCAAGCATATCTGTTCCCCCAATAAGTTCAAACGTTCCAATAAAGTATTCTTTTAATATTTCCCAGTGGCGGGTCCGCTGATATAACTATGCATCTAATTACCAAGTAGTAGGGATAGGGCCCAAGACATGTATAAATAGATGGATCCATTCATCTGGGGTTTAGTCAGTCCATTTGGTTGTCCAAGTACGCAGATGCGCGCGGGGATCCCCGAGCCCCAAGAATATCTTGGTGCGCACATCAGCGGGAGGTGAAAATCGCAGTACCATCCTATCCCGACATGTCTCCCAGTTCGGAAATGCTTTCTTGTGGGTATCTCACTAGCGTGCAGGTGTGCCACATAATTCTAGATTGAGTGCCTAGAGCCACCGATATTTTGGCACCCTAGCCTCTAATGTTCTTAAGATGTCCTGGATAGTACTAAATTCATCAAAGTGGGGAAGGTCCCTTACCTCCGAAGTAATGCAGTAGAGGGTCCTTGCAACCCGAGGGAATCAGCTGAGCAATTGTGTAGCCGAGTCTGCCAACTCTCAAGTTCTTCATCTGGGTCAGAAAAGTACTCCCTGTTTTTCTCCCAATTGAATACTCTGCCTGTCGTAGGGTCACCCTGGACTTCGTCCTATGCTGTCATCCTGTAGATGTGATCGAGTTCCTCCTCTTTGTATGCTGGTTCTATATACCGCATACCCTCAGTGGGATCCAGTGGCACTATTACACGTGTACCGTTCTTCTCAAACACCATGCTACGTTTTTTTATATTAATGACACCCCCTACGTTGATAGCCCAGTCTATTCCTAGGAGTGCTGTATAGGGATCTGTATCTTCCATAATTTCTATGACCTCAAAGTCAGCGAGGAACTTTACTCCTGCAATATCGACCACCGCTTTTGGCAACCTTCCCAGAGGGATGATCTTCTGTTGATTCGCCATTCGCAGCTGGATGGTGGAACAGTCTAATTTAGGTTCTCCCATTCGTTTCCATGTCTGTTTTGGTAAGATGTTCACATCAGATCCAAGATCAAGAATAACCTGATCTATCTCATAGTCACCAATCTGCACAGTCAATCGCATTTCCCTCCCGGTGCACCTTTTGTATCTGTGTAATTTGTGTACTTCCTTAACCTCAGCCGCTATGCTGGGCCAGGCTGCGCAGTCCTGTAGCAATACTTGAAGATTTTCTCCAGCCTGTGGGTTGCATAGTAGCTTCAAGCATGCCCTTAACAAGGTTTCAACCTCCTCTTCTATCTGGAGGTGCGCTCGCAGCTACACAAGGGCTTCCAGTGACTTCGGTTTCTCGAGATTTGGTTCCTTATAAGAAACAAGCTCCTCTCTTGCTTCCTGGGTGACCATGCTGCGTGTGATGAATTTTATACTGGGATATTCACTCCTTAGCTCCATTTTGAATATCTGTACATTTTGTGTGGGGGTAGACTATCTATCCTTCATTTTTGTTAGTAATATTGGGTAGTCTTCGATCTCATGGTCCAGCTATCGGAAATATTTACAGGATTTCCTAGTGGGATTTGGGCAGTCCCTGGCGAAATGCCCTACCTCCCCACAATTGTAGTAGATCAGCTGGCCCCGTCCTTGTCTTGCGCTCCATCCCCGTCCTCCCCTGCCCCTTGCAGGAGAGCCACCAAAGTTCGCTGGAGATCTCAGAGAGGTAGGATCGGATTGTACCCTGTAGAGGTTTCCCTAATCTATCAATAAGTCATATGTGTGACAATTCTGCTCATCATGCCCTATATATAGGAATAACTTGCACCATTTTTTCTTCAATTCACCCCTATTTAAGCGAGTACATTGGGCTATATCATGTAGTCCCACTACCCGGAAATCTTTGCACCAGAGGTCCGCGCCGACTGCTTTTCCCTGTTCTGTCTGTAAGCTCTGTATTTCCATGTGCATGGCTCTGAGCTACTCCTGAATTTATTGCACCCCTTCCCTCATGTCATCTTTAGGCGCAACTTCAAATTTCATGGCAGCTTCCAAGGCTTTTTCCTGCGATTCAAAGGTCTGGTGGCCCATGGGTATGCGTAAGTGTGGTAGCAGCATAGCGATGAACCATTCCGTGTGTTGTTTGTCATCATACTTGAACTCACCTTCCCTAATTGCTTTCTTTAATCATTGATCGACCTCCCATACCGACTCAGACGTTCCTTGCTTGAAGTCTTTTACTTCCACTACCAGCTGAGAATAGGATTTCGGCTTTCAGAATCGTGGTTTTGGGGAATCTTTAATATTTTTAAGCATTGCGCTCCCGTTTTGAGATATATACCACATATAATAGTCCAACGCCCTCTCTTTGAAAGCCAGGGATAGTTGTGCTCTCTTCACATTATCACTTACCACCCCTTGCGCCGTCCATACCGAATCGACCACAAACCAAAATCGTTCCATGTCCTCATCGGCTTCTCCTTTAAAGGTAGGTAACTTTAAGTGTGCCGCCATGGGCTCGTATGGTTTATCTTCCTGGGGCCCTAACGTTGGGGCAGCGGACGGACCTTGTGTAGGTCTCGGTGGACTATGAGCAGAGCGATCCTCTTCTCAGCTGTTTTGATAGTTCTTTCCGCTCCGCGTTGCACTTCCACCTAGAATATCACTCATTCAACCCCGCATTAGATCTCTAATGCCATTACCCGATCCCGTTCTTAGACTCCTTCCGGTCCTAGCAACAGAACCATTTGTTGGCTTGAGGGGTCCTGACCTAGGTTTGGTGTGCAAGGTTTGCCAACAAACCCATATACTACTGGCCCTTTTGGCAGTGAGTTGGTTTCATAGGTCACAGTCTCACCCAAAGTAGTATGGGTGGGTGCTGGAACCAGGTTTTCGCACCCTGAGAAAGGAAGGGTAAGGCAAGCAGAGCTACGTTCTATTCTATAATTCCCAGATTACCTTGTTTCTTCGCAGATTTAATTATGTATCTACTTGCATCCACGTGCACTAGATCTATACTTATATGCTTTCTATAACATCAACACAGAATTATATAAACAGAGCGGAACAAATCTAGATCCAAGAATTCAATACACAGACCTTTGCAGCGAAAAGACAGAAAATACATAGCACAAAAATTATCAGCAATTCATACAATAGTACTCATAGATTCAGATATCTAATAATCCTTCGCATTCATTCAATCATCAATATTTCCTTACAATTCCCTTCCCAACCTGCGCACACAGCAGCAGGGTCCATACACAACTGGACTAGGATCTCTGCGCACATAGCCAGCAGGAGTCCATTCCCCAAAAACCAAAACAGATAGCTTAAACCACAGATTGCATCAATAGCTCATCCATTCCTATCCCTTTCGATACAAAATACATCTCTATTTATAACAATCTAGCTTCGAATTTCCTATGGTTTGCAACCCATGGTTTTCTGACCCCTAGTTTACCCTTTGACCCATTACAATGCGTTCGGGGCTTTGACCCACCCAAAAACCCCTGCGCTATACTAAATATAATCAAAATTAATCAAAATGGACCAGTTTCACAGCTTGTTAAGAGACCCCATTCCAACATGTGCAATGGATTTTGGTGTTACTTTGATATCTTCCCTGTTTTCTTGTGAAGAGATAACTACTCGTAAATCTAGAAAATTTCGACTGACACACTATGATACCATTTATGGAAAGTGATGTACTTTTGGAACCACCACTAGGACCAAATTTGATGTAGATAAATCATTGTGGTCCCCTGTGATATCACAGGTGCTTTGTATCAACTGTATAACTTTCCTCATTTCATAAATACTTATAAGTGGGTCCCAAACATTTGCATCACCATCATAGAAGTCAGGGTATTTGGATTTATCAAACGTTGAGACATTATAATATCTTGGAGTAGTTGAGGTGGCCACTGAAAAGTAGGATTTGTTGAAAAGAGGACTAGTTGACTGAGTAGGAGAGATAAAGAGGAAAAAAAAAGATTAGTAAGTGATATTAATCAGCCAATGTGAAGGTGTGACGTGAATAAATGACACTGGTCGATGAGGTGGAGGAAAAATTATTTAAATTTTTGAGTGGACTATCTAGTGCATGTAAAAATCGAATTAAGGAGTTCCTAAGGGATTTGTGCCAAAATTTGGTTAATTTTTGGGTGAATTTAGCTTGTGATCACACTCAGAGGATTAATTTGACCAATGTGGGGATTTATTTGTTGAAAATATAATTTTACGAGTGAGAAACACATTTTCTTCATGAGGAAGGGCTAGGGTTTTTTTTCCTAACTTAAATTCTTCCAAATTCGGCTTGAGAAAGGGCTTGAATTGGTGAAATCCATGAATTTGAGGCGAATTAACAGTTTACACTATAAATTTTGGGCCTAAATTGTTGAGAATTTAGTAGGCCAGTGATTAATTTAAATCATCTTCTTGACAATTAATTGTGATCTTACTTCCTTTACTTATGTCTTATCTTCTTAGCTTATTATGTTTTTCATCAAGTCAATTACCAAAACACAAGAGACACAAATTTAGGCTCTTCGAGCTAGGCCCAAAACCACTCCCTCTTGGAGAGGAAAACCCACAAGAAATTCTTCTTGTATAATTTCAGATGACAAGTACCATGACAATGACTCAAAAACTTGACCCTTGTATGCCTCCAAGACCTTGACACTACTTCTTTATTTATTCCTTGAACTGATCCTTCATTCCTGCACCATACTGCACTATTCTGCACCAAGAATAGAGAACTCGATCTCTACTTGTATTCTTTCTTCTTTGACTGTATGAGATCCTTGCTTATTATATCACCATGGTGTATATAATGTAGTGATGAGCGGTACACACTATTCTGTAGTGATAAATATTATACACTATATTGTACTGGCATCCTTACATAATCCTGTCATCATAGATCTGTGACCTTGTATTTGTCACAGTTCTGCAACTTCAAACTTTGATCATAGTCCTTTCCATGCACTTTATTACAGACCTTATTTTCACTTCATCACAGCCCTATGCACCTTAACACGGTCATATAATACACAGTATTACCCACACCTTAACACAATCATATATCTGAGGTTATTCCTACAATTTGGTCTGCAAGTATTCACACACACACACACACACACACATATATATATATGATGTTATATCTCCCTTCCTTCACATTTTATTCACTGTAGTAACCCATGTTCTTTATGTATGCAATCCGTAGTCTTGATCTCCTTAATCCTTGACCGAAAAACTAAGAGAAGACCGAGTTTCTGTGATCCATTTTCTACGTAGTATATAGGGTATATATAGTTGACACTACCTGTAATTGAGCCGACCTGTCCATGTGTAGTGAGATCGACTTGAAAAATGTTTATAGGCCGACTTGTAGAGTATATCTTCCTGCATGATGAAGGCTGACTTGAAGGGTTCTCCAATGTTGATCTTGATCATCATTTGTGTGTAATCTTCAAGGCTTATGTGACATTGTTTGGAGGCATACAAGTGTGACATGACTCTTTAATTAGTACAATTTATGACCAGAAGATAAATCTATAATAGACATCAAGAACAATAAAATTGACCTATAATAAAAACTTTCTCATGAAACCCATGAGGCAAGCATACCAAAAATATATTTATTATCTTTGTCTTCTTCTTTACATAAATACATAATTACATAGTCAATATGAAGACCGATCCTAGTTACAATTTACAACACTCCCTCTTAACTAGGGAGGTATTCATAATAGTACATGGTCACTTTCAATTTGAAGAATCTCATAAGAAGAATTGGATTGGTAATCACATATGTATAAATTCATATCAACCAACATTTTCCTAGTGCAAGGCCTTGAATAACAACCCCATCTCTCAATGAGACAATGGGCTACAATGCTGGCGAGACACATGACTTGTAGACACCATAGTCATTGTCTCTCCAAGGTACATACTCCACCCAGGTGTTCCCAGAGTATGACCTTCTTGGACTATTCTTCTCTTGGGTAGCCAACCCTCAAAGAATATCGGTCCCTGACTACTCTTATCTTGAATCCTATCTCATTCTCTAAGGTTATCGGATGCTAGATGATTACCCAATCCTCCATTTTGTCTTCCCAGGTGAAGACTAGAATGATGTGTCTATCCATTCTCTCATCATAGCCTTCCATAATACTTATAGTTGTTAGTCTTGTTCTAGTGCATGACACAAGGATTAGAGAATCATATACGTCACTTCCTCTTAACTTAGGAAGGACATACTTCAAGTCTCTTCCAAGTAAGAAACTTACCACCAGGCTCCCTCTCAACCAGGGACCTGTAGTAGCAATGGTGAGATACCCAGTTGCTCATGAATAATTCCTCCCCTTGATGTCATGGATTTTGATATTGAGGAATCTTCATTTTTTGGCTTCGTAGGGCACAAATCATCCATCACTTTCATCCATGAGTCATGTCATCCACCTGAAAGTGTTTCATAGGTCCTTTCTCATTTGGTCCACCTTTATGCCATGTTTCTTTCCTTTGACCCATCTCCCAAGGATCTTAGATCCTTCCACATGATTGGCAACCCTTTATAAACTTATCCAGATAAACATATACATAAGAAATTTTAAATTAAAATTTACCTTAGTGATTATAATTCACCATGACATATTCATGTAGGCATTGACATCCTTTATTTAGATTGACACATCTCCTAAATATATGTATTTTTAAGGGTCTTCTTCTTTACCATACTTCTATCAGAGTCCACATATCTTCCTAGGAGATCTCCTAGTCAGATCTTCCTGGCTTCTAGATAATAAACACCTCTTTACGTGGTTGTACTTCATGATCTCTTCCATAAAAATTCATTCCCAGGAACTTCTAGTATCCAGTTCCTTGTTTTCATACAAACACCTCATATTCCATATGAGGACATATTTAATTTCATCTGTTAGTGGAAACCTATGCACCAGAAGAGATCTTCCGTCCATAAATAATAGAAGTCTATCACCTGTAACCACATGATGTGACTTCACAGCACCCAGTGTCAGCATATAGATATATGTATCTCATCCTTTTCCTTTTGATCCATCCTACAACAATTTTACTAGAATGAATAACTCCATTCCCTTAACCCACTTCATCAATATGTCATCATATCCTAATCCCAGAATTCTGTAACATGGAATTATCTATGAAACCTTTTTCTTTCTTTCTAAACAGTGAATCCATAGAGAATTCCATTAGAAAATGTCAGCACCTGTTTCCGTATTTATTATTGCATGATGACCCTTGATCTTGATGACTGCCTTCCATAGATGTTGTTATCAGTGATGTTTCTAGGAGCTCCTTCTTCAAGTGCTCCTTCCATGCTTCTATCATGATGCTTTTAATATACATTGCTTCCTATCATACTGTTTTACAACCAACATAAATCACTTAAAGAGGAAGATGATATTAATCATAATAGAGATATTTCTTTTCTTCTTTCTTAGATTTCTTTGCATCAGGTTCTTCTCTTTCATTTGTGACATGGGATTCTTCCTTTTTCCTCTTTTCTTTCCCAGATTTAGGACAATCCATTTTATAATGCCCAAGTTCATTACATCCAAAGCATCATACTTTTTCCATATTTCTTCTTTTATTATGAGGACCAATTTTTTCCAATCTTCCTTTCTTCCTCGACATGGCTGCAAAGGCTTGATTCCCTTCACTTTTTCACAAAGGAAAAATTCGTAATCTAAATTGATTCCCTTCACTTGATCGTGTATCAACTTTAGATTTCAATATTTTTTCCTCTATTTTACTTAGATACCATAGATCTTGAAATGATGTTGCTTATTTCTTCCCGTATAAGCTTGAAGTGAAGTTACCCTATTCTTCTGGTAGATAATTTAGTACCACTGTAGTCATCTCACTATCAGACATTACTTCTCCCAATTCCTATAGTTGGTCTCTAATTTCAAAAATCCTCATCAAATATGAAGTGATTCCTTCCTCTCTTGACAATTTCATCTTGTATAGTTCTTGTCTCAGAGAGATTGCTTCTCCTAGAGTACTTGCATAGAATAGCTCCACCAATTTCTAATATATTTATTTTGCAGTTTTTTGTTTTGATACTTAGGGTATGAGTGAGTCCTTAATGGATTCCATGAGAATCCTTTGGGCTCTGATTTATCCTTTCATGTACTTGGCATGAGCTGGAGCATCTTCTTTTGAGGGTTGAATTGTAGATCCTTCAATGTAGCCCATAGATTTTTCTTCAATTAGATTCAAATCTGTCCTCTTCTTCCACGCACTAAAGTTTTATGACCCAACCAATTTGTTGATCTCTTTGAAATAAGTCATTTTGACAGATTTAGATGAGGTCATAGATACTTACTTGAATATAGTGACTTCCTCCTTCTATCAACTTCCTTGATGATGATGAAGATGAAGTTAGGAACTCCATTTTAGATTGAATTATCCAATGTGGATGTCTTAAAAGGTATTGGATACAGTTGGATAATGCTTGATGATGTGTCTTCCAATAATGTTTGAATGTCATAAATATTTGATGGCAAGAATTATTTTCTTGGTGAGTGGATCCTTTGAATGAGATTTAAGGTCTTCTTGAAATGGATTGAGAATCTTCTTTTCAAATTTATTTTACTTTTCAATGCAAACTTTGACCTTGAATTTGATTCTTGTTTCCTTGAGTGCCTCCTTGCTAAGTAGCCCTTGTCTTTAGCATCTTAGCTCTGATACCATGTTGAGAATTTGGTAGGGAAGTGATTAATTCAAATTCTCTTCTTGATAATTACTTGTGAGCTTACTTCCTTTACTTATGTCTTATGTTCTTAGCTTATTATTTTTTCATCAAGTCAATTACCAAAATAAAAGAGACAAAAATTTAGGCTCTTCGAGCTAGGGAAAAAATCTCTCCCTCTTGGAGAGGAAAACCCACAAGAAATTATTCTTATAGACTTTCATATGACAAGTACCATGACCATGACACAGACCCTTGAACCTTGTATGCCTCCAAGACCTTGACACTTCTTCTTTATTGATTCCTTGAAATGATCCTTCTTTCCTGCACCATCCTGCACCAACACTAGAGAGCTTGGTCTCTACTTGTATTATATCTTCTTTGATTGTATGAGATCCTTGCTTATTATATCAACACGGTGTCTATAATGTAGTTATGAGAAGTACTCACTATTTTTTATTGATGAATAGTATACACTATACTGTAGTGATATCCGTACATAATCCTGTCATCATAGACCTGTGACCTTGTATTTGTCACAATGTTATAAATTTTCACTTTGATCACAGTCCTTTCCACACACTTTATTATACACCTTCTTTGCACTTCACCGCATCCATATGCACCTTAACACAGTCATATAATACACAGCCTTATCCGCACCTTAACACATTCATATATTTGAGGTTATTCCCTGAATCTGGTCCGCAAGTATTCACATATATATATATATATATATGATGTTATATCTCCTTTCCTTTGTACTTTATTCACTGTAGTAACCCATGTTATTTATGTCTTCAATCCGTTGTCTTGATCTCCTTAATCCTTGACCGAAAAACTCATAGAAGACCGAGTTTCTGTGATCCATTTTCTACGTAGTATATAGGGTATATATAGTTGACCCTACCTATAATTGAGCCGACCGGTCCATGTGTAGTGAGGCCGACTTGAACATTGTTTATAGGCCAACTTGTAGAGTATATATTCTTGCGTGATGAATACTGACTTGAAGGGTTCTCCAACACTGATCTTGATCATAATTTGTGTGCAATCTTCAAGGCTTATGTGACACAGTCTGGAGGCATACAAGTGTGACTTGAATCTTCATAAACATGACTCTTTAATTAATACAATTTATGACCAGAAGATAAATCCCTAATAGACATTAAGAAGAATTCTATTAACCTATAATAAAACCTTTCTCATGAAACCCATGAGGCAAGCATACCAAAAATATATTTATTATCTTTATCTTCTTCTTTACATAAATACATAATTACATAGTCAATATGAAGACCGATCCTAGTTACACTTTCCAACATAAATGACGCGTAAATGAAAAAACTTAGTTTATGGGTGTGTTAGACTGAGTTGGAGGCTAAATTGGACAAAATAATGACATAAATGGCCCCATGCCCTAATAATAAAAATTTGGCTTGACACATGGCACAACCTTATTGGGCACAAAATTTAGGGCTTACATCATACTCACATCATCCCGACAAGTGGGTCTTTCCATGTCGCTAGGTGGCATGATGTGGTAGGAAATGATTGATATATGAGGTGACTAGTTGGGGTGAGATGGCATAATGCATGGTAGGAAGGTGTAGGGTCAACATGGTAGGTAGGTTTACCAGGTGGGTTAGGTGGTGATTCAACATGCGTGAGATAAGAAGCTGAAAATAGGAAAGGAAAAGGACTTAGTTGAACTTCAAGCAGAGTATCTAAAATGGGGAATGAACACTACTGCACTGCATATAATGGAAATATTCAACAACATCATTCAACAAGGATTCCCAAGAGACTGGACAACTAGCCTAGCAATACCCATTTTTAGAAGTGGAGACATTAATAATCCTTCTAATTATAGAACCATTATGATACATCCTCTGCTTGCAAAGATTTTCGGAAGCATGGTAGAAAATAGAATCAGTAAATGGGAAGAAGTAAAATAAAAGAGGGAAAAAGGACAAGCAGGTTTTAGGCCGAAGCATTCTACAGTGGATCATGGTATCACGTTGAGACACATTATTGAAAATGTTTTGGGGGTGGGGGGAAGAAGAAGTGTCATGTTATTTTGTTGACTTCAAAAAGGAATTTGACACAGTCCCTAGAAATAAGTTGTGGCGTATAATGGAAGAACTTGAAATTCCTTTGCAATATAGAGTTGTTGTCCATCAACTTTATGAAGAGTGAAAGTCAAAATTAGAACCTCAATGGGTATTTCGGGAATCTTTAGAAGTGACATTGGAATCAAGCAAGGTTTCAATTTATCCCCTACTATTTTTGGTTTATATATTGATAAACTAAAACAGTGACTAAATCTGCAAAGTGGAGATAGTGTTCGCTTGGGGGAGTTTGTGATAAAAATTCTTTTATATGCTGGTGATCTTTTATTGATTTCTAAACTGGCCCATGGATTGCAAATGCACCTATATTCCCTTCAGAATTTTTGTAGAGCAGTGGGGATTCAAGTCAATACTAGCAAGACTAAAATAATGATTTTCTCTAAAAAAAGGAAGCAGAGTCAGCATATGTTCTTCTTTGAAGGAAACATTCTTGAAGAAGTAAATGAGTACAAGTACCTCAGGATTGATTTCAACAACAAAATTAATTGGGAGGACTGCAGAAAGAAAATAATATTAGGAGGGTGGAAAGAATTATATGCTCTTCAAAACATATGTAGATAGGCAGAGTTATGGGATTGGAAAATGATTCAAGTTATTTTTGGACTCCTGGTTTGTCTGTGATGCTATATGGGTGTGAAATGTGGGCGAGTAGCACCCCTGTCTCAAAATGGAAACAAATTTAGAACATCAAAAAACACTTGATCATGAGCAAGTTCAAAATAAAAAGTTTGGTACCTTATGAGATAGTGTATACTGAAACATGAGCAACTCCCATCAAAGCAATTGCTATGGTGAGACTCATAAGATATCTAAAAAGAATTGAGAAAATGGGAGTAGGTAGATGGCCTAATGTTATCTTCAAGGAAGGCACGAGTGAAAGAAAGAAAACATGGATGAGATAAAACTACACATGGATGCAAAAATGAAATATCTATCTCAATGCTTGTCCCACAAATAGCAAGGAGCTAAATAATTTTGTTATGGAGAAGTTTCATAAACGGGTATGGGGAAAAGATTTGGGTAGAAATAAGAAGTACTACATTGAAGAATTAAACCCTACGTTTTATCTCCCAAGAAAAGAGTTCATTGGAGCTAACATTCTGTGGAGGGAAAAGGTTCTTATTGCTCAATTAAGAACCAAATCGCATCAACTTCGGTGTGAAACAAGACGATTGAAAAGGCCTAAAGAATCTTGGGAATAATGGGTGTGTACATTTTGCACGTCTGGGGTAGTGGAATTAGTAAGAACATTTCATTTTTGAATGTGATGCGTTTAAAGACATCAGAGAAAGTTATGAGAATATTTTAGCATCAATTTCTTGGCATTGTCTTTTCATCAATTTGAATAAGTAAAGCACTGAATTGTAAAAGGCGAAAAACAGGGAGTTGATGGTCCCATAGACTATTTTTGTTCTTGTGGACGTTAAAATATCATTTCATTTCAATGTTAACGTCAAGGGTTGTGTGGCTTTCTCTGCATGCCTCCATGAATGGCACGTGAATGTTTCTTAATGATGTGAGAGGCACGATAGGGAACCATGTGGCCCCCTCTGCAACCGTCAATTGGGTTAACACCCAAGAAAGTCTATGATGTGGGGCATCGTGGGCTGTTGGATCACCTAACGTGCCTACCATTAGATTTGTACACTCGCACCTTATCCATGCACTCACCTACAACCCTAGTTTTCATGGCTCTATATCAATGCTCACCCACCAATGCCCACACATCGATGCTATTGGGTAGGGTGTTTTCCCAAGCCAGATTGTCTTCTTTGCATGATTATGATCCCTTTACCTAAATTGGGCCTTTGCGGCCTTCTGGACTTGGAGACTCAAGAAATAATTCAGGAGTGGGACATACTGATGCTAAAAATCCATATAATTGACACAAAATGGTTGTTATTAGTTGAAATGGGGTATTCAACATATTAAATAAATATTATTTTTTTCCCATGCTCTTAAAATTCCCTTATTGGTACACCATGTTTTGAACGGTTCTCTAAAAAAAAAATCCTAAATTTTGTCATCTAGTCTTCGTATAAGTTCAATTCTTCCCTAGGAATCTTGTAGCAAAATTTTGATGTCAGAGGCACTAAAATAAGAATGGGCCTCCCATGTTTGTCCTTGATCATGGCTTCTTCAGGATCTACATGTGTCTCTGGCCATTCTACAATGTCAAAATACGAAAAGGTAGACAAATGAAGAACCAATTTTTGTAACTATGATGTCTTAGAAACCTTGTAGATTTCTGAATCTAGGTCATCTACAGGTGGTGGAGTCTCCCTCTATAACAAAAAATATATATACCTAAATAATTATACATGGTGAATTTGTTGATGAAACAAAGAGTGTCCCGGAACATGGGCCTAAAGGAATTATTAGTTTCCTTTTCATTTGATGTTCTATCCATTAGATGTTTGTAGGTTCATTTCTTTGAAATGTAAATGGATTTCCTATAAACCTAATAAAATAATTAGACACCCATTATAGAGATTATAAAAAAATTCAAAATGTAAAGAACTGAGGGTTGTGGGTTTAAAGGCTAACTATTTTTTTGCAAAGTCACGGGTTTCACTGGTGAGAAAAAAGCAAGACTACCAGGTTCACAATATTGACTTGGATAACTAGGAGTTTTCCAATGGACAAACTCACTATGGTTCTAAGATAATGACTAGTGTTTTTGGGCAAGAAAAACTTGCTCATGTATCTAACTTTAAAAATCATAAAACTGGTCATGATTTTAACCAAAAAGCTAAGCTGAGAGCATCAAGATATATCTAAACCTAAAACCCTAGGTGCTCTAGCAAGGAAAATCCTGGGTACCTAAAGAGAATCAATAATTGTGAGCTATTGGGCTTTGGAACAAAGATTTTCTACGATTTGTTCCCATGTAAAAGTTTTTTAGAAAGGAAAAAATAACTAGTGGGTATCTTGGGCGCAACCCTGGGTTCAAATTAGCATGGATAGTTAGAGAGATAGATAGCTAAGGGGTCAAATGGACTTTACTATGCCCCTTTACTATTTTCGATGTTATCATTGGAAAATCAGACAAGCAAATATAAAATTATTTAATGTCAGGCAGAAGGATTTACAAGGCTAAGAGACATTAGAGAATCTAAAGTGTTTAAAAATATCTAAGGTCTAAAATGAAAAATCAAATTGCGCATAGAAGGAACCAGTTAAATGCACCTTTGCACGCACAATTCTTCGATAAATGTGCCTTTGCGTGGCTTTTCCTCAAAAAGTCGCGCGGTCCTGAGAGTGGCAGAAGTCGCTTTCCGAGACCACAAGGCACACTCTAGGACATTTATCCCACAGTTGAGGTTGCCTAAGGACAACCGCCCAAGCCTCCTTAGGACCTCAAGGGAGCACACAATGGAATAAATGTGGCACACAATGGAATCACCCTCCTCTCTTGGGTCACCATCCACAATGTACCAAGAGAGGGAAGGAGGATTTTAATTCTCCTATAAAAGGCCACCAAGAGATGAACAATATGAGAACACATTGTTATGTTGGCAAGAATTTCCCCAAGCAATACCAACAGTGTGTGATCCGGAGCAGAGATAGAGGGGACTTAGTTTTTGGCCATCCAAAAACTCCAGTCCACCATAGTAGAGAGAGGGAGACTTTGTGCCAAGGCAACTCGGAAGTAAATACATCCTTGCATCGGGACTTGGAGCTCCATAGTTCCAAGGGCCCCTTGGAAAGTGGGCTAAATTTTCATCCTCATTTCCTACCAGCACTCAATAAGAGGGGACGTAAGTTTCGCCGTTTGGATTATTGAAGTTGTTTGAATCTATTTAGAGATTTTGTTTTATTTGTTTTAGTTTTAGTTTAGTTTTTATGTTTAAATATGCATGCTATTTCTCTATCTAGTATGTTTATGTTTCAGCATGCTCCACTAACTTGCTTGACTCCATCTATTTTTTGCCTATGACCAATAACTTGAGAGGGAAAAACCACCCCTCTAAAGCAAGTGTGATTTGGTACATTCGTGCGCCAAACACACCAACACAGTTGGGGTCAAGCTAATGGTCTTCTTCTCTTTCCATGTGCTGTATAATATGGTATGAGAGTGCATTAAGTCATTGAAGGGAAAGGTTGAATATGAAAATCTTAGCATGGCCCAAAGGTCAATAAAATTTACTTAAAACCCACTCAATTGGTTAAACATGAAGTAAAGATATGATTTCACACAAAAAGAAATTATTGTTGGTTAAAAGAAAACTTTAAAATAACCATAAATGACAAAAAATACCAAGCTTAATAAGCATAAAAAATCAATTACTTGGGTTGAGCTATATAAATCTAGTTCTAACTGCCAGTCCTTTGTTTTGATGATATTTTGCTATGATAAAATACCACATAAGGGCATTAATAAATGTATTTCATGTCACTTTTGTTACATTTTTAACTTATTTTGATTAATAAACCACTTCCCATAGTATTCTATTATTTTATTTTATTTTGAAATTTCATGAAAATGTATGTATTATAAATCTAGTTTTACCAAATGTTTTACTAAAAGATGATAATTTTCATAAATGCTCATTCATTTTGATACTTGCAGGCTAGTTGGGCAGAAATGAAGACATGGGTTTTGTGTTGTACGAGCTCGATATGGTTATCTTTCTCCTATTTTCGTGAAATATTACATGCATAGGTTTGGTTAACCAGTGGCCAATGCAACCACTTTCCCTACTAAAATGAAAATTTTGTGAAGAAATTCACCTAAATATAAAAAAACACAATTTTCCCATTATTTCGGTGATGGGGAAAGTCAAAATTTATCTAGAAGAAGGCTCATATTAATCTCTTGTTAGCCACAAAGATATTTTTCAGTAATTTTTTTTCAAATTTTGTGTACAAATAAAAAGCTAGTTAAACTTGCTAAACAAATTTTAAATTTCAAGCTCTTAGATCTATATTACAATCTCAATATTCAAAAACTTTATCATTTAAGCTTTGATTTGATCTTCATCACCATCAATGCATTCAGTTCTGAAGAGTTGTCACTAGCTAATACCCTTTTGTGTACAAGCTAAGGCATGGACAACCCCCATTACCTTAATGTGTGCATTTATTTTCCTTTATGTTCATATTTGTAGATGCTGGAACATATTTTTGTGTATGTTCCTTTCATGTTTATATATACTTATGCAAATAAGTCTTTATTTTCATGAGATTTTAAATATCTTGTCTGTATCATGTTTTTTCTTGTCCATACTTATTCATAGATCCCTATTTTGAATTATCAACCTTATTACTATATTAGTCATCATTTTTATGTTCATGAAAAAATTAGTTCTTTTTATTATAGATTTTCTATTGTTCTTGAAAATAAGCTTATTTATAGATTAGGTAAAATATTAAGAGAATCTCTCTATCAAGAAAATTCTCTAATGCATGCATAGCTTATCAAACTAGTCTTGCCTCAAACATTGCAGGTCTTGCCTTCCATAGAAGAGTAAATGTATTGAGAAACAAGCTTATTAATAGGTTGGACAAAATATAAGGAGAGTCCATCCATTGGGAAAGTCCCTAATGCCCGCAAAGTTACCGAACTAAACTTACTCAAGCATTATTTCCATTTATGAGTATGTCCTTTTATTTTAATATATGAAACCAACCATGATGATAAGTACAAGACTAAGGAGTCAACCATTTTAAGCCTTTGAATCCAAAGAAACTACATTTTGTGGGACATTAGTGCATGCTTGGTCTTCCAAAAGATTTTAAGTGAAATTTGTGCTTTTACTTTCAAGAATCTTGATTAGTTTCTTTCAATTGTTTGGGTTGTTAAATCATAGTTGTCTTTCATGCTTTCCTGATTTTTTTAGTTCAAGAGTTTTAGATTTTAATCTGATAAATTTCCTAAAACCAAGATCTAATCCTTATAACAAATAATAATTTTCCATTTCCTAATGTGAAAAAAATATAAGTGAAATTCCCTAATGCGACAACAAATCAACTTGATATTTTTAGTGTCATTGACGTAGAACCACATGTTGAGTTAGAGTTAGATATAGAAGCTTTTCTTGAAGTTTTGAATTCAGTTTTTCAAAATATAAAATTTATTATTTGGAGGAGTGAAGGTGGTAAGATGAGAGATAAGAACCTATGCATTCACTTTAGCAAAGTCTTTACAAATCCTAGTCATGTCTATATGTGCAATTTTTAATTATATTTAGTTTGAAATTATGTTTATTTATGCATTATTAAACTAGACCCAGGGATCATAAAGGCAGACAAATAGAAAAAAACCCAAATACTAACCAACCTCTAGTGGTACTAGGAACATCAAAAAGTGAAAAAGAATTAGAAGAATAAACTGCACCAAGTGTTGGAAAATTAATTATTGAACAATTGGAAAAAAATAAATCTACAAGGAAAAGGTTGACACTTGTAGAAAGAAAAATATTATTGGATCAACAAGAAAATAAGAAAAAAAATACAACAAAAAACATCCTTCAACATAAAACCAGGTAGGAGATGAATAACCAAGGAAAACAATTCTTCAACCAGTTCTTTAAGAACTAGGAACATCTAAGAAAGAACAACCTCACTTTTCTAGTAAAACATTAGACGGTGATTTTTATTGGACTGAATAACTTTCAAACTTGTTGGAAGTAGAAATGGAAAATGTAAACGGAGAACAACAAAATATATAAAGATAAGAATGAGAAAGGAAAAGGGAAAGACAAGAAGAATGAGAAATAATTGAAAGAGAAAGAGATTAAAAGTGAAGGTATATCACGATGAGAGGGGATCAAACATAGGACGATGAAGAGTTGCAGATAAAGTAGAAGGAGACCAAGAAGATGAAATTACTTCTAGATTTCCCATCCTAGATACCCTTGTAATCTTGGGAATTGGGGTAAAAATGAACAATACTCCTCCTTTTGTTCTTCTAATCTTCTATGGTATGCATACTGAAGACCCCGATGCTTTCCTTTTTGAATTTGATGTTTTATGTCACATATATGGATACAAAAATGATCCACAAAAACGTCATCTATTCCCTACTACTTTAAGAGGTTTTTCATTGAAATGGTTCATGGGATTGGGAGAATCCACTATACTATATTGGGATGACATAAGAAAGAATTTTTTGAGAAAATATCACCCTCTTGTAGTTCCTAAAATTCTAAAGAAAATATTTTTAGGATGAGTCAACAAGAGGATGAAATTTTGGAAGATTACTTAGATATATTTACATATAGCCTACAAAAATCCAAGAAAATTAATCTAAGTCATGAGTTTACCTAAACAATTTTCTTAAAACGAATCATGAATGATTATAATATGTCCTTAAGCTTACATGAGCAGGTGATATTTCTCATTTAAATTATGATCAAATTACTAAATTTTGTAGGTAATACTCTAGAGGAAGGGCTAAATCTAGTAAGGCATGATGAGATGCTCTCTCAAAAGTGAGTAAGTCATCTCTGGGAGGAGTTACATGAGTAGAAATTGGCAATATCTTAGAAATTTTAAGACTATTTTCTTAAATTCTCTTGGTTCTAAAATTGATACATTAAAAACTAAAAAGTGGCAAGAAGAAAATAGTGAAGTATTCTTTATATTTTTCCTTGGATGTAGGAATAAACATCCTTTACATGAATTTACTTTGGATAGTATTGAAATTTGTGGAATTTGCGAGGAGAAACACTTAACAGAAAATTTCCCAACAATATCAGATCTAAAGACTGTTAGAAAATTATATATTACAGAGCAATGCAACACATATAATATGCGGAAAACACAAGCACACAAAACACATAAAACCAGAGAGACACAGATATACGTGGTTCTCCTAGTTTGGGCTACGTCCACCCTGAACAACCAGTCCTTCCTTTCTATTATCCAACAAAATGAAGAGACACAACCTACAAAAAATTCGCTGTAATATCCTATGTTCTCTCTCACAGTCTCCCTATCTATTTCTCGCTCTGAGAATACTCATACAATCCACAGCCGCAATACAATACCCTCATACAAAGCGAGGGGTTGCCTTCTAGGGAAAAAAACCCTAAACTAAACATAACTTCTACCGTTAGATCATCCGACTAATGAACGACACAGATTGACTAGAAATTACTATACTTTTACAAGAAAATTTTACATCTGTTTTTAGCTTTAGGGGCGCTGCCCCTGAAACCCCTGCCAGGGGATCGCTGGCCCTCGGATCCCCCAGCCGGGGGGTCAGTCCCCCCGCTACAGGGGTGTACATTTTTCCTGGGGTGTACATCCAGCTAAACACAAGGATCTCTGAATCATGATGAAAATCGGGCTCCACACCCAACAAAGACAACCTATGAAAGGGAAGGTGAAACAACGAAGTCATGCTACTATGTTGCACCACCTAGAAGGCCTTGACAACCTCAACCTATAGATATGTCTAAGGACCCAATTCAAAAATTTTCTCAATATTTTCAATATCATGTACAAAATACATGGAATGCTTCTATTCCATGGTAGTTTTGGCCTCCTCAACAATTCCCAAACCAAACTTATCAACAAGGTTGGTGAGGAGAAGCCTATGGAAACCAACCTCCCTACAACATCAAGAAACTTATAATCCATTATACCCTAAATAACCATCCTAATAACAACTCCCTCCTTTTTATAAATTCCAACAACCATAAAATCCTTAATTCAACAACAATTTCCTGTACCACAAATAACTCAAACTCAAGAACATCAGTTTACATCCAACAAATCTCAACTTATACCTACACAACTACGAACCCAAACTATAGAAAATATCAATAGAAAAGTGGAAAATACTATATACAACATTGAGGAAGGAACACTTCCTAGCTACGCAATTGTCTCTATTGAAAATTTACATTGAAAGTCAGGAAGCATTTTACAAAAGGAGACTCCCATAATTATAGAACAACAAGAAGAACAAATTGAGGAATTTATGAACAAAATTGGCACAAATGAGTTACATAAAAACATAAAAGCTCAAAATGATCAATCATTAACAACCAAATCACCTCCTTTTTCAGAGAAGTTTATTTTGGAAAATCCATTGATCCCTCTTGATCATTGATCTGTATATGAAAACTTGAGAGTTTATGGTAAAAATTTCAAGTGAAATGTTTAGGGTTTTTTAACCAATTAAGTAAATTTAATTAACACATTAACATGCTTTTAAACTCAATTTTGCAAAAAATAAAGAACACATCAATACCATAACAGTATACATAAGACAACAAATGATGAAGGAGTTCATCCCTCCTGGGCTACATCTCCTGGTCTAACTTCCATTGTTGGGCCTCTTTCATTATGCTAAAAAATACGTGTTTACTTCAATTTACAGTGCTCTTAATGCTAAAATAATGTCTCCAATGGCTCCAGAATAGTAAAAAACCCCTAGATGGGTTCTTTCTGTGCTCATAAAGGTCAAAAATTGACTGATTTATGGTCCATAGAAATTTTTATGCTAACTGTCCCATAATTCGCACTCTCCTGCAAATTTCTCTACAAATTCCGCCTTTTGTGGCCACGTGGAGCGACAAAATTTCCCCACGCCAACGAGATTCCCGCCGCACTGGGTGCACATTTTCGCTTGCTTAATTTTCCTATGTCATCCATTAACCGCATAAAAATACACCACTTGGTATGCTTTTGTTTGTTGATCTCAGAAGTGGTTGAACTATCGCCAATGATTAAATTCCCATTGATTCAAGTTTGAACATGGGTTGAGGTAGGGTTGGTTTAAAACCATCGTGTTTTGGGTTTACCGAAACCCTTCCAAGGTAGGTTATGCTCCCATCCGTATGTTTATCCATAGCATTAAACCTTAACTCTGTTGTTCACATGTCCCATGATAAACATCGAGGATAAGACTGGAGGTTAACCAAACTGAACCTGTTAGTGTCAGCCTTTGCAGCTTTCCTTCAGTGATCAAACATGCTCTTACAAAGTGATTTTAAAGTGTCAAGGTCAAATTTTGTCATTTCAATGAGTCTTCAAGCAAAATTTGGTCACTAGGCATTAGGTCTAGGGTTTGCTTTCACTCGTTTCAAAGTTGTCCAAATGTTGGTCCATGTCACCATTCAGCTGAGTGTACCATCATTCAGAGGGTTTTTATCATCATTTCAAGTTCCATTGGGTCATTTTACAGCTTGTTCATGCTTCAGTTGTGCCTAGGTAAGGTCCATTTCCCTCTCCTAGGGTTTTGGAGGTAATTTCTCTTGGATGGTCAAATCATTAGAAAAACTTGTATCCTGATGTTCATACACCTTCTCCTATCATTAATTTACCTTATTAAACACTTCCCATCACTGAGATCCCCCAAATTCCTCATTTTTGCACAAACCCTAGTTTCTTGCCACAACTTGGCAATTTTCTAGGCTAGGCCTGTGTTTTTCCCTTTTGGACCCCTTCCCCTCACTCAATCTCTGAGATTCCACTTTCCCCTACTTCCTAACATCCCTCCCTACTTCCAAAAATTTCCCCAAGGATTTAGAAGCCCCTTATCCCCTTCATTTCGCTCCATTTCGACAAATCCCTTGTTTCACACATTGGGATAGGTTTCACTCAAATAATGTTTCAGAGAAATAAAAGATGAATTTTGGAAATCTAAGAGAGGTTTTTGTACATAACATGCCAAGGAAGAAAAACCTCCTTCACTTTTTACAAAGGTGTAATGGTTTTGGAGAAATGTTAAGAATATCGTTTCCTCAGGAGAATTGATGCACCTGCAGGAAGTAGTGTTGGGAGATTTGATTTTTGACAGGGTAAATGAACTCCAAATTGAAAAATTTTACTTGGGTTGGAAATTATACTCCAATATATTTCCAACTCGCTATCACATGCCCAATTTGGACACCAGGAAGGCCTCCAAAAGCCTCCTGAAAAATGCACTATGTAGTGCGCGGCGCATAGAAAAGTGAGTGCGGCGCATTGGGCCAGAACACTAATTTTTGTCATTTTCTCTACAAAAGCTCAAATCAAATCAATATTTAATGTTTCAAGAAGGTTTGTGAAACTTTTTCATAGCTATTTAATCCATTTTCAACAAGAGATATGCTCAAAATCAGAGCAGAGATCAAATTGGAGTGTTGAAGGGCGAAAATCTTGTTTTGAAGCCGTGAAAGTGAGTTTGCAGTGCGCGCGGCGCAGACAAGTGGCGCGCGGTGCACTGGGCATAAATTTCCTTTGTATTTTTACATGCACACGATGCATAGAGAGCACACGGCGCATTGGGCATGCGCGCGACACATAGAGCCCTAAGGCCGGAAAACAACATTCTCTCACCCAAATTCGCATCAAATTGCCTCATTTGCCTCCAAGTAAGTGTGTTAAAGCCTTCTCAATGATTTTTGGCTATGATGTTATGCTTTAAAAGCAAAAATATTGGTGTTTTAAAGGTGAAATATTTAACCCTATGTCTACATCCAAAATTTCTCCATAGGGTTTTGAAAGAAGTGTTGGTGATATTGTTGGTGTTTGAACTATTTGTCCACTCTCATCGTGCTTTCATACTTGTCACAATATTACCACAGTCCCTATCCTATATTCATTATCCCATATCCCTAATACCATTTCATTCCCATGCTTTAAGTTCCCAAACCCTATTACTTACTCCCACATCTCTCTATCGACAAAGCCTAATGGTCATGACATGCAAGGATTGTTTCTTTGTCCTTGATTTCACTTGGCTCATATATATGTTCCATTTTCATTCTCACTCTTGTTCCTAATAACTTTCTCACATCACTACACTCATTCCTATTCACTTGTAAAATCTCCAAATTCCATAATTCCCAAAAGAGTGAAGTGTGACTGTTCTTCTATTCAAACTCATTTGATAGTCCTTTTCCACTGTGGTATTTCTTATAGTACTTTGGTATATATGTGATCATTTAGGCATTGAAACAAATACACCAATTTGCTCATTTCCCAACTAACCAAGCATACAGTTGACAAACACATTTCAGCACCATGTCAGAGACAGATTCACCTTATGAGCAGGGGTATGACAGTGATTCCACAGCAGAGGTTAATGTGTCAAGGAGATCTCATAAAAGTGGTCGTTACATATCAGAGAGGCGCCAGAGCCTTGTTTGCAGCATCACGACGAGTACTATCTCCACCCGGGGTGGAAGAGGTCTTGTTAAATTCATCAACAGTGCAAGTACTATCTCCACATGGTGTGGAAGGGGTCTCGCCTTCATCATCAACATACGCTCATAGAGTTGCGGCAAATCCGGGAAGACCGTGCATTGGCCCGGAAGAGACCAGGTGACATGACACCGGCTGATCGAGAGACTTGCCTCACGCATGTTAACATTCATCTGGAGAAGTTGTTGGCGAAGGCCAATAGAGACAAAGACATGCTCCGTCACATGAAAAATCATTATTGGGCCCGTAATCACGTTTGCCGAGCTAAAATGAAGATCCTGAAGGCAAGGTTGAGCAAAGCACTAAAATAGCGAAAGAGGCCTGATCCACTCCGTATTTTGGTCGAGGCTTCATTTGCTAAGCATGAGGCATGATGGGAGATCTTCTCTCCGAATTTCAGCAAATTCTGAGAAGTTTTTGTCATTTTGGAAAATTTTGGTCTCAAAACAGGTTTTTTCGCCCAATGTGTAGCGCGTCACGACGCGCACTTATGATTGGGACACTTGCTGGAGGAAAAATTTGTATTTTTGGATTTTTCATGGTAATTTATGCATGCTCAGAAATGGCCGAAGCATTTCATCAAGTTCTGGATGATCAAAAGGGCCAAAAACACCATGAAAATCACCTTTCTGCCACCTTTTGCACCAGCAGGAAGTACTTGTGGGAGAATGAATTTTTGGAGGGGAAAATGAGCTCCAAATTGGGAAATTCCACTTGGGTTGGATAGCCGACATCCAGAGCTTTCCAAAAAGCTATCATGAGCTTGATTTTGATGCCGCGAAGTGCCCCAAAAATAGGATGAAAGGCGCGCGGTGCATAGAGCTCAGGCGCGCGGCGCATAGAGAAAATTGGCTAATTTTTCATCTTCCAGCTCAGAATTTCGGCCAGTTGGACCAGTTTTGATTGTGGATGTAATTTTTGAGTTATCTTGATGTAATTTTGTGGTTGTAATGTAATTTTGACTCACTTTTACATATTCTAGATGATTCACTCACAAAAAAGTGAAAATCAAGTGAATGAATCAGTTTCCTTCCTTTTAGAGGCAAGTTGTTTGGCTGCCTAGTTTGTAGCTCCTTGTTCAGAATTGGTTGAAACTGCTCCTAGAAGGAGGAATTCGACCCCTAGAGGCATGGGAAGGGGTTAGGATGGTCTATATGATGTTTTTTCTCAATCATTTTCAGAGGTTGGACAGGTTGGACTCTTGGGAAAAGTTTGGCACACTATTGTACATATTTTCTGCATTTTTGGCTAAGGAAAGATCAGAGGTTTTGCAGCACCTGTTGGGATTCTTGTGGATTTCAGTTCTTGATGGTGTTTACTCTCAATTTTTTGTAAGTTCTTTCATGTTTAATGTATTCCATTCCCTTCTTTTTCTTCTGAAACTAAATGAATGAGTAAATGAGGTAGAATCCATTGATTTCAGTGCTCTGCCTTTAAATTTGTCTAGTTTTATATGTTTTCTTCAGTTTGGAGAGGATCCTTGTTCTGCCTTGCCCTCTTCAGCTCCTTTTCATTCTGCTCCATTCATACACATAATCAAAAGCATCAAGACTATTGCCTACCCTGCCCCAACTCGAACTCTGCGAAGATCTGGCCTCATTCCCAAGCCCAAAATTGTTTTTCCCATTTTTCCAACAAAAACCCAATTTTTTTTTAAATCAAACCTTCCTATCTATTTACTAGCCTAAAATAAGTATCTAATATAGGTCACCTCAACCCCTTTGAAGATCCTTTGCCGAGATAGACCCGGAGAGAGCCCTCTCCTATCCTCGTAGGGCTAGCTACGAGGCTGAGCGTGGTTTGATGTTGCCTTGAGTTTTACCTTATTTCAGCCTAAGGTAGATTCGAGCGCTAACAGAACCATTCCATGACATAAAACTTAACTCCACAATCGTTCACACGTCGTGACTCTGAAACTTCCAGATGGTTGGAAATGAGAATGACCTCGCTCCAACTATGGTAGACTTGTGGTTTGATTCCGCCATGGGTTGAGTCTTGAAAAAATTAAACTTAATCATGATCGTTACATAGCTATTCACATGCTTTGATTTCATTAACCGCCATGAATCCCTGTAGAGAGTTAACTGACAGTCTAACTTCACCAAGACTTTAGGTTATGCAACATAATATATAGTTCGATGATTTATTAACCTCTGGTTCGTATTGTTTCAAACTTTGGTTTATGTCGTTTAATATATATGGTCCATACACATAATGTATATTGGGGCCTGGGTTAACTTTGGATCCTGTCCGCCTCTCACCTAGTTTGGTTGGGTGGACTAGGGTCTAGGGTTAACCATGGTCCTGACCCCTGATTTCCAGCCTTTGAAACTTCAAATAGATGTGGCATACCATAGTAATCAAGGAATAATGGTAGGCAGGGCGGTAAAGAACCTTGTTGCTGGAATGTTGGTCACATGTTCGAATCTTGTGGAGGCAGTTCAAACTCCATCAAAATTTTTCATGGCCATGAGGATGCAACGTGGCAACCACTGATTGGCTCACATGGCTCTCCCTCATTGGGCCACCACAAAAACTATGAACCAATCAAATCACACCAATTCAAACCAATAAGAATGAGACAAGTGGTGAACAATGACTAGCCCATAAAACCCATCACCTGCACAATAATATTCCCAATTAGTGTACAGACTGCTGATTAGTTGTACCTGCAACCCACATTCCAAAATTTTTATTTGTTTTCCAAATCTACCAAAATGAAATATTGGGAGAATCCAATATCGATTTTGGGTGAAACGAGTTGTGTTAGATTCAGAGTACCAAGATCTTCGCTTTGGTGTTGGTTTCGAGTCAATCCGAGCACTTTGAATTTTGAGCATTGAACTGATCCACCAGATCATTCCTCCCCACTGGAATCTTTTGGACCTCCAAAATCTCATTATAAGTCAAAAAATAGATGAGGGTACAACTCCCTCACCCTTCCAATATCAATCTACTGAACTTTGCTTGAATTTGTCACTTTGAGCTTTTCATGAAAGTACATCACTTTTCTTGATTTTTTAGTCTTGGTCTTTCTATCAATAATGTCATCTTGTTGCAATTTTTCAAAATATGCATAACAAAAAACTACCTTTGAATTGATATTCACATTCCCTCCTCGGTGTTCAATCAAAGCAAACTTAAGCAATTTCAAATTTACTTCACCTTGAACACTGTCATCATGACGATGCTTCCCATGTCTAGCCTTGCACTTGGTTCGACTCTTTACCAAATGTGATCACCATTGCCATGCACCATTCCTTTTAAAATCCAAAACATTATGAAACCCATAATAAGAATACTTGGAACCAATTTCCTCTTTGTCAATTAGCCTTTACATTTTATTTCTGACCCCTGCATTCTGTTAGCTCCCCATAATTTGCTAGATTGATTGAGATAAAAAGGTACATGGTAACATCAAACCAAGATTTGGAATCCTAGGACCTAGCCTTCCTGGATTCGGAGAGGGATCTCTCTATTTGGTGCAAAGATGTGAACTTGTTTGCTGATTAGGGTTGATTTTAGGCTAGCTGTAAAGTGCAGGGTATTTTGATTGTTTTTGGTTGGGTATGATGCTCATATGGGTTTAGATAGAAAACAAGGGAGATTTTTAAGTCATTGGGAAATGGATTCAAACAAGGTCATGAATGAGTTCATCAATGGTTTCAAGAGCATTTGCAGGGCAATTTAACTTGGTTGGTGGATCTTTAAGGTTGTGAAGGATCATGAGATGGACATTAAACTTGAGAACAACAAGCTAATAAAGGACAGAAGTATAATCCTTTATATACTTGTAAACTGAGAGAGTTATAAGACTTATAAGCATAGCAAGAGAGTCAAAGGGTTAAGCAACACCTAATCCATTTGATTTCAGATTGGAAGCAGATAATCAACCAAGACAACATTCAGATAAAACATAGAAAGGCAAAAACTCATTTAATCTTTCATGGGTTTTATCATCAAGAGTAGGAAAAACATTTAAGTTGCACAAGTAACTATAACCATATAAGAAGAGACAAACCCTAGCATCTACATTGACAACTATGAGAGTTCCTTGAGACAATTTTAGCTAAGTAAGGCAAAGAGCATGGTTAAGACAAACTTCTTTGACAAACTATAGGCAAAGCTGCTTCAAAAGATGATTTCAAGAACAGAGTAATTCAAAGGTAAAAATATGCAGGGCTAGCCATAAATCATAATTAATACTAACTGATCTAAATCATTCAAGAAAATAGACAAGCCAAAAACTTATTAGAGAGAAAAAGATGAATTCTCTAACATATCTTAAGCAGAAGAAAACATTTAGGCAGTGAAGGAAACAAACAGATCTAAGGTGCCATCAACAAGCATATCATAGTCTAAATTTTTTGTCCTACTACAGCATAGATGGATGGAAAACATATGAGAAACTTATAAAACATTAACAAAAGAAAACTTCACCATCAATCAGGCCTATGGATCTTGCAAATATTCCTTCTCCATCAACAAGTGAATCAGATCATGCATAAGCTCCAAGACATCAAGTTCTCATCAAAGGCTTCAAGGGACTATGTATTACTTCAGCATAAGTCATCAAAATCCAACCAAATATACAAGAACCTCATGCTCTATTTATGGAGAAAATGAGGAGGTGAAAACCCTAAGAGGCTTCCAGAAACCCTAATTCAACCATAAATGTCATAAATGTGCTTAATGACCATGCAAGGCCCAAGACACATAAGAGATAAGAAAATAAATGAAACACACAAAAACATAACTCCCCAATAAAATCAGGAGTGTTTTTTCCAAGAAAATATTAAAAAACCAATTTTCCATTAATTAGTGTCTTTTGTTGACTTTTTGCAAAAAAGCTGTCGCTGTGCGTAGCTCCAAATCAGCAAAAAATGGGGTCTGTTGCAGCTGAGTTTTGGACCCCTTCCCGACATCGTATTCGGGCCTGTGATGACTCGTTGGAAAGATACGGATGTATAATTTCCAAAAATACTTTAATTTTTCCAATATGATGCCTGGAAGTCAGTCAAAAAGTAGAAACAGTGAAAAAACCCAGGAGTGTAGCACCTGCTGATATTAGGGGTAGAAAGGTAAAAAATGGTTTTTTTGGCCTTTTTGAGGGACCAAAACAGCTTCATTTGATCTGAAAATTTCTGATCATGTTCTTTTAATGTCAAGGAATCCAAAAATATAATTTTTTTCAGCTAAAGATGCTCCGAGAAAAACTTAAGGCACCCATGATTTTATGCTTTTAGGCCTAAAATTCACAAAAAAAAAGAATGTGTCCAAAATTTCCCAATTTTGGTGAATAAACCCCTTAAGGGTTTTTAGAAACATGTAATGAAGCTTGAACAAGAATTCTAAGCCGGGATTTTCCTTTTCCATGTTTTTCCGTCGGGCGCCTCCTTTGGGGAGCTTTGAGTTTCCTTTGGGAAAACTGATTCAATTTCTTGTAGTGCTCGGTCATTCTCCTTTGTAGGCCCAAATCCTTGTTAGCTTTCTCCAATTTGGTTTCCAAATGCTGATTTTCCCTCTCAAGCCAAGACTCTTTATCATTCTCAATTTCTAGTGCAAGTAGCTTCGTAAGAGGGTATTGCTGTGCACGGGTTGATTCCTCTTCTTTTTGCTTTTCCAGTGCTTTTCTAAGACCAATGGTCCTAGGCCTCTTTTTGAAATTATGGCCTTTTCTGTAGAAAATCTGGTAGTTCTACACTTTCTCGCTCAGGAGCATAGCACCATTGCACAGGAGCGCCGTGTACAGTGCAAATTTGCACTGTGAGCTCCTACAAGAGCGTAGCACCAATGTACAAGCGCGTATCACCAAAAAGGTCTTTTTGCAGCAAGGTTTTGGAAGCCTTCTCGGTGTCGAATTGTTGGAAATATTGTCATTGATGGCAAAGGAATTGGCAAAGAAGGAGCATCTACAACAGTAACTAGGCAGTAGCAGAGAAGAACAGAGGAAGAGTGCATTTACAGAAAGTAGTATCAGTCAAGGAGAAGGGACAAGCAATGAATTGAAGCAGAGTTTCCCAGAGACAGTGTAGGAAGAAAAAGGCCATCAAACAGAAAAAGGTTCTAAATTCTCTGTGAATTATATGTATATTCTTGATATAATTTAGTAGGAAGGATAGTTGAGTCCCTGCGGACAATTATGAATCATTGTGAAAGCATGGTCCGAAAACATCATAAGCTCTGTGGAAGGAGTAGATTCGTGAATCTGTATAAGGTAATTTTGAGGAGTATTGATTGGAAAAATCATTATCGATTACACAAATTATTGTTCATTGATACTGGTATCTCTCTCTGTGTAATTCATTGCCGAACATTTGATTGCTAAGGTCATGAAACAGTGAGCAATGGGGAATGTATAACCTAATGAAGCAACGCGTTATAGTATGCGGAGGAGTATTACTATGAAACTCCATACCGAATGATTGGACCAAACTCTATTGAAATAAACCCAAGTTGTGAACCTAAATTAAGGGACCAAAAGGAATAGCGTAACCCGACTTAACCGTGGGTTGGTCATTGTTCCAAAACCACGAGCGGATTTGCGAGGTCGGATTGCCCATATCACACTGCCTTTCGGTGATAAGCGGTATCTCCTGGTAGGGGAGCGATTCCATAGGGTATGCGACACGTGGCGAGGTGGACCCACAGAAAACCGCTTGTCACTACGTGCCATCGCGCGTTATTGTTCGACCCAGGATGCCCAACGATATTGTTGAGCACCGTCGATCTGGAGGGAAGCCATCAGACGGTGGACATATGAGGAAGATGCGCAAAGGTTAACCAAAGTACGATGGCCATCGCGCGTTATGTTTCGCGCATCTTCGCCGAGCGATATCCGTTCGATCAAATGAGGCGGCGCGACGCGATAACAACGATTGGAGATGACCGTTAACGTTGGGGCCCATACCCGCGGACACAAATAGTGCACCGGATATCGAGATGAATGACAGAGATTGAGTGTGGGGGCACAACTAGCGCACTAGATATCGAGACAAGTGCCTTCGCAGTTGACCGAGTTGACTGCGGGGACAACAAGTGCGGGGGCACTAGCCAAAATTTTCATCCGTACCTTGAGAGCCCCCGCAGTGACGCAAGACGCTGAGTTGGTCACAGCTGTCTTCCACGTCAAATGGAGACGACCGATTGGGGCCCATACACATGTATTGAGGTTTGTGGGTTTAACCAAGGTTGTTTAAATTAAATATAAATTATGATGAAAAGCGATTGGGCCATCATTTTGTATGTTATTCCAAAGTTGGTGGAACGAATAAACCTGGGGGTCGACATATGAAGGTCATTACTAAAGGAAGTTGATTATGAGAAGTTTTTTGGGGTTTGGGTAGACCCCGCTAGATTATCTAATTGATCCCGTCCAGGAATACCATCAGCGGTTTGGTGGTTTTGACTCATGGTTTTAATAAAGGCAAAAACTATATAAGGAGAGGAGGATTATAGTACAAGGTGTGCATGTGGAAGGGTTGTTAATAAATAAATCTCTTTAAGAGATATCTACATATATGATGCACCTATGGATATGATCTAGAAATGATGAATCTCTACGATGATCGGCAAAAGAAATGATGAAGACCAGTCTGAAAATCTGATGAAAAGTGGCCTACAAGATATGTTGTGTGGAAGCTATTGGATCCAGTATGAAAATTGATGAAACGTGGTCCGCAGTGGTGTTGAGGGTCGAAGCCTTCAGTGAGAGGGTTGTAGCTCCCTTCCAGGAGAGGCTGGTAAATGAGAGTAGGGGGTAGTAGCTCCCTTACAGGAGAGGCTGGTAAACGAGATCAGGGGGTTGGAGCTCCCTTCCAGTAGTGGCTGGAGAACGAGAGAAGGTTGCAGCCTTCTGCAGGCGGGTGCCTACGTGTTGGTATGAGTCTGTGCCAGTACAAAATTGTAAGAAGTTTTCTTTATAATAAATATTGAAGACATAGATGACAACAGCGGTGGTTTTCTCTCGAATTGGGTTTCCACCTTAAATACTAGTGTTCATGTGTGTTGCTTATATGTGATGGTTTATTCTGTTATTATTGCACATACTTACTGCTTACTAAACATCTGATGAATGAATGATGCAATGATCTAAGTAAAGAATTAAACGTATAATAATATCTCTGGACATATGCAATTTTTCTTAAGAATATCCACATTTATATGCGAGTTGGGTTCAGTAAAGTAACGTATGGGTTTAAGAGAAACAAAAATGAAAAATTTTCAGTCAACTCTAAATACTGATTCACCCCCCCCCCCCTCTCAGTATTTTTCCCAACACGAAATTGGGCTCGGGATGGCTCGTTGGAAATCTACGGATGTCTAATTTCCCAATATACTTGATTTGTTTCATTTGGTGTTAATTTGGATGTCAAAAAACTGATTGTCCCAACATTGGTCAAAAATGGTGAATGCTAGTGCAGAAATGCAGAGTGATGTTGCAGGCCACTTTTGGATGCCTTCCACAAATCCAAATTGAGCTCATGATAGCTCATTGGAAATATTTTTAAGTATAATTTCCAAAAATTCTTTGTGTTTTCTGTTTTGTGTTCATTTACCTATCCAAAAACTGATTCTCCCAACACTGGTCAAAAAGTCCTGAATGTTGGTGCAGAAATGTAGAGTGCTGGTGCAGACCACTTTTGGATGACTTAGTAAATTAAAAAGTGAGCTAATGATAGAAAATTGGAAAGCTCTTTAAGTATATTTGTAATTTTACTTATTAAGAAATTAATTTGGACACTCCAGCTGTGAGAAAAACTGATTTTCCCAAGGTCACGCCAGAAGTGCAGAATTTCTCCCGTGACATATGTATTTTTGACATTGATCTCAAACCATGATACCTGTGTAAAAACTGAAGGAGGTTTTTCTTCTTGGACCTATTATGGAAAAAAACCTCTCCCACTTTTTTTAAATTCATCTCTTTTTTGTTCAAAACACAATTTGAAGAAAAACTAGCCCTAAGTGTGACACATGGCTTGTCTCTTGGAATGAATTCTTGGAAAATGATGGAGGCATGATTTTTATGAGCTGGTATAGAATTATTATTGCTTACATTATCTATCAAATGAATCCTTTTCTCTTGTGCCTCCCTTTCATGTCAATCCCTAGCTTAGTTGGAAGAGGAAATTAGGGTTTGGTGTGAGGATTTAGGACTGCCTTGCAGAGGGAGGGGAATGAATGGGTTAAGGGTTGTCTAAATACTTGAGGAAATTTTTGGGGATAGGGATATATGTTAGGGAGTAGGGGAAAGTTTAATTTCATGAATTTTGTGAGGGGAAGGGGTCCAAAAGGTCTAAACACATGCCTAGCCTTAAAAAGTGTCAATTTGTGGCAATAAACTAGGTTTTATAGAAAAATGATGATTCTGAGGGATAGGAGTGATGGGAAGTGTTTATGGAGGTATTTTAAGGATAGGTGGAGGTGTAAGAGCATCAATATATAAGCCTTGTTGACAATTTAATCATGGAGGTCATGAAACCAAGAAAAATGCCCTTAAAAACCCTAGATAGGCAATGGAGGAGTTTAGGAAAAACAAAAATAGAGGGCTGAGGCCAAAGGTGGCGAAACATAGTGATAATGAGTGGCATGAGCCCATGATGGGTCTTCTAGGATGGGTGAGCTGACCTTGGCATGACGGAATGATAAAATATTGAAAAATTTATCCTAAGGATAATGAAGGCCGTGAGATTTCTAGAACTCACAATGTTCATGAACTTTGTTTCTAGAAATCTAGAACCGATACTTAGTCATCTTTAGATGGTGAAAATTATGGATGACTAACAGTGGCTCCACTTGGGGAGGTCAGCTCCTATCAGGAGGTGTCCAGAACTTTCAGATCTCTTGGTTTATGAAGACTAGTGCCTCATCCATTGGGTAGATTTTTACCTCTTTCACTTGCTGATGCTTGCTTGAGGCTGTGATCTTTAGTAATCTAAAAAAACATGATTAACATCAACATCATCTCTACCTACCCAACCTACTTGCCTAACATTTTTTCTTCCTTGGGTGCATTTGAACTGGCAAACCCTTGACATTTTTATTTTTGAAAACAAAAATCAAACTATGTAATTGTACCCTTATTTCTTCCAAGAGTTTAGATTAGGCTAATGAACTCTCTTATTATCTACCTAGTCTAATCATTTGTCAAGATTAAGCAGTTTGAAAAATTTTATTCTCTATCCTACTAACATGAAATTGAAAACATGGTTTAAATCAGGATTAGGCAATTTGACTTACCATGGGTTGTGGCATTAGAACAAGCTGCACACAAACATTATTTTTCATAAAAATAAAATAGAAAGATAAGGGCTGTGATCTATTATTTTTTATGCATTCTTATCTTCCTCTTTGGTTCTATTTTGAGCATGTGGAACCAATATCTTTCATTCCTAATCTACTTCTTTTGACGAGTCAAGTTTGAATTATTTTGACAAGCATCTTTCTCACTAACTTATCAACAATAAATTGATAACATGTTCAGCCATGATTAGGCTAGATGAATGAACAAGAATTCTTTATGAGCAAGTAGTGGCATTTAGGCTTGCACACTTTCAGTAAGACTATTTTTTGGGTATGGGGTTGTACCTCTTCTTTTCATCTGCCCTCTTTTTCATTTTTCTTTGTTTTTTACTTTTTCTCTCTTCTTGGTCAAAAAAATATAAAACTAAAGGTAAAAATATGCTCATATTGCTGAGCTTATTTGCTTTCCTATCTATCCTAATCTAACCTATACATGATATACATTCAGCTGGTGAACTCTCTTTTACAATACATCCAATCAAGCAGATGATTCCATGAGGGATATTGGTTTAGCTCTTTGAGGGTGCTGGAAAAATTAAAAAGCCACTCCCCCCTCACTTGTGTTTGAAAAGTAGTGTCTAAAATGTTCTTAAAATTTTGCATCAAACTGCCCTTGAAATGTTTTACTCCCTCTTCAAGTGCCTCTAACAAATCAGAAGAGGGATCTTGAAACAATACCTGGGTTAGAGTATTTGGGAGATAAGCTTGATCCAGGACTGCTTCTTCCTTCACTTGGCTGAGCTTAGGACTCCTTTGGGAAAGAAACTCATCCTCTTCCTCATGATCATCTGAACTGGCAGACTCATCATAGATTGCAATGTTGTACTCTAGCAAATCTGATGTATTATGAATGAATGGGCTGAATTCTATGAGGAGGCCGTCATGTTGATGAGTAGGAGCACTCCTTGGCAGTAAGTCTTCTTGTGAAGGTAGTTCAGTAACTCTTATGTGATTATCATTTTTCAAGTCTTCATCTGCAATTTGAAATTCAATGGGACTTTGTGGCTGAAATTATGAAGTTGAGGAGGATTTTGTGTCCCAAATGATTTCCTCATCCCTTTCGGGAAAAGGATTTTCATTAAAAACTGGTTCAAGAAACTCATTATCTTTCCCAACCTCATCATCAAAACTGAAACACTGCTGATTTCCAATCATATGAAAATTATTTCTGAAGGACTGAAGCGGAGCAGAGAGTCAGAGACTCCTCACTCACTTCTAAACTTTCAAGGCTTTCCTCATCAGTGTCATAGGTGACTTGTATTGGTTGATTACTTTTTTCAAGCTGATGATACTGATCTTCTTCCCACAAACCAACTACTGATTGCTCTGCAAAGTTAGTTTATGTTTGGAGGACATCATCATTAGACTGATCAAACTTTGGAAAATTATCAACATAAGTAACATCACCAATCAAACATATTGGATTATCATTTTGTTCTTCTTTGAGTTGATCTACAAGTTCACTTTCTAATTTATGGTAGATGGGATTGGTAGGATAAATAACATAAATGTTTTGTTCACATGAAGGCTTAGAGGCT
Organism: Pinus albicaulis; assembly: GCA_034641835.2. NCBI lineage: Eukaryota > Viridiplantae > Streptophyta > Pinopsida > Pinales > Pinaceae > Pinus > Pinus albicaulis. Next base: position 1,181,653,417 of record CM076577.1, on the reverse strand, counting down.
GGCTGCATGTTTAGCATTTGATTTATTTCCTCTTCAGTCAAAAGAGGAGGCATTTTCTTCTTTCTTTGGATAGAAGTACAACAGTTCTCTTTCTCTTGTGAAGGCTGATTTTGAGGCTGAATGTTTTCTTGAGCCTTACCTAGAAGAGATGGTAAATCATCACTTGTGCCTTCAGAGAGATCCTATGGGGTTTCTTCTATTTATTGTTTGATTTCTTCCTCAACTAACTCCTCTAGTTTGTCATGATAGTTATCTTGAGAATGAAATTCATGAATGGATGTTAAGAGGTCTTTAGAATACAAATTTTCCAAATCTTCATCACTATCTATAAGGTATTGTATGATATCTTGAGATTGATCACAACAATTTTCAGCTAATGATAGAGATGGGCAATACCCTATATAGTGTTTATAGAATACTTCGTGGGAATCCTTCAAAGAAAACAAGATGCCAGGTTCTAGACATTCATACCAATTTCTTGCCTTACCTTCTAATGTTTCCATAAACATTTTCATGAGGCAGTCCTCGTGCCATTCAACCTTTAACCTCCATACATGTATATGAAAATTGATGAGATGTAACAAGGGGTCATCAAATTTTTCATTTTGAAATATAGGTATGCTTTTTAACCAATTTATTTCAGGCATTTTGTGTGGGAATCCAGGGATATGATCCCTACTCATTGGGGCATATCTTCGTTGTATTCTTGGATCCATGTTTGTAAATCAGAAATGGTCACTAAATATTTTCAACCAGTCTAGAGTTCTCTACCAGTGGAGTCTTTAGGTCTTTTGAGAGTTGTACCAGGTGGAGGGTTTCAAGTTTGTTGTTCACCATCAGCATGATTGTGATTGCTTAATGCATTCCCAGGGGAGTCTATGAGAGCTAATGGGGTCAACAGAGCTACTGAAGACCAGTGGAGTCACCAGGTGGATAATGTTTATTGTTTTAAGGATGTTCTTTTTTTCCACCAGAAACAACTAAATACCAATCTAAGGATGTTTGTGAGTTTTCTGAGATCTAAGGAATACTTAGTTTGTCACTAATTCAGAAGGTCCCACAGTGATCACCAATATGTTGGTGTGAGCGATGGGATAAATCCACAAGGTAGTACTCTTAAGGGTTTTTTGAAAGGTTTAGGGAAGTCCAAGTTTTTTTATCACTCAGAGTCCCACCATGATCGCCATTATGTTGGTGTGAGCGGTGGGATAAATCCACAAGATAGTACTCTTAACAATTTTTTTGAAAGGTTTATTGAAGTCTAAGTTTGTTTATCACTCAAAGTCCCACCATGATTTCCATTATGTTAGCTCCCCGTAATCTGCTAGATTGATTGAGATACAAAGGTACAGGGTAACATCAAACCAAGCTTTGGAATCCTAGGACCTAGCCTTCCTAGATTCGGAGATGGATCTCTCTAGTAGGTGCAAATATGTGAACTTGTTTGCTGATTAGGGTTGATTTTAGGCTAGATGTTAAGTGCAGGGTATTTTGATTGTTTTTGGTTGTGTATGATGCTCAGATGGGTTTAGATAGAAAACAAGGGAGATTGTTAAGTCATTGGGCAATGGAGTCAAACAAGGTCATGAATGAGTTCATCAATGGTTTCAAGAGCATTTGCAAGGCAATTTAACTTGGTTGGTGGATCTTTAAGGTTGTGAAGGATCATGAGATGGACATTAAAATTGAGAACAACAAGCTAATAAAGGGCAGAAGTAGAATCCTTTATATACTTGTTGTTGAAGATTGCAACAAGAAACAGTGAAGGAGGCATCCTGAAACATCATTCCTGATCCTAGTTGGAAAGTGATCACCAAAACTAGGTGGGGCCCACACAAGTGATTTTTGTCGCAAAGTCTATTTTTACACATGTCGATCATATTCTATGAGTTTCGGGATGCTATTTATGGATGGTTGGTCAAGTTGGAAAAATAGATGGACTTCTATTTTTAGACATATTAGGCGGAATCTATTTTTAAATTGCCAGTCTAAAAATAGATATGTCGAATATTATTAGCTCTTTATAATATTTGGACTCTAAACATTATCTTATTCTCTTGGAGCACTTCAGTTAAGTGCACAGATGTGGCACAGGAGCTGACTGAAGGAATTACGCTATTCTTAAGGGTTAAGTGGAGTTATTGCATGGATACTTCAGTTAGAACTCATGTGACAGAGTTTGGTGGAGTTGATTGAGGAAGTTAATGGAGTTGTGTTCAGTTTAACTAATCTAAACATAGTTGAGCTATTTGTATCTAGTTTAACTGATTGATACAATTAGTGAGAGTGGTGTGAATTAATTATTAATTAATTAACTAATTATAAACTCATTAATCAACTAAATAATACATCAGTTAACTTCAGTGCATGGACATTTTCAGTGGAGACCAGTGCAAAGATAGGTTAAAGGGCAAGTGTGACTATCAGTTGTGACTATAAGTGATGCATGGTTTTCATCCAACACTTAGTAGAGCTGCCTATAAATACTGTGTGAGAAAGGCTGGGGTAATACAATTCTCATCAAGAGGCATTGTTCAGCAGGGTTTGCGCAGTAGAGGCAGGCTAAGGGCTGGCAAAGATCAGTGCATGGGATTTGCAAGATTGGGCCTGATTAGTGTGTAGCAAGTGGAGATTATACTGAGAGCTTGTGAGGAGCTTTGTATGATGATTTTTACATGATCTCTATGACATATATAATATACAGATAGTTGGGGGTTTCAGCTTTAAGCTTTCCCATTACATACTGTGTTCATATGTGTAAATTTTTATAGTTTTAATGTGTGCATGCAATTTATTTTATTTCCGCATGTAATGATCAATGGTAGAAGAGATTCTGTATTGTGCATGAAGATAAAATAGTGTGTGATCAAGAGAATCTCGGTGGATAACATATCAGTTATTCAAATTTCTACACTTGTAAACTGAGAGAGTTAGAAGACTTATAAGCATAGCAAGAGAGTAAAAGGGTTAAGCAACACCTAATCCATTTGATTTCATATTGGAAGCATATACTCAACCAAGACAACATTCAGATAAAACATAGAAAGGCAAAAACTCATTTAATCTTTCATGGGTTTTATCATCAAGAGCAGGAAAAACATTTAAATTTCACAAGTAACTATAACCATAGAAGAAGAGACAAACCCTAGCATCCACATTGACAACTAATAGAGTTCCTTGAGACAATTTTAGCTAAGTAAGGCAAATATCATGGTTAAGACAGACTTATTTGACAAAGTATAGGCAAAGCTGCTTCAAAAGATGATTTCAAGAACAGAGTACTTTAGAGGTAACAATATGCAGGGCTAGCCATAAATCATAATTAATACTAACTGATCTAAATCATTCAAGAAAATAGACAAGCCAAAAACTTATTAGAGAGCAAAAGATGAATTCTCTAACATATCTTAAGCAGAAGAAAACATTTAGGTAGTGAAGGAAACAAACAGATCTAAGGTGCCATCAACAAGCATATCATAGTCTAAATTTTTTGTCCTATTGCAGCATAGATGGATGGAAAAAATATGAGAAACTTAGAAAACATTAACAAGAGAAAAATTCACCATCAACCAGGCCTATGGATCCTGCAAACAGTCCTTCTCCATCAACAAGTGAATCAGATCATGCATAAGCTCCAAGACATCAATTTCTCATCAAGGGCTTCAAGGGACTATGTATTAATTCAGCATAATTCATCAACATCCAAACAAATATACAAGAGCCTCATGCTCTATTTATGGAGAAAATGAGGAGGTGGAAACCCTAAGAGGCTTCCAGAAACCCTAATTCAATCATAAACGTCATAAATGTGCTTAATGACCATGCAAGGCCCAAGACACATAAGAGATAAGAAAATAAATGAAACACACCAAAACATAACTCCCCAATAAAATCAGGAGTGTTTTGTCCAAGAAAATATTAAAATATCAATTTTCCATTAATTAGTGTCTTTTGTTGACTTTTTGGCAAAAAAGCTGTCTCTATGCATAGCTCCAAATCAGCAAAATTTGGGGTCTGTTGCAGCTAAGTTTTTGACCCCTTCCCGGCATCGTATTCGGGCCCGTGATGGCTTGTTGGAAAGATAAAAATGTCTAATTTCAAAAAATACTTTATTTTTTCAAATATGATGCTTAGTAGTCAGTCAAAAATTAGAAACAGTGAAAAAACCCAAGAGTGTAGCACCTGCTGATATTAGGGGCAGAAAGGTAAAAAATGGTTGTTTTTGGCCTTTTTGAGGGACCAAAACAGCTTCATTTGATCTAAAAATTTCTGAGCATGTTCTTTTGATGTCAAGGAATCCAAAAATATAATTTTTTTCAGCTGAGGATGCTCCGAGAAAAATTTAAGGCACCCATGATTTTATGCTTTTAGGCCTAAAATTCACAAAAAACAAGAATGTGTCCAAAATTGCCCAATTTTGGTGAGTAAACCCCTTAAGGGTTTTTAGAAACATGTAATGAAGCTCTTGCAAGAATTCCAAGCTAGGATTGGCCTTTTCCACATTTTTCGGCCGGGTGCCTCCTTTAGGCAGCTTTGAGTTTCCTTCGGGCAAACTGATTCAATTTCTTGTAGTGCTCAGTCATTCTCCTTTGTAGGCCCAAATCCTTGTTAGATTTCTCCAATTTGGTTTGCAAATTCTGATTTTCCCTCTTAGGCCAAGACTCTTTATCATTCTCAATTTCTAGTGCAAGTAGCTTCGTAAGAGGGTATTGCTGTGCATGGGCTGATTCCTCTTCCTTTTGCTTTTCCAATGCTTTTCTAAGACCAATGGTCCTAGGCCTCTTTTTGAAATTTTGGCTTTTTCTGTAGAAAATATGGCAGTTTTTCACTTTATCACTCAGGAGCATAGCACCACTGCACAGAAGCACTGCGTCTAGTGCAAATTTTCACTGTGAGCTCCTACAGGAGCGTAGCACCAACGTACAGGCGTGTAGCACCAAAAAGGTCTTTTTGCAGCAAGGTTTTGGAAACCTTCCTGGCATTGGAATTGGGCCTAGGATGGCTCGTTGGAAATATACAGATGTATACTTTCCAAATATACTTGAGTTGTTTCATTTGGTGTTCATTTGGATGTCCAAAAACTGACTGTCCCAACACTGGTAAAAAATGGTGAATGTTGGTGCAGAAATGCAGAGTGATGTTGCAGGCCACTTTTGGATGCCTTCCACAACTCCAAATTGAGCTCTTGATAGCTCATTGGAAATATGTTTAAGTCTACTTTCCAATTTTTTTTTTTTTTTTTTTCTATTTGATGTTCATTTACCTATCCAAAAATGGATTCTCCCAACACTGGTCAAAAAGTCCTGAATGTTGGTGCAGAACGCTTTTGGATGACTTCCTCAATTCCAAAGTGAGCTCATGATAGCTCATTGGAAATATATTGAAGTCTAGTTGTGATTTTACTTATTAATAAAGTCATTTGGACACTCCAGCTATGATAAAAACTGACTTTCCCAAGGTCACTCTAGAAGTGCAGAATTTTTCCCGTGACATTTGTATTTGTCACATTGATCTCAAACCATGACACCTGTGTAAAAAATGATGAGTTTTTTCTTCTTGGCCCTATTATGGAAAAAACCCTCTCCCACTTTTTCCAAATTCATCTCTTTTTGGTTCAAAACACAATTTGAAGCAAAACTAGCCCTAAGTGTGACACATGGCTTGTCTCTTGGAATGAATTCTTGGAAAATGATGGAGGCATGATTTTTATGAGCTGGTATAGAATTATTATTGCTTACATGATATATCAAATGAATCATTTTCTCTTGTTCCTCCCTTTCATGTCAATCCATAGCTTAGTTGGAAGAGGAAATTAGGGTTTGGTGTGAGGATTTAGGACTGCCTTGCAGAGGGAGGGGAATGAAGGGGTTAAGGGTTGTCTAAATTATTGGGGAAATTTTGGGGGATAGGGATAGATGTTAGGGAGTATTAGAGAGTTGAATTTCATGAATTTAGTGAGGGGAAGGGGTCCAAAAGGTCAAAACACAGGCCTAGCCTTAAAAAGTGTCAATTTGTGGCAATAAACTAGGTTTTCTAGAAAAATGATGATTCTGAGGGATAGGAGTGATGGGAAGTGTTTATGGAGGTATTTTAAGGATAGGAGGAGATTTAAGAGCATCAATATATAATCCTTGTTGACGATTTAATCATGGAGGTCATGAAACCAAGAAAAATGCCCTTAAAAACCCTAGATAGGCAATGGAGGAGTTTAGGCAAAACAACAATAGAGGGCTGAGGCCAAAGGTGGAAAAACATAGTGATAATGAGTGGAATGAGCCCATGATGGGTATTTTGGGATGGGTGAGCTGAGCTTGGCGTGACGGAATGATAAAATATTGAAAAAAATATCCTAAGGATAATGAAGGCCATGAGATTTCTAGAACTCACAATGTTCATGAACTTTGTTTCTAGAAATCTAGAACTGATACTTAGTCATCTTTAGATAGTGAAAATTATGGATGACTAACACATTCTTTAACACTAGCATCTCTTTCACACCAATGTTCAACAATGATGCATCCTGCTACAAATTCACTTCATTTTTTTTACCTCTTTTAGGAGGAAACACGCTAAACTCTCGAAGAATCTTATCACATGAATTATAAATCTCAATGAAATCAGATTTGAAATTTGATTCATATCCTTGAAAGGCTTCATTCTCAACATCATTGTGCTTGAACATTAGCAATGCAAAAATTTGACTAGCATTAACAGTTCTCTTCATTTGTCTAGCATTCATAAGAGATAAACTCATTTTATTTCTATCTGATATAACAATATACTTATGGAGATGAAAAACGACTCTCCTATCATTAAGATATGGACTTACCAAAAAAAAACGACAAATATCAAGCATAAATACATCAAGTTCAACCTCATCAAGAAAGTTTGCAGTGATTGCAAATCAAAGTATGCACTTCCTTGTCACCTAGAATTTTTCATTCTCACATAACCAACCTAAAGGATAAGTTTTAGGATGAGAAATGGTCTCTAAATTCAAATTCTTGACAATGTCTTCAGAGATACGATTTTCTTGTGAACAACTATCAAACAATGTGTCTATCTTGGTATGCTTTGAAATAACTCTAATATGGAAACGCTCAATTCTTGTTTTTTCATTTTGAGTATTATTGAGACAACTTGAAGAACTAGTACTTGCAATGTGCTTACCTTTCGAACCCATGGTTGTGATCTTTGTTTCATCCCCATAATCAGAAGCTAAATCATGTTATGTAGTTGCACCTAGGCTTCTCCTTCTCCTTGTTCTTAAACTTTTTGGGTCTCATCTCTGGATGAAATTTCAAGCAATGATCTTCATCGTGGCCCTCTTTGGAACAATGTTTGCATGTAATTTTTTCTTTCTCCATCTTGATGGAAGCATTCTTCTTCCCTTTTCCTTTGAATTTACCCTTTCCTTTTTCTCCAGACTCAAAGGTGTTCTCACTTTTTTCATCAGAAACATGTTTCCCTCTTGCCTCTATATGTGTGGCCTATACAGAAACTTCATATAAAATTGTAGATTTAACCATGAGAATTGTATGTCTCAAGTAGTTGTGTAAACCTCCAATGTATTTGAGCAAAGTATATTGATATGAAAAATTTACACCTAATATCAATTCTCTCCTTCTAAACTCTTGGGTATAACTTTGCACAATTTGACCCTTTAATTGCCTAAAGTTTTTCCAATCCATGATATCTTTTTGCATGTATGCTAATGGATAAAATTTTCTTCTTATTGCAGCAACAAAATCATTCCAAGAAGTGTTGGAGATGCGATCCCATTAAAGAAAGCAACAAGGAAAGATTCTACAGATTGAGGAGTGTAGCACGCAATGCGGAGTATATTTTGAGTCATAGGGGCTTTGGGGTGGGTCAAAGCCCATTATTATGTATCAGGATGGGATATTTTGTGAACGTTGAAAGTCGCCCATGATTTTGGACCATGGTATTGTAAATGCCAAATCTATATAAGGAGTCTAGATAGAATTCATAGGAAGTCAAGTAGAAGTTGATGAAATGCATTTGGATGTAAGATTTTTTTGAGTCAAAGTCTATGTTTTGGGTTAGAGAAAATGCTATTGCAACTGTGGGCACAGAGACCTTAGGAATTCTGCAGTTGTGTGCCTAGGGTGAAATTAAATGTATGAGAAATATTTGGCTATTAATGAAAGAACTGTTGATAATATTTTAGTTACATTGATGTGTTTACTTTTTATTTATTGTTTATAATTTTTTATGTTGAATAAGGGTTTTCGAATAGTGCAATCTTGTTTATGGTTATTTACTTTGTTTAATGTATGACTAATTAAGATCGCACAATCTGTAGTAAGTTCAATAGATGTGTTGAAAAACACATATATTATTGATATATATGGTCTGTGAAGACCTCATAAGAAGGAAAAGCCCTAAAGCCACAATCCTCCATCCCTTTGGATGTAGAAACCTAGTTCTACCATCCCCCTATATTGCCTCGGGTGAGACTTCGGTATGCGAAAGAAGGTCGTTGCTAAAAGGGCTGGTAATAGTGGGTTTTATTGGACTCCGCAATCGCTTTTAAATTGGGTCTAGGCCCCATCAAGCCAACAAATGGTTTCATTGCCAAGGCCGGGATCTGACTGAGGGATAGCTCAATGTGGAATCCATCTAAGAAAGAGATAGAAGATTGGGTAAGTCTGAAAGAACGTGAGTTTGTTGCACAAGAAAATAGAAACCGATGCATCTCTACTAAACATTGGTTACAAAAGTATATATATATATATTAGTATGATTTATTTTTCGCGTCATTTTCTAGTGAGTTGTACGAGTGGATCTCAAGACTAGCAATGCAAACGGTTTGGTTCAATAGTAAGCTAATTGCGTAGACCCCAGATCTGATTGATAAGATGAAAAAGACCGATAATAAGATTGTGAGAGATGTTTATTATTGGATAGACAGTATCCTTGGAGGGTTTATCACTGAGTTCGTGATTGAGAATTTTGTGTCTTATAGTGAATCAGAGCATAAGTTCTTCAAATGCCTCAGAGGTAAGTACCTAAATTCAATGAAGTTCTGGATTAGAATGATATTGTGTGAAAAGGGTGTACTATGGATGCACATAGATTGATGTGTGAAGAAAGAGAACCTGGTGCTACGCGAAGAGACAAAAGTTTTAGGACTAGTTGGGAACGTACGTTGAAAGGGAATATAGTCCATTGTTTAGGTCTGGAGAAAGAGAAACCAACCCCGCTACCCCAAGAAGTCTGAGATCTAAGAGTCACCAAAGCACTATGAATATCTCCAAGCATTCCACCCATGTCATCACTTCATGCCATTTTTCACCATGGCCGAACCCCCGAATATGCATGTGTTCAAGGGAACAGATGATCCTGAACAGTTCCAGTTTGTGGTAGAAGCGATATCGAGTTTGCAGATTGTTACATATGAAAACATGAAGAAAGTTCACTTGGTTGTCGTGCTGCAAGATAGAGAATTGTCTTGGTACATGAAATATGTTGCGATGAATGCAAATGCTTCTTTGGCTGAGACAAAGACCGCGTTGAAAGTTGAATTCTAGAAACCAAAGTCGCATTCTAAGTGTATCATGGAGATCAAGGAGATTAAGCAGTTAGCTAATTAGACCATATGGGAGGTAGATCAACGATTTAAGATGTTTTGAGGAAAATTAGTTTCAAGATCCCAAATGAAAATCATAGAGAATGGTTCATTGCTACGTTGTTGCCTCATCTTAGACTTCCATTTTCACAACAAAAGGGGGCTACTCAGGCTGGAGCATTCGAGATAGTGATGAAGCTGGAAGCTTCACTGATAGTCGATACAAGCATAGGGGTGCAACAAATTTAGATTCATATGGAAATCTTGCATATGGAGCTCCACGATCTGAAGAAGTGAAAGGAGGTTCACTCTGATATAAGGTCAGAAATTTGGTGTATCAAGTCTAAAGCAGAGGGTCACTATAAAGAGAAATTCATTTTTTTATAGAGAATATTTGAATGCTAGGATGCCGAGTCCATTAAATCTTGGATCGAGCACAGGGCCAAGTGTAGGGCCCCATGTATGGTGTAAATTATGCAAATATGAAGGCCAACATTCCACAAACTATTGTCACCTGTTGCAAAAATTTACTAGATTGTTGAAGAAATTGTTATGCAATTTCTATAGTTCGGTGGGACATGATGAGAAACATTGTAAGAGCTATGATGTAATGATGTAGGATCTAGTTATGCTCCATATAATTTTTTCTAATAATTGTCCTAAAATTCGCACTCTCCTTCAAATTGATCTACAAATCTACCTTTTGCGGCCACATGGAGTGACAAATGTACTCGGTGTCGGTGAGATTCCCATCGGACAAGGTGAAAATTGTTGCTTCCTTAATTTTCTTATGTCGTTCATTAACCATATAAAATGACACCACTTGGCGCGTTTCTTTCCATTGATCTCGGAAGTGGTTGAACTACCGCCAATGATTAAATTCTCGTCGATTCACGTTTGAACCTAGGTTGAGTTTGGGTTGGTTTAAACCCACTGTGGTTTGGGTTTTCCAGAACCCTACCCAAGGCAAGTTTAACTCCCATCCATTGGTTTAACCATAACATCAAACCTTAACTTTGTTGTTTACATGTCCCGCGATAACTGTCAAGGATAAGACTGGAGGTTAGCCAAACTGCGCCATTCCATGGTATAAAACTTAACTCCACATCCGTTCACACGTTGTGGATATGAAACCATTGGTTGGATGGAAATGAGACTGCCCCCGCTCCAACTATGGTAGACTTGTGGTTTGATTCCACCATGGGTTGATTCCTACCAACATTAAACTTAACTGTGACTGTTACATAGATATTCACATGTTGTGATTTCATTAACCTCCATGAATCTTCACTGATAGTAGAACTTCACTAAGGCTTTGGGTTATTCAACATAATATATTGTTCAATGATGTATTAACCTACGGTTCATATATTTTCAGGCTTTGGTTTATGTCATTTAATATATATGGTACATGCACATAATGTATATTGGGGCTGAGGTTAACCACGAACCCTGTCCACCTGCCACCTAGCTTGGTTTGGTGGACCAGGGTCCAGGGTTAACCTCGGTCCTAACCCCCGATTTCCAACCTTTGAAACTTCAAATAGATGTGGCATACCAAATTAATCAAGGAACAATGGAAGGCAGGGTAGTAATGAGACTTTCTGCTAGAATGTTGGTCACACATTCGAATCCGGTGGAGGCAGTTCGACCTCCAATTTTTTTTTGCATGGCCAAGAGGAGGCCACATGGAAGCCACTAATTGGCCCACATGGCTCTCCCTCATTGGTCCACCACACAAACCTATAAACCAATTAAATCACACCAATTTGAAACAATAAGAATGATACAAGTGGCGAACAATGACTGGTCGATAAAAACACATCACCTACCCAGTCAGATGCCTAGTCAGTGTATGGAATACTGAATGGGTCTACCTACAACCTAAATTATTTGTTAGATTATTTCATTTCTAATATATATATTGTGGAACAATAAAATAAACTCAATATATGGCTACAGATCGTCTATTATGACAAAAAATTTAGGAAGACTGTACAAAAAATTCTTTATAACCTTTATTCATACTATTTTTCCCATAAACTCAATGACCAAATCAAATTAAAAAACCATTGATTTTTAACCAGGGAAAATTTTGAATATCATTTCAACATTGGAATCATCTTAAGATAAACAATTGATTCAAGTACTAAATAAATATTCCAAAGCATTTTCTTGGAATTACAAAAATATGCAAGGAATTCATCCTAGCACGTGCATTCATCATATCTACATAGATGAAGATGAAAAAACTATAAGACAACCTCGATGATGAATGAATCCAATATTTAAGGAGATAGTGAAAGAACAACTCCAAAGGTTATTAAAGGTAGGTTTATCTACCCTACCTTTGACAGTCAATGAGCTTCTCCTTTAGCTATAGTGCCTAAAGAGAATGGGAAATGGCGAGTTTGTGTTAATTATAGAGAATTAAATAAAGCTACCCTCAAATGTAATTTTCCTTTACCATTCATTAACCAAGTCCTAGACACCCTACTCGAGAAGAAATATTTTTCTTTCTTTGATAGGTTTAGTGGCTATAATAAAATCAAAATATATTTAGAGGATCAGGACAAAATTGCTTTTACATGTCCTTGGGGAACATATGCCTATAAGGTATTACCTTTCGGTTTATGTAATGCACCCATTTGTATTTCGAGTAGTCATGACAATATTTGCTAACTTAATACATGAATGTGTTGAAATTTATATAGGTGAACTACATATATAAATAAACACTTTTAAATAATATTTGGTTAACCTAAAAAAAATTCTAAAACGATGCATAGAAACCAAATTATCCCGTAGCAATGAGAAATTTCTTATGCTATTAATAAAATGGATCATATTGGTACATCTTATAACTAATGTAGGAATAATTGTAGATCTAACCAAGGTTGAGACCATTGCTAAAATACAAGTTCCATAAAATCAAAGAGAAGTAAGAAGTTTCCTAGGTTATGCAGGGTATTATCATCGGTTCAAAGAAAAGTTTAGCAAAACAACTCCAACATTGTTCAAATTTCTTGCTAAAGAGATTTAATTTTATTGGAATGATAACTGCACAACTTATTTTGAGAAATTTAACGAAAACTATCCACAACACTAGTGTTAAGAGGGCCTAATCTGGATTTACCATTTCATATCTCCACAAATGCATCTGATACAATAGTAGGGGAAACATTAGAAAAAAAGGAGAATATTAAGACTTAGCCATTTATTGCACTTTTATTAGTAAAAATATAACTCTTATTGAGATCATCACATTGTTACTAAGAATGAAATGTTGGCAATTATGCATGTAATTAACAAGTTCTGGCACTATATCATTGACTATGAAATATTTATTTATTCAAACCATTTTTTCCATTAGGTACTTAATGAATAAACCCATTACTAATGGTAGAATAGCATGATGGTTATTATTGTTTTAGGAGTTCAATATTACTGTCATATATTGTTGATGAGTCTCAACTTTGACTTGTATTTTGCATATATTGGATAACCCTTTTTGTCTATCATACCTTGTTTTATTCCTCCTTTTCCTAAATTCTATTATCATTTTGGTCAGTTTAAATGTATCAATAAATACAATTTAAATAAGGTGTTTATCCATGATTTAACACACTTTCTCATGAATCAACTTATATTTTGGGTGTAACTTACATTTCTTAATTTACCTTGGGTGTCACAAAATTTACATGTTATACAAGATCATTAGTTTCCTAATAAATTACTGGAAGTGTACAAACATGATCTAGGTGGATATTGGTGGCCACTTGCCTATTCCATCTATACCTCCAGTCGGTTTCATCAGTTTCTTTGATTATAATAACATTTACTATTTTTAGCAGTTTTTCGGGTCCTGAAATTCCAGAGCTGTTTTTCCCCATTAAACAACATTTTTTTTAGGTCCACAGCCTGTAGTAATCAAATAGATATTTCCAATAAGGTATTTCATTCACCAAATGGTGATCATATGACCAAGTTATGACCCTGAGAAGCTGGCTACCCAACTAACCCTAACGGGGCCCACAAACTCTTGGTGTTCCTTCTCCTGGGGTTAGGGTTTTGGTTGTTTAGATTTTCCCTTTGTTGTTCAATAATAAAAATTCCCTTGAGCCTCATTGTAACATAGTTCAGAGGCATGTAGCCGCCACATCTCTTCTCAGAGAAAAGCTACCATCGTTTGAGCTATTTTATCTCCATTTTGCTTGTAAGCATCTTTCATTTCCTTGATATTAATGAAATGAAGATTTAATTCTTCTTCATATATGTGTTTATGTTTATATTTTTATTCTATTGTGTTCCTTCATTAATCCATATCAAAACAATATGGTAGAGATGATGAACTACTGGAAGAAACTAATGGACAAACTACCAGAAGTCATTACAGGAAATCGACAGTTATCCCTCCAAATTGGACTTCTTGCTTAATGATTGGCTTAATCACTCATATTGGCACAACTCAGGATATAAAATTTTTCAACAACATATATTTTTACATCTTGAAGATGTGGTTTTAGTGTAACACTCATACTGTGAAGTTATGATCTATATTTCCCAATTTATATATTTGTTAGCATGGTTGTAACGATATATTACTTTTATGACGTATGAGTCAGATATCCCTAGATTTGGGTCTCGTGGTCCAAACTGCTAAAGATTGAATTTCTATATAATGATGTAAGCTACTGTAGATGGGTTCGCTCCCATAATATTGAGACTGGTGCAACAACCATTTTTTGTAAAAATTCTATACTCTATAATCATTTGGGAATTAATGAAAATTCCTTATTGTTGATCAGTTTGTGATTTAATCTTATATTCCTATATTTATTCAGGCCAAGAAGGGCACCTTGTCCTAGGATTTACTTGCAACAATGTTAGGGTTTACTTTTGTATATTTTTCTTTATTTATGTTTTACCTATGTAGAATAGATTAAATCATTTTCAACTATGTTCTTGTAATTTTCAAGTTGTGATATTTTTTGTGGAATGGTATGAGGGCCCTTGGTATGAGGAGTTGTTAACCCTAGGAATATAACACATGGTTGAAATACTACAAGACGCGAACCTACAACTCCTAAGTGATTTGTTTTTGTTTTGTGTGTAATATTTTTTTTGGACTGTGTGTTTCTTTCTCTGTTTGTTTGAACCACAAGAATTCTTGAATCTGTTGAACATCTTTAGGATTCTGACAATTTCTATGATGATTTAATTTACTATTTATATGTCTATTTTTATGGCATGTAAAAGGTGAATACACATTGAATTAAATTCTTAAGGTGTTTTCCTTCAACAAATTGCTTTAGTATCTTTAATTTAGTACTCAAACCAATTAAACTTATTTGTGCATATAAATTACTAACACCTCGTCAACCTATGATCTCCTGATTGATAATTTAATGAATGACAATTTAAGCAATTAAATTGCAAAATTTTTTGGGCATAATTTTTGGGGAGGTGTCAAGAAACTAGGTCTCGATTGGTTTGTTGTTGCATATATTTATTTGTAAACCCATTTTTTGGTTGTGTTAAAAATCCTAAAACACACAGAGATGGGAGCAATAAGATCAGGGGTAAGAAATTGTGCATCCACTTTAGCGGGTTCTCTGTCTCACTGGATTTAGATGATGTTGGTACTGTAAGAATCGAGGTAGAGGTAATAGGGATAAAGGTAGAGGAAAATATATTATTTCAGATAGTATAATTAAAAAAAAATATACCCATCACTAACCTTCTGGAAAGTAATACTTTAGGTAAAGGGAAAGGAGTCATAGTGCTAGAAGATCAAACAATTTTTCTGGAAGACAATTCCAAGAGACATGAATTAGTAGTTAGTATAGTTGTAGATTTTGCCACCACTTCAACTAATCCATAGGTAAAAATAATTTTTGAAAGAGAATCAAAATCAAAACTCTAAAATAATCCAATTATCGAACCTAATGTTGCATCACCGAAGACTGAATTTAGTTTGATTTGGGATAAAAATATGGTGGAAGCATAAAGTCAAACCAACCATGGAGGAAACAGGAGGGAGAATGAGGAGGAGGTAACTTTTAGTTTTCCTATTGTTGATCGTACAACAAATGTTCATATGAACAATATATCTCCCTCGATACTGCCACATTTTCAAGGACTGGTAAGTGAATATAATGATACATTTTTATTTTTATTTGATATTTTATATAATAACATTGATTATTCAATAGGTGTAGACAAACTTAAACTATTCATTGCTACTCTTAAAGAAGAATCCCTACGTTAGTTCATGTTATTGGAAGAGAAAAAATTTCTCAAAAAATACCAGGATGATTGTAAAGATAGAGAAATGAAAGAAGCATTAGAGGAAATTTCAGCCTAGAATTGGCCTCCTAAGGAAAAATAATAAAATAAAAGTTAAAATAATAAAATGAGAGTTATGAATTTTGGTGGGAAAAGAATAAAACTACTTTTTTTAATTGTATTTTTGGCTTATCTCCTTATATGTTTACTCAAATTTCAAGTGTAGACACTCGTTGGGTGCGGAATTAAATTTTACATCCAACAAGTACCCATCATGCCTACCTTTGAGAAGAGCCACACATTCAACACGTTTTTTTAATGTATCTTCATTTTTTATCAGTGTGGCTCTTCTAAAAAGTAGGCATGTGTTAGGTCCCTATATTACTAGTATAGTCCCTTATTGTTGTTAGTGTAACCACCTTATTGTTATTGTTGTACCCCTATAACCCCCATATTGTTATTATTGTTCCCTTACATTATTATTGTTAGGTCGGCTAGGATTACATTGTGACCCCATGGACTCTTATAATAGAAAGGAGGTTTTGTCATTTGTATCATCCAAGAATTTTTCATTTATGTAATGAAAAGGAGGTTGCTCCCTCGAAGTGTCTTATTTCTAAGGCATTGATCTCTCTTTTCTTCTATTTTTTGGAGCTGGTTTCATAACGTTTGGTATCAGAGCTTTGGATTCTAGGGTTTCGCTGCTCCAAACAGGTCATCGTGGTATTTTTTCTATAAATTTTTTCTATGAAGGTTCAGAAGCTAAATTTTTTACAGAGCGAAGCTGAAATCCTGAGGAACATCGTGTAACAATTTCAGATCTTGGTTCGCAATATTTTCGGAGATATGATCTGTGGAAGTTAAGGTTTTTTCAGGCTCCTAAATTTCATCTCAAAGAGGGGACCATAGGAAAATCATCATAACTCTCTCTCTCTGAGCATCAGATTGGAATTATGTAAAAAGTGGCCGCAAGAACATGGACTCTAGTTTCCTGTGTATCAATTTCAGGGCCAAAGGAGGAAAAAGTGACACGTGGCATGTCGTACAAGTTCGCTCTACTGAACCAGTCAATAATTAGGTCATTGTGGGAGATTTGGCATAAATTTTCCGCGAAGAATCCAAATCAGGTCATACCTGTGGCATTCGAAATAAGATTCAGAGTGCTACTACAGGGTCAAATTTCAGATATTGAAGATCCAAAATCACAGAGATAATTCAATTTCAATATCGAGCTCCTCAAAAGCAAGAAAAAGGTGTGTATTTTTTTTCGAATTGCATAAGTCTTGTTTGAAGAATCAATTTGAATTGATTCCAAGGGCATATTGTAGAATAGAGATCAGTATTGGGTTCTAAAATGCCCCCTAAAAAGAATTCAACACCCATTAAACCTTCATAAGGCTCTACTATGGCTCATGAAGATGAAGAAATGTAACATGACATATCAAAATTACAAGAGCAAGTGCACCAAATTTCGCTCTCGCAAAGAGCAACAAAAAATGAAATGGATGTTTTGAAGAAAAGCATGGAAGCTAAGATGGATGGTTTTAAGAAAGGCATAAAAGCTATGATGGATAGTTTGAAGAATGGTATGGAAGAAAAAATGGAAGGTTTGAAGGAAGGTTTGTCAAAGTTGATACAAGAAAAGATTACTAATGGCGAAAAGATAGTAGAGGAAACTCATGATGAGAACAAAATAAATGTTAATCATGATTTCATAAACCCTAATGTTGGATTGAAGAACCACCATATTCCAAAGATGGATATGAGGAAGTTTGATGGCAAGGATCCCATAACATGGATACTACAGATGGAGCAATATTTTGATCTCAATGTTACACCATTTTTTTGGTCATCTAACTCATTATCATTAGATGAACCCAAGTACACCATGTAAGACCAATTTTACCCTGAGTAAAATTGCTTTCACCATGTAAAATAACAATATTTGTCTATATTTTCTGGTCATATTTAACCCAAAACAAGGAAATCAATTAAATAAATCATTATTTATTTAAGTATTTCCTAGGAATAAGTTATTCAAATCATTATTTAAATAATATTCCTAGTTAAATTTGACTAAATCATTTTTAAATAATTAAATAAATCATTATTTATTTAATTATATTCCCATCATGTCCCTAAAATAATAAATAAATCATTTATTTATTTATTGTTTATAAATAAAAGAATTGACCCAAGTCAAAAGACCTTTTCCCTCCAACAAATATAATAAAATATTCCTAAAGGGTGATTCTAGAATTTGATTAATAATATTTTATTCATGCACCGAGTTCTAGAACACCCTAATATTTTGTTATAAATAGAAGGGTTTTCCCCATTCATTAGTCACCTTCATTGCATTAGATCACACTGGATCTATTCTTGGTCACCATTTTCCATTTTTGCTTTGTGAGCTCCCATTGAGTTCTATGTTTGTCAGGGTTTTCTACCACAATAAGAGAGAAGAATTTTAGATCTGAAACGCTGAGGACTTTCAAGAACCCATCCCATTGAGGAGAACCGGAAAACACCTTTCTTTTTTTCCTCTCAGGTGCCCCATTCTTTAATATAATATAAAACATTCTTTTAAACACATTATTCTTGTCTTGTCTATTGGATGCATGGAGCCATATTATATTTTATCTGCTTAATGTCTTTTGTGCTTAGATCTAGATTTGTGTAGCAGACTTAAAGATATTTTGCAGCCATAACCGATGTTAGGGATATTTGTTATGCATAGCTAAAGTGATCTTTTATGACGAAAGATTCATACTAACAATTGACGACTCCACACGATCTTTCTTTTGCGACCGCTGTCGTTTTATATATTCCTGCATATCCAGTTGTTTCGAACCCTAGGTTTTCTCTTCCATTTTATGTTTTTCCTATCACTACTACATTTGGCGGAAGTTCCGACACTTGCTTCCGACGCTTTTGACCAAATGTCGGAAATTTCCCCAAATTTTTTCAAACCCGCCCGAAACCGTCGCTATACCGACGTTTAGAGAAATGTGTCATAATACCGACACTTAGAAAAAGTGTCACAGTTGCGACGTCTGAAGGAAGACGTCTCAATGGCGACCCTATTCTCCAAGGCGTCGCTATTGCGACAGATGCTTCCAAACGTCGCAATTGTAAGTGTTGCAATTGCGACGTTTGGAGGCATCCGTCGCAATAGCAACGCTTTGTGTGTTTGTGTGTTGTGAGGAATAATTTCATAGTTCAACTTAATGGTTCATTATATAATCATGTGATCATCACCAATGATATATCTTAAAAAGCAACTGAAAAGCCATGTGTACAAAATCGATGTATACTCTAGAGAGTGGTTCTCATATCACTATGTAAATTGTTGTATGCTACTCAACAAAATTATAAGATAAACTGTAATACACATCATATATGCACCATAACAATTGGTGCAGGGTAAAACCCACCTGCCACACCTTTGTACTCGATCCAATTTTCTCTATCAACTCTTCTAGTTGTGGGAGTTTCCTCCAAGGATCATAATACCCCCAAGGCCTGTTATCACCCTAGTAATTCTCAGGTTGTGGGATAGGGATTTTTGTAGTTAAGAACACAAGGGGTAACCAAGAACCGCTTTGGGAATTCAATATCTAGCCTTCTTGAACTCTAGAGAGGGATCTCTCCGTATGATTTAGCTTTGTTTTAGTAACAGATATTAGGCTAGCTATGATTGTGTATTTGGGTTTGATTTTAAAAGATTGGTGGGAATAAAGAGATTTCAAGGTAAACCAGAAGGATCTACCAGAATATTGGGCAATGGAGTCAACTCTCTAGGCAAGAAGAACTAATAAATAAGGCTCAGAGATTCAAATGTGCTAAAGGCAAGATAGGTGACCTTCTAAGGCTATGTATAGGCTTGATTTGATGGAGTGGATGGAATCTGAGCAAAAGGGCACTTAAGAATCCTTAAGCTACAGATAAGAAGATTGAAGAAGGGGATCTAACTGGGAACCGTAGAACTGCCCATAAGGTTTTACGAACAGGCTATTACTAGCCTACCATCTTTAAGGATGCCAAAAAATTCGTGCAGGCCTGTGATAGCTGCCAAAGGGCAGGACGCCCTGGGCAGTCTGATGAAATGCCTTTGAAACCTCAACTAGTGATTGAACCATTTGAACGCTGGGCACTTGATTTTGTTGGCCCTATTAGTCCTCCCTCAAACCAAAAAACATACATCCTAGTTGCAACCGAATATGTCACTAAGTGGGTCGAAGCAGAGGTAGTTTCAAAAGCTACAGAGGACTCTATAGTACAGTTTCTTTTCCAAATCTTTGTGCGCTATGGTCTCCCAAGGGACATAATCACAGATGGAGGACCACAATTTTTAGGTAATAAATTAGCTGAAACATTGAAAAACTACCACATTCAGCACAAGATTACAACTCCATATCACCCACAGGCCAATGGCCAAGTAGAGAGCACGAACAAAGTAGAAAACATTAAAATGCCAAGTAGAGAGCACGAACTATAGTTGTCTTGAGAAATTTTATTCACACTGAATACTTCGAATTGTGAAGTATTTATACAAAAAAATGTTTACAAAATATCTCAGGAATTGAGATAATGTTTTAATCAAAAATAGGAAAGAGAACTTAAAAAGAGGGACAGTTGCAAAACAATTTGAAAGCTGTTACCTTTTTATAAGCAAAAATAGAACTGATTATTCTAATTTGAACTAATTGTTGTTGTGCACTTTAACCCTGTATTTTTACCATTTGAGGTAACAGTAAAAAATGAATTTCCAAGTGAATTTCTTGTTTTTTATCCATTAAATTCACAACAGATCTGTGAATTCTTGCCACTTTTCTGCAGAGGGGATCTTCATAGTCTTCAATTTTCTATAACTTTCATCTGCCTCTGTATACTTGGCAAAGTTAGGCTTTATAGTGAACATATGCCTGATCTCATTATCTAAAAAGAACAAATTTTCAAAATATTGAAGAAGTATTCTGCCTGTTGGTGATCCTTGAGGCAATTGTTGTCTGGCTTGCTCTTTTGCATGATTTCTGATTTTTAGATCATAATCTTTCTGAGGCATTAAATTGTCATTCAATGCGTGATAATTAGGAAAACCTACTTCTGACAATGTTTTGTATTTGGCTAAAAATCTTGAGATGGATAAATTCATGTCTTTACACCGGTCCTCTAGATTACTCATTATGTTTCTTTTGTTCAGGACCTTTTTGATTTGAAGAATGGTTTCTGTTCTATCAACAATTTTCAATTCTTCCAACTCTTCCCTAGTTTTACTGTCTAAAAAAGCTATGAGTTGGATTGCTTGGGCTGGTTTTTTGTCAATTTCCCTCTTAGTCTTGTCAATCTTTGCACTAGCAACTTGAAGTAACTCCCTCTGTTCATAAATTATCCGAATTGAAGGCCATTGAGAATGAATGCCATCAATAATTTTGGTCCATAAATGATTTTTTATAAAGGCCACTTGATCTGTAAGATTTACTTGTGCTTGCAGAATCTTTACCTGTTCTTGTAGTCGATCAACCCTTTGCTCATGTCCTCTAGAAGTAATCAAGGCATCATTTTTGGATTTTTCCAAATTTTTAATAGTGCCTCTCAAACTAAGAATCTCTTTATCTTGGTCTTGTGGTGTGGTCCTCTGTGATGATGAAGAAGAAGAGGCAGAGATTAGAGAAGTAATTGGCACTGCAGTTGGCAGTACTCCGTTCGGTGCCAAGTGTTCTGCCAAAGTAGATGGTATAGCAGTGTTTACAGTGGGGATCACTGTAGGAATGACCATTGGTTGTGCTTTTCTTAGTTCTTCATTCTCTTTCATTAGAGCTTCTATTTTACTTTCCATTGTTTTTATCTGATCTGTCATTTGATGTACAAGCTGCTTTAAATCATCATTCTCTGTTTTTTGCTGTAGAATTTCTTTTGCTTGAGAGTTTTCACTCTGAGGAAACTTCAACTGTTTTCTAAGAGCAGCTATATCCTCATTTTTCTGTTTAATTAAGACTTTTTCCCCTTCAATGTTGGTTGGGTCACCCCCTGCTTCAATCACTATATCTTCTAGTGCTTTTATTCTTAAATTATTAGCATACATTGAGGCTTTGTCCAACCTCATTTGATTTTGGAGGTTGAGCACTGTTTTCTCAAGCCTAATTGATTTCATAGTTTTACTGACAATTTTGGAATATAGCATTTCAGTATTGCTCCTATGAAATTAAATTTGATCTAATTCATGAATGGCATCTGCATCCAGTTCAAGATCTGTTTTGGAATAATTTGCCACTGATTTTGGCTCAGCCACTGTAGGCTTCAAGAATGACATTACTAATTTATTGGATGAATAATCAAATGCTGAAAGAATCCTGTCTTTGTTTCCAGGCTTTTCCTTAAGAAATCTAGAATGAGCTTGATTCTTGAGCTCTTCATTCTTCTCTTTAATCTGTCTGAATCTGATCTGAATCTCTGACTCTGTATTGTCAGTTTCCTAAGAAGAAGGAGGCAAATCGACAATAGCCTGGTTTTCCTTCATGACTGTATCTTTTTGTTGTGTTCCAATTTTTACATTTTGAAGCTCTTCTAATGTTTGAGTGACTATTCTTGTTGCTTCATCATTTATATCAATATTTACAGCCTTATCCTTTTCTTCTTCTGTTGACTTGCTTCTTTTAATATAAGGAGTTCTGAATTTTATGTCCTCAATAGTCTCAGCTATGAAACTATCTCCTTCTCTGTCTCTTTTATGTACATTATCAGTATCTTTGCTTGTAGAAGCCACCTGTACTATCTGTTCAATCTGTTTGCCTTTGCCACTGTCTACCTGTATTACCTGTACTGCCTGTGAATCATCATCAGATAGGGTGTTTGGCTCCCATTCAATTTTATTTACATATCTTTCAATATGGGGCTTAGGATCATGCAAGTAAACAGACAACTTAAATTTTACCCTTATTACACTCAAAATACCTTGTGGGTCATACTTCCATGTAAAACTACATGGGAACTTATACTCTTTAAGTTTGACATTTATCTCATTGGCAGCTTCTCTATTATTCACAATGAATGGCCCAATTTGATTTTTCAGCTTAAATTGGGTCTTTTTCTTGAAAGCTATGAAGTGGATTTCATCTACATTTAATAGTTGTCTCAGATATTCTAAAGCAAATATTCTTGTAGTAACAAATCTGGGTAACTTATATCGGGCCAGGGATGAGCCATACACTCTGATTTCTGTATGATTTTTATATAAATACCAATCTCCAGTTTTGTAGCTCTCTGATAACTGCAGAATTCTTCTTGTCTCATCATTGATCCTAGGGATCTCCTCTTTTTCCAAGAGATACATAGCAGGGGCTATAAATGAGTCATTTAAATCTGTAAAACTATACTCTTTGTTCCATTTCCTTAGAATAGATGACCAAAATACTACTGATAGAACTTTTCCTTCTGCATCCACTTTCTGACATTCAATTGGAAACTTATATGTTTGATAATATAGGAAGAGGTGGAGTAGATAAGAGGAGTATCTGAAAACTCCTTCTTCTGATAATCTGGATAACTGATAATGCATACTTTCAGCAATAAATCTAGCAAAATTGAACCGAATGGATGGTGATTGACCAGGGCTTAGAGTTGATAGAAAACCTAGGATAGCCACATCAGTGAATTCATCACTGGCGTATCCTAGTATGAAGAAGAGCATTGAGACAATCTATCTAGTTTCATCTGGGAAATCAACGGTGTCGAAAGGAGGATTTAACTTAGGAATATCAACTTGATTTGGACAAAAAGTCTGGTATATTTTGAATCTAGTATTGAACTCCAAGTCAAGATATAGTTGGGTTAAATCTTCTATTGATAGGGAAGCAGAATTGGGGTCATGATTCATTTGCAGCATGGAATTTATCGACTCTTCAGTGATGTAAAATAGGGTTTCTTTTTCTTTGTTTAGAATACATATTTTTTCTGGCATATAATAGGCTTTGCATAATCTGATAAAGTCAGGAACAGAATGAGTGAGAGGGACAATATATCTAGGCAGATTGGATTCCTAAATTGGAATATCTTTGTCACCCTTTTCCACTGATTTTCCATAGCACCAATTATAGACATCAAGCGGGTTAAATTCTACATTAGGGTCTAGTATTCTACAGTCCAGATCAACTAAAGGGCTCTTCTCTGGAGAAATGACTGGAGGCTGGACTGGTCTGACCACTTCTGTAGAATCAGTCGTGAGTGCATGAGTTGGTTTATCGATTTTGAAGGACATAAGCTGAGGAATCTTTGCAGAAGACTTCTTTTGAGATTTTGGGCCTCCATTCTTGGGGGTTACCTATTTCTTGGTCATTTTTAATAATGAAAGAAGCAAGATTAAACGGTTTGCTAAGTTCCTTTACGAGAAACAAGGGTTTCTTGGCGAATTTCTACTGAAAATGGGGTTTTTTAGCAGGGTTTTTAGGAAATGCAAGGAATTTAAAGCTCAAAACGTGTATTTAAAATCGATTTCAACAGCAAAATGAACCAGGGTATGGAAAAAACTGCGAGAAAGGGTAATTAGGGATTCCAGGGAAATTTTGACAGAGTTTTCCCTGAAAAATGGACAATTTTTTGCAGTAACTTTGGTAATTATTTGAAATCGACAGGAATTTTGAAATCTCAGAGGGAAACTTCGAATAAAAGTACCTGGAGAACCAGCGGAATTCGGTTGAAGACGTTGCAGAGGTGCTCAGTCTTCAATTTTTTGAAAATGGCTTCGCAGAGGACAATGTAGTACTTTGTAATGGAAATTCAGGGCAAGGGGCGTCGATAAATGGTACTGGTAGGTTGAAAATGGCTCTGCAAAGTTTCTCAGGGTTCAAACAGCGTGATTTTGAGGAAAACGGTTCTACAATGTTTTTACAGGTTTAAAGCGAAAAGGTGAAAATTTGAATGCAAATAATAATTTTAATGTTATCCTTCGATGGTATAACCATAGTTAAATGACATTAAACTCGGGTTAAATGGGTGAGGTTTAGGGAATACCGCCAGTGGTATTCGCGAGGGTAAATGGTGGTAAGCGGAAACTAGCTTTTCGAACGCGATACAACGTGGTGGCGACACGTAAGCGCGGGTGTTTTGGAAAAACCACCCATTTCGCGCAGCTTTTCCAAAACATCAAACGATTGCTTTATGAGCACAGAAATGTATTAGCGCTGCCGGATTTGGATTCAACGAGCGAACGACCACGATGAAAAGGAAAGGTGCAGGGAAAAGGTAAGTTATCGGGTTCACTTTGGGCCATTGATCTTTGGAAACCGTCGCTATACCGACATTTAGAGAAAAGTCTCGCAATACCGACACTTAGAAAAAGTGTGGCAATTGTAAAAGTGCGACACTATTGCAAAAGTGTCACAAGACTGACGGATGTCACAAGACCGACGAAAATGGAAATTGTTCAAAACGCCAGAAGAGCGACGCTTACTGAAAAGGTAAAAGGTAAGTTATCGGGTTCACTTTTGACGCAAAGAGATCTTGGGTATTTCCAAAATCCCCTTGCATGTATAAAATTCGACCCTAGGGCTGTGGGTTATGGCCCACTAAATCTCGTCGGAAGCATTCTAAGCTTAAAACCTTTTAACTTATTGACGTGGATCTTCATTAAAATCGTGCCATCCATACATAATCATCGCAAACATTTCAATATAGGTGTTAAGCTTTAAAACCCCACACCACACAAAATACAAACATGCGGGAATATATGGATTTAAAAATAAATACAGTCGACGTTATAAACATCGGTGGTTCTGCCGATCCATCTAACTCCGATTTAAATTCAATCCCTATTGCTCCGATCCGATTCAATCGGAATCGGAGATCACTGCAAATACCACTCTGTTCTGATCGCGACACCACTTGCCACCATTTCGATCCAATTAATCGGAATCGCTGTAATTCAACCCAATCGGTAGTCAGAGATTAATGTAATGCGATATGAAATGGTCCACAGTTCCGACGCGATTAAATCGCAATTGGTCAATCGCAACGATTGAACGACGTCGCACCCATAAGCCATCCGATTACTCATCGGATCCGATCCTCCATCAAACATATTTTTAATACATTCGCATCCGTTTCCATTGTAATTAACTTGATTTCGCTCCTCTTGAGTTTAATTTCAAACAATTCAGGCAAATGCTGATTCCGGCATCTCACTGTTCCAGACCTTCGACTATGGCAATTCAATATTAATCCAATCCGTATTACACACGCCTATAATCGAACCCATATATAACAATTAAACGATATTTAGATCGCCATCGATCCTTTGACTGATCGATGGTTGATCAACAAGAACGCAACACAGGAATTCATTCATTAGTTAAACTATAAACCTCATAACTCAATAGACAGGAAATCGACATAATATATAATTTGATTATCTACAAAAGATCACTTGATCTAAGGCATTGCAGCCTTAACCAACAAATCCACACCGATTACATTGTTTCTCACTCGTCTCTCTTATCCCACGCATACAGACTTACTTATAAAGTATTTACAAAAGCGTGAATCAGTTAGGATTCACAAAACCTCTCACAAAATCTCTTACGAAAATCTTTCGTTACATATATGGCACATAACAATATCCATCAAATCCACTTTAAATCTATTTTTAAAACAAATTTTCCCTATTTCCTCCTTCGATTCAACTATGTTGTCCACGTCTTCCATGCTCAGCTTCGGATTCCTCTTTAGTTAAGGAGCGTTAGATGCTCCTGCATCAGACTCCCGAGGTACAAAAACTTTATGACCTCCTGGTCATATGCTTCTCCCAATTCTAACCACTGCATTCCTTCAGTGGAACTGCCTTCATGATCTTCTGTGAGCTGCAACCAACCTCTGCAGTAACAGTCTCCTCTGCTACACGATACCTCACCAAGCCCTCCGCACTCGGTCTTTTGGCATCCTTCTGGTTCTCTCCTCTGGAACCAATTGAGCACACCTTGCTCTAGGTTGCTGCAAATCTTCTCACCTCTTGCTGCCACCATCCGCACGACAGTAAGACCATAAGCTCTCCAGCTTTAACACAACTGTACCTCTTTCCTCTTCTGCTTGCATTCTTCTTCCTTCTCGCAGGAAATCCTTTCCCTGCTCTGATACCAAAATTGACGCAAAGAGATCTTGGGTATTTCCAAAATCCCCTTGCATGTATAAAATTCGACCCTGGGGCTGTGGGTTATGGCCCACTAAATCTCGTCAGAAGTGTTCTAAGCTTAAAACCTTTTAACTTATTGACGTGGATCTTCATTAAAATCGTGCCATCCATACATAATCATCGCAAACATTTCAATATAGGTGTTAAGCTTTAAAACCCCACACCACACAAAATACAAATATGCGGGAATATATGGATTTAAAAATAAATACAGTCGACCCTATAAACATCGGTGGTTCCGCCGATCCATCTAACTCCGATTTAAATTCAATCCCTGTTGCTCCGATCTGATTCAATCGGAATCGGAGATCACTGCAAATACCACTCTGTTTCGATCGCGACACCACTTGCCACCGTTTCGATCCGATTAATCGGAATCGCTGTAATTCAACCCAATCGGTAGTCAGAGATTAACAATGGTATAAATGTCCTTACGTTCACGCGATTAAATCTCAATTCCACAATTTAAACACCGAACGACGTCGCACCCAGCTATCCGATTACTCATCTATCCGATCCTTCATCAAACAAACATTTTTAACATATCGCATCCGTTTCCATTGTAATCATTTTGATTTCGCTTCACCTTGAGTTTAATTTCAAACAATTCAGGCAAATGCTGATTCCGGCATCTCGCTGTTCCAGACCTTCGACTGTGGCAATTCAATATTAATCCAATCCGTATTACACACGCCTATAATCGAACCCATATATAACAATTAAACGATATTTAGATCGCCATCGATCCTTTGACTGATCGATGGTCGATCAACAAGAACGCAACACAGGAATTCGTTCATTAGTTAAACTATAAAACTCATAACTCAATAGATAGGAAATCGACATAATATATAATTTGATTATTTACAAAAGATCACTTGATCTAAGGCATTGCAGCCTTAACCAACAAATCCACACCGATTACATTGTTTCTCACTCGTCTCTCTTATCCCACGCATACAGACTTACTTATAAAGTATTTACAAAAGCGTGAATCAGTTAGGATTCACAAAACCTCTCACAAAATCTCTTACGAAAATATTTCATTACATATATGGCACATAACAATATCCATCAAATCCACTTTAAATCTATTTTTAAAACAAATTTTCCCTATTTCCTCCTTCGATTCAACTATGCTGTCCACGTCTTCCATTCTCAGCTTCGGATTCCTCTTTAGTTAAGGAGCGTTAGATGCTCCTGCATCAACTTTGGGCCATTGATCTTGGGAAACCGTCACTATACCGACATTTAGAGAAAATTCTCGCAATACCAACACTTATAAAAAGTGTCGCAATTGCGACACTATGCCCCAAAGCATCGCTAGACGGCTTCCTCCAAACGTCGCTATTATATGTTTTACGAAGATATGGTAAGTAACTCTCTCTTGTTCTTCTTAGAAATAATTATATATAATTTTTATTTTTTTTTCAAAATAGATTAAAAAAATTATATGAGAAAAATTATTAATTCATCAATATGTGTGTGTTGTGAGGAATAATTTCATAGTTCAACTTAATGGTTCATTATATAATCATGTGAGCATCACCAATGATATATCTTAAAAATCAACTGAAAAGCCATGTGTACAAAACCGATGTATACTCTAGAGAGTGGTTCTCATATCACTATGTAAATTGTTGTATGCTACTTCAACAAAATTATAAGATAAACTGTAATACACATCATATATACACCATAACAATTGCCATACAACTAATTTGTTTTAGGATACATGTGGCATTCTAGGGGTAAATTCTATATGATGTGTATATCAATCTATTAGGTGTTGGTAAGTTTTGAGTATCTAAGAAATGATAAGAAATATCCATACATCATGATCTTGTAATGTGATTATAAATTGTGTCTATAATTTTCATAAAATGTATAAATGATTTGTTTAAAAAAATCAACACAATCAACCCTAAACAATGCTCATGATGTGGAATGTCATTGGCGAAACCAAAATGATGGTCACATGTCCCATTTCTATGGTAATGGTGATCATATATATGTTGTAGCTACACTTGATGAGTAATTAAATAAATCTCAGAGTGTGACTCATTGTGCCATATTTTTTTAAAGCATGATTTGTTTTCCTAGTTTTTACTAATTTGTTAACATATTTTATTCATTTGGAAAGCTAATTAATGATGCTTTAAGTAATTAGGACATAATGAGAGATCATCTTCACATCTTCACTGAAATATATTTGGTAATTTTAGTCACTATATGGACCGCACATGCATGCTACTTAAGAAAAATTGAAATATAAACTATAATACACATCTTATATCTGCCATAACAATTGTCATACAACTTATTTAATTCTAGATACATATGAAATACTTCAGGTAAATGCCATATTATGTGTATACCAATATAGTAGGTGTTGGTAAGTTATGAGGATCTAAGAAATGATATGGTATCCACACATTAGTAGTGCCCTGGTGAATTTTTTGCATAATTTTCTATTTGTTGTAATTTTGTTGCCTGGATTTGTTATAGATTTCAAATAATATATACAATTATCTACCAATTGTTCTTTATAAAGAAGAAGTACAATAAGTAGTCACCTAAAAATGAGCCATGTGAAAATATTGGTAACATGAGTAACCTGGTAAGTTGTAAATGAAAAGTGAATAACCTCCACTCACCAACAAGTGGCAGGCAAGGTTGGAATTTGGATTTCTCTTTACCCGTCACACAATTTTTTTGACGTTTTGGTCATTATTTTTCTAGTCAATAAACGTTATGCTTAAAATTTTTCACTTCATTAATGATCTTCTCGTAATAAATTAACCCTTCACCAATACAGTTTGATTAAAAAAATTGAACGCTCTTCCATTTTCTTTGGATTTTGGAGTGTGATATATCTGTGTCATGGAATTTTAATACCTAAAGTTTCAAGAGAAATAACTGATTCTTGTCAAACTAATATTTCCTCAATATATGCTATGTGTTGAAATTACTTACAACTGATGTACAGGCAGCCGCCTTCCATTTCCAGCGATCAGTCAAGATCGCAGTATAACAAAAACGTTGCAGAGAGCCGCTTGCCATTTTTGATTGATCAGAGTTTAAAAAATTGAAGGACAGTGGTCCCAAAACTGAAATTTTTGGATTTGAAATCTCACTGAGGCAGATTTAATAGAAATTCCGCATCACACTCAGCTGTCCGTACGAGTGCCCAAAATCGGACGCGGAAAATTCATAAAGCAGATTGAATAGAAATTTCGCGTCACATTTTTTATGACGTCAGCAAATTTTTTTGGCACCCGAAATTGATTGAAGGAGAGTTTAATTTTTGGTTGACGTCCGGTGGTCAAAGTTATTTAATGTTTGTTTTAAAAATGTCGTGCGTACAGGTCCATATCTATATGTTTTACATATATACATCATATGCACAATTCAAAAGGAAGGCCGTGGGCCATAGTAAATTTTTGGTTTATGTTTTTTTTATTTATTTAACACTACACCATACTTCATATGGTATACGACTTTTGTTTTGAGTTTTTAAAATAAGTTTTATTTTAATTTAGTTTTTTTTTTATATATTGTAAAAGTGTCATGGCATATAAAAGGAAGAAAAGGCCTGAGTGCATGGTTCAGATTTGTAAATTTTATTTTACACACAGCAGAAGTGTAAAACAGAATTTGAATGGCACAGCAGTGCATTCATTATTTTTTGAGAGACAGAGTATTTGTCAACACACAGTAGTGAGTTGTAAATGCACAGATAGAGTGAAATTTTAGAGTGTGAGTTTTGTGTTGAACTGTGTTTTGAAGTAGTCAAAGTTTTTTTATTCCCTCAGTCAGAGCAGATTTTGTAACCAAAGTTTTGAAGTTTAATGAAATAGTTTTTACAGTGAAAACTATGTTTCCAGTGAAGAATTTTTTTTTAATATTTTCTCTGTGTTGAAGAGGGGAGTTTTATTCTCCATTGTTGTTCTGGAATTTTAAATATTCCAACACTATGATCTACTAAAAATTACTTCAAAAATCAAGTAACCTTCCAATATAAAGAAAAAAACATGAACGAGCTTTCCCTAAATTGGAATAAATTTATGTTTATTATTAATATTGCATAATCTGTCTTATAAAAATTGCATAATCGGACTAAGAACAAATCCTCAGTGCATTTTTTATTGTTGTTGTGATTAAAAAAATGAGCCAAAGAATGCTAAGGCACTCAGAGAAATCAATCTATGTATTATTTCTCACAAAACATGTTGAGTAGTGGAGACTAAGCGCTAGATTTTTTTCTGTCCTCAATCTCTCTATTAATTATGTCTATGTAGTTATAAGAATAACAAGCCAAAGAAATATGAGGCTTCCAGAGAAATTAGTCTCTGTGTGCAGAAATTGATGATTACTGTTGACTAAATGTTATACCATTTGAAATTTCTGAGCGAAATTAATCAGGCCATGATGTACCATTTGTCAGTATCTATTTTCTCATGTATGAAAGTTTTTTTTTTCTAAGTAAAAGTAATTATATTAACAAAAGGAGTACAGTACAGTGGGCCTAAGCCTGATCATTGCCAAGTGCTGTGGCATTTGAAACAAAAAACCATAGTTTGAAGACTGCCCTGCAAGAGGGAAACCAGTCTGAAACAGTTCATTTGAAAAATCCCGCGCAGGGGAACCAGAGAATTGTAGTACTGGAGACCATATCGAAGCAAAAAAAACAGATGCATTTTTAGAGACAGTAGGAAACACATGAACAGGCCCATGAGAATGGGCAGAAATAGAGAAAAAACCAGAGTGAAGAGGAGGAACTATTCATCAGGAGGTTCGTAGACAACTCTGCACCAGAGTTCATTTGGTTCCCCGTCAGCATTATACAGGTCAGCAATAGAATGGATCACCTTCCCGGGAGGAGGAGGAGTAATTTGTGCCTCGCTCTCTTGCACTGCGTCCTGCCTCTCAGTAGGTTGACCCACCACTTCCTTTTTCGCCAGGTCCTGCGTGGCCTTGCCCATCTGACCCTGCACGTTCGCACTATCAGGGTACTTCAGCCCAACAAACTGCGCCGAATCCTGAGCCGCCGAGAGGCTGCATTCTACCGAGAGAGAAATGGGAACAATTTCTTGAGGCTCTTCACGAAAGACGACCGTAATTGAGGCAGTCACCCTGGGTTGATTGAGAGTGTTGTTAAAGGAAAAATGCGCGGTGTGGGTTTAAGCAGGAGGAGCGGAAGGAGTGGGGGAAGCAAAGCGACGGCCCGAGCGGAGAAGGCGCCCTCTAGGTTGACTGTTAGAGTGGGAGATAGACGCAGAGGAGGTGCCAGAGGTGGAGGGAGAGCATCGAATTTGGCGCCTTGTGGAGCCTCTTCGGCAGCGCATTCTCTGCCTGAGGCGCGACATAGTCGCACTCGAGACAACAGGGTAGGGAGGCAAAAGATGGACAGAATACTGAGGTGAGAGGGGCAACAGGGAGACAAAAGCAAGATTGCAGGAACCAGCGTGGGAGAAGTGGATATTTTCTCCAAAATCCAAACAACAATTGAGACAACTCCTCTTACCAGTTACAGTGCGAACATTAGAAAGCCCTGCTCCTGGAGCCCACCACAGATTCACAGGGGGGGGAATTATGTTCAGACCAGAGGGACGTTCCATAATAACAACCCAGTCTACCGTGCAACTGTGAATCAACTACAATAAACCACCATAAATATGAACTGGAGGCTGAGTCATGTCGCGGCATGCGAATGTGTATCGAGGAGCGGGACTATGGTTTATTCGAGCACCAGGAGTAAATGGCATTAAACGCCGATCATTCAACATTAAGAACTGAATGACAGCACTCTTGCGGGTGGGCTAGTGGCTTCCCCTTATGCCACACCCCCATCCCATCACGTTAAACACTACCAACTTCACCCGCATTCGGGTTATCATGTATGAAAGTTGATGTACCATTGAAAGTTTAATAATTCTATTGAAAGTTTAATAACTATAATAAATATATGTATATATGTATATATATATATATATTTTTTTTAATTTAATGATTAATAATAATTAAATTAAAATTCTTAAAAGACAAAATAAAAGCCTAATAATCACGAACTATTATGATAATTTAAAAATATAGAACTCAGGCTTAACATAGTTACAAAGATACCAAGAAAATAAGAGTGCATGTGCATGATAACCTCTTTCTTGACAACCTATGAATGCCATTCTCAATGAAGACTCAAGACTCAAGTGGATTGGATTGTGTATCAAAACAGTAGGAATGAATCAAAGTTCAATGAATGAATAACTTGATCGAGAAAATTTGTAGGGAAAGGTAACTTGACTATCAATATACTAAACCTCACTTCCATGATTAAAAAAACACCCCCACCTTCTCAGTGGTCCCATCATGGTCCACCTATTGAAAAACAACCAACAAATATTATTATTTTTATATTTTTGCATGGCCATTGGACAATGATTTACTATGGTTTTCCTACTAAATTCCAATGGATAATTATTCAAAAATATTGAGAATTAGTTTAGTCTCAAGGCATAGCCAAGAGTCTTACTGGATAATTATAGATTACCTCTCCAATGGATGATTGTACATTTTTCATCTACTTTTTCACGTGAATTTCAGTTGATGCTAGATCTTTTCCTTCTATTTCTTTAGTGAAGCTAAGAGTTAACTTTGATCTTACATTAATAACTATACTTTCATGAATATCCATGCTTTTATACTTCCCCACTATGGTCAATGTTGATGTATGGCCTTGGCCCATTGATCTTATAATTAACTCACTATTCATATTCAATTTTCTCTAGTTCAGCCCAATAAAATAAGGAAAACAGAAAATGAAGTCCTGATTTATCTTTCCAGTGCTCCTACATAATACAAATACTCTTAAAAACCAATTAATATATAAATTTTCATCATTCACGCTAAAATCAGTTTGAATTTTTATAATGAATCTACTTACAATTAATAGATTACATTGCTCACAGAAAAAGAGATAATTTAGAACTATGATTTCACAATAATAAATTATCGGGCTCCCATAGGGCGATGAACTTGGTTGGATGTGACCCTTCTGCAGTAGCTCCTGAATCTACCTCTTGATTTCATTGTTCTCTAGAACAGAGCACCGATAGATCGGTTCGTTGGGTAGCGGCGCACCTGGGGTCAGATCAATCGAGTGCTTGACTTGATAGTGTAGAGGAACCCCTGTGGGTGAGGTGAAAATGTCCCCGTACTCCTCCACAACCTTATCCATTTGTTGTTGTCATGCAGAGGAGCCTTTTCTGGAGGTCATGGCCATAGTCTTCTTCTTGCCCTGGGGGCGGATCATCAGGAAAATGAATTTCCTGGTTTGGGAAATGAGCTTATTGCATTGTTTTGCAGTAACCAAAGAGATAGTAGCAGGAGGTGGTACCTCTGGTATCCTGTACAACTTGTTTCCCAAAGTAACAATAACAGCACAAGGCCGAGACTCATACACCACATGAAGCTTCCACAAGTATGGTTGTCCTAATAATACATCAGAAACATCAATAGGAACAACGTCGCATAATACCTCATCCGTGAGGGGCTTGATGCTATAGGGAAGGCGGCACTGCTGGCTGACGCGGAGATCTTGTATGGATGTGGGTGAGCTGTGGTCGGCAAGCCCAATCGCTTCACGACATCTGCCGAAATGAGGTTCTTTTGGCTCCCTTTGTCGACAATGAACTGTACCGGGGAGCCCTTTACCCACATCTGGGAGTGGAAGAGATGTTCCTCGTTCTGGATCTTTGTAGTGGCAACAGTGGCATTGGGCTCCGCATCAATAATCTATTTCCATTTGTCATTCCCCTTGTCAGGTTCTGATTCAGAGTCAGAGCATGCATCTGACTTAGAAGCCCGCATCTCAGCCACTAGCGACTGCTTGGCCCGACACTCACTTGTGTTGCGAGTGGAGCTCTTAATATGGAACTCACACCACTTTCTCGTGTCCTTCTTTGGCTTTGCAGTGTTGTTCTTTCCTTGTGGCTTCAACAGGTTGTCTTGAGTCACCGTGCCTTGGCTCTGTCCTTTGTTCTATGGTTTGGGAGCACCTTTCCCTTGCTTTTGATTCGCAGATCCAAAGTCTCGCTTCTTCTGTTTGAATTTCTGCTCAATCTTGGCAGCATACCGGTATGCCGTACCAAGCGAGGAGATGTCGAGGAACTCCATTACCTCCTAAATGTATCTGTGCAGACAACTGCGATACTTTAGCTTACCAGATGTTTCTCTGAATCTTTGATACCCAACTTGGTGCGTAGGGTATGGAATAGATTTGTCAGCTCATGCACATCTTGATCCCTTTGTTGCTGTAGCGTGGTCCATTGTATGTACTTGTCCTCATAGCTCCCCACGGGATAGTATTGTTCCTTGACAGCGTCTCGGAAAGAATTCCAAGTGGGTACGACCGAGAACAAAGAGGGTTCTGTCTCGTCCTTTTTGTCACAGTGGCTTTCTCACCAGTCCTTGACATGGGGGGCAACTTTGAGGAGTGAAAAAATAATCTTCTCCCTATCGGAAAAGTCATGAACCGAGAAATATCCTTCTAATAGATTCAACCATCCATCTACGACATCTGCATCTATTTGACCCTCAAATATGGGAATGTCAAAATTTACTTGTACCTTAAAAGGAGTCACACCTCTAGAGTGGCTGTTGGATGTAGATGCGCCACCAGTGGGCAGCCGTTGAAGGATCTGGGCAAAGTTATCCATCATCGTGTTCCTTTTTCTTTCGAGGGCCTCCTTGAGCAATATTTTGATAGGATCTCTTGCTCCCTCATCTTTCTTTTTGTCCCCCATGGGCGTTCGTCGGGGTTTGCGAGGCTGATCTTGCAAAGGTTCCACCAGATTGAGCCCTAACTCCTTATACCCCGACCTCATTGGGGACATGCAAAGAAGGATCGAGAAAAAAGCAGACCACTCTGATACCATTGATCCGGATTTATGCAGGAATGCAACAGAATAAACACATAACCATAAATACAGAGATGCAGTGGAAATAACACTTCATTTTATTAATATCAAAGAACTGAAATTTGCTTATAGACGGAATGGAAATAAAACTAGCTAGGGCGCTGGTAGCTATCTCTGAGGAGAGATGAGGTAGCTACAGGCCTCTGAAATGAGTTACAATGAGGCTCGAGGGCCTATTTATTATTGAGAAACAATGGAGAACCCTAAACATCCAAAAACCAAACCCTAGGAGATGAAGTGCCAAAACTATGGGCCTCGTTTGGGTAAATTGGTGTTTCAACTTCCCAGGGACGTAACTTTGGCATACTATCTCTGTTTGACGCACATGATACATCATTAGAAAGATCTATCCAAGGACTAAAACTTTCGCCACAAATATAATTCCGGAATAAAATGATACATAATGATATTCACTAGAGGCGCGATGCCCAAAAAACGTCATTTAGGGCCTCAAAACGGCTCCAGAAGTTCAGGACCCGAAAAAATGCTAAAAATAGTAAGTTGTGCCGAAACTGAAAAACTGAAAGAGACAATGGTGGGGCCCCAAGTGGAATAGGAAGGTGGCCACCAGTGTCCACTTGGATCATTGAGTGAGCCAAAAAAGTAACTTTCCTTACTTTTTGAGTACATCCTTGCAATTGCGAAGAGGACCAGTGTTGAAAAATTATTGGTAAGTGGAAATTAAAGGGCGTAAGAACGTTTTTGAAAAAATTTCAAACGTCAAAATTAAGTCTTCTATCCTTCCTAGCACCTCATGGAAAACGGGAATCCGCAAATTCTAGTCGTCAAATATGTGCAAAATGCCTTATGACGGGCAAAATGGAGGACTGGTCCTATGCTGCTACATGAGTTAGGGTTTCATGTGGCAACAGGGAACCTTGTATAGTTTTTCAAGGATAGGAAAGGATAATATTGTCAGTTAATCATCACATGAAACTTCATCACCATTTGAAAATTGTGTCCTAATTTGAAACAATAAGACTACCCAACTATTTCATTATTTAATTTTGATTGTGTAATACAAAAAATATCCTAGATAACTTAAATAATGTAAGCACTTTTGCAAAAATTTAGTGGAGAGAACCTTCAATTACATTTATTTTTAAGTTCCACTTGCATTTTAAGCCATTTTAATTAGTCTTTCATGGCTATCTAGTAAAAATTTCAACCTCTTGTAGAAATTTGTTTGTCACTTGTATTAGAAATGCAAAAATCAAATGTAAATAAAAATGATTTGAAATGCTAAAATTCAAATGTGCGCTACATAAAAATGATTTTTTTTAAAACTACATTAACGTCTGATATCACGCGCGCATTCGCCCTCAGCTCTTGCAGAACAGCATTCACCCTCAGCATTCGCCTTCAACTCTTGCAGAACAGCATTCGCTCTCAGCATTCGCCCTCAGCTCTTGCAGAACAGCATTCACCCTCAGCATTCGCCCTCAACTCTTGCAGAACAGCATTCGCTCTCAGCATTCGCCCTCAGCTCTTGCAGAACAGCATTCGCCCTCAGTTCTTGCAAAATGGTAAGTTCTTACTGCAGGCCCTTCCTCTTGTAGTAGGGTTGACCCTATTTGGGTTTTCTTGGAGCCTCTGAGAATACAAAGGTTGTGATTGATTATGGGGCATTGCCTATATTTGTGGAACTTATTGCCTCTGGGAATGATAATGTTCGAGAACAGGTAGCACGTTCATTTTAGAGGCATAAAATTATTCTTCCCAACTATCTTTATACGTCTGTAATTTTGGAATTTGATTTAAAAAACTACTACCCAACTTTGAGTTCAATTGGTGTTCGTGTAAGGCTGTTTGGGCAACTTTGAGTTCAACTGGTGTTCGTGTAAGGCTGTTTGGGCTTTGGGAAATATTGCTGGAGACTCTGCATCATTTAGGGATCTTGCCCTCAGTCATGGAGCTCCGAGGCAGGTGCTTGCCCAGTTGAATGATACTGCCAGAATTTCAATGATACGAAATGGTACATGGGCTCTGTCAAATTTTTGTCGTGGTAAACCCCAACCACTATTCGAACAGGTAAGCAGAACACATTTTCTGTCTCTTCTTCTTAGTTTGCAGATACTGTGGATTTTTTTTTTATAGATCTTGGTGCTTGGTAGATTTGGATGTAATATGGACCTAGGCGCTTGTTCATTACAATGACTCCGTCATCAGGTTTTAGAAAATGCTCAGAAATTTGGGTTTCACAAGGGGATTACCCTTGCTTGCAATTATCGATTATCAATCACATTCAAAAAAAGTCTTTCGTAGCATTGTTGAGCTCTTTGTAGGTGAATTTCCGAGGCAATTTCACAATATCTGAACTAAATTTGTCTGTCCTTTTCAATACTCTGTGCTTGTAACAGAACCAGACAAACAATCTAGTGGCCAATGCAACAACAACAACACCTCTTGTTACAATGCCTGCAATTTACCCTCTTTGCACGCATGAATGACTATGGCACCCTCTTTTGTGAACAAGTACTAGAGCTGAAGGTACTGGTTTCCATTAGGATCGTGGAATTCAACATCCAAAATAGTATCAAATTCCACTGCAATAGTATTCCCCGGCGAGGGCAACAGTTCATCGAGACCTATTGGACTCATCACCCCCAAATAGCCTCCAGCGATACCTAGAGTGTGATCATCTGGAGCAATAAAAAATGTTGATCCATCCCCAATTGAAACAAGAACAGGACCCACATTGGTTACAGAAAAAGAGAAACGCGTTTTGAAAGAAGAAGAAACTTTTGTATTAGGGTCCAGAAATCTAACTAGTCTATTGTACAATGCCCTACCTGCACTTCAAATTGGTACTCCCAACTCCATGCTAAGGCTCACTGTGCCATTCTTTAGATGAGCATCTTAACCTGAAGTTTGATTCCAAAAAACCCAAGTCCCCTGTTCTATGCCCAAGACCTCTGTTACAACGAGTAGAGTTCTAAGCGAAATACTTCGCAATAGGAAGCAAAAGAAACATCGCAAAATTGCTCGCTTTAGATTGATAATTTTCTATGCAAAAATTCAACTGCGGACAGTAAAAACATAATATCAAACACAACCAATCCACAATGGAATTTGAACATGAGGATTTATAACTAGAGAAAACCCTCTCCAGGTTAAAAGAATTCCAGAATGGCTTTAAGATTCTACTAATGAGCGCTTACAACACCATAGCAATTACTGTCACAATGAAATCTGCTGGAAGCAAAGCCCTTGTACAGTTTCTACATTTCCACAGTGGAAGCAAGAATCTTGCTATCTCTCATGATCTAGTTCTGTGGTCAAATCCTTTATTATGGCTGTCTTGTTCTGCTAAACGTGGATCTGTCTTAGCTTTAGCTCTGGTTCTCATTTAGGATCGTGGCTATCTGATCTTGCTGTGGCTTTGACTATACAAACTTGTTCAATAGGAAAATGTTGACTCTGCTATATATAGGAGCTTCAATGGGTGCTCTCAAACACTTTTTTGGGCAGCTTTGTTTTGTCTCTGATTCAAGGCGGAACTATGTTGGCCTTGGTTTTTTAGTCCT
Source organism: Pinus albicaulis (assembly GCA_034641835.2). Taxonomy (NCBI): domain Eukaryota; kingdom Viridiplantae; phylum Streptophyta; class Pinopsida; order Pinales; family Pinaceae; genus Pinus; species Pinus albicaulis. Next base: position 1,181,613,847 of record CM076577.1, on the reverse strand, counting down.
TGGAACTTAGTTCTCTCATATTTTCCATCCTATCCCCAGTTTGCTACCGAGAAAGACATAACTTCACGATATCAAAATTGACTATTTTTGGCCATTTATCTGTAGTAATGGTACAGCCTTAATTTGGTGCATTCATACAGTATCTGAAGAGCACTCTCAAGCTGTTATTCAATATTTTAGCATAACTACTACATTCAATTGCCATTCTCTAATATTTATATCAACCATAAGCATTCTTAAGGTAGTTCCACGTTTGTGAAGCAGAAGGATGCTTCTGACAACTTCTTATCATAGTGGTACAATTCTGTTCGCAGTTTATCTTTTATAAACCTCCAATTTTCCAAACATAATAGAGACTACAGTTTGAATCTGAAATTTTGGCCAAATCTGTTTAGTATTCTATAGAAAATGCATTAAGAATAAAAAAATCCCACAATTTGTAAAAAGCCCACAATTTTGTAAAAAGCCCACATTTTGTAAAAAGCTCACAATTTGTAAAATGCCCACTTTTATTTTCTTTTTGCTTATATATTGAGCTCCCATTGAGATCAACAAGTCTTGGGTTTTCTACACCATTGAGAGAGATTTATTGTTTTCTTTATAGGATAATTTGCATCAATGGAAGAAAACATTGGAGCTGGAAAAACAATTCAAAAGGGTGAAAGGGGTGATGGCAGAGTTTATTGCCCTTGTAAAAAATGTTGTATGAGAAGTAATGTTAGAGTTTTAATAGCAACAGAAACAGTGCATTGTAGGAAATATGGGCACATTGATGGTGGATCGAATGACTATCGTCCCGTGGTAATTAATTATCTATCTTCATTTTGATTATATCGTAAAATTTTATATTATTTAATATTTTTTATATGCGCACTAATGTTTAATTATTAATGTTTGTAATTTTCATAAAGGCACAGTTGCCCCCCAACTTTTTGCAGATGATCAACCAGCTTCCACAGCTAAATATTAGTAGATTAGATGATGTTGCACCAGTACAAGAGAATATTGCAGCAAATATTAGTATTGGAAATGATGTTGTACAAGGTGAAGAACATGAAGCGAATGATGAAGGTAATTTTAATGATCCCATGGAGGTAGATCATGATGACAGTAATGAGACAGTTCACATTAATGATGGGACAAATCAAATGCTCCAAGACTTGTATGGTGATTCAGATGATGATGGTGGAGATAGTAGTGACGGTATTTATGATGTACCTCTGATTGAAAGGTCAAGTGAACGACTTTTTGAACACTCAAATGCAACTCTTCTCTCTGCTACATTGTTGCTAGTGAACTTAAAGGTTATGAATAATTTTTTGAACAGATGTATGACACAACTCCTAAGGTATGCAATATGTATATATGATCACATATATGTAAATGTTGATTATTTTCCCTTTTTTTAGTTGTAATAAATGTGTAAAATAATAACTTATATATAAGTTATTATTTTACACATTTATTACAACTAAAAAAGGGAAAATAATCAACATTTACATATATGTGATCATATATACATATTGCATACCTTAGGAGTTGTGTCATACATCTGTTCGACAAATTATTCATAACCTTTAAGTTCGCCAGCTCTCTGCTATTGTTGCTGGTGAACTTAAAAGTTATGAATAATTTGTTGAATAGATGTATGACACAACTCCTAAGATATGCAATATGTATATATGATCACATATATGTAAATGTTGATTATTTTGCCTTTTTTTTAATTGTAATAAATGTGTAAAATAATAAGCTATATATACATATATCATAGTTATCAAAACCAGCTGGTCAGGACAGCTGCCGGTTGGAACCGGCCTTGCAACCCAGTCAATAGCCTATTCTCACCTGTTTTGGCTAGTTAATCGGACCTAACCGGCCGATTAAGTAAGGAACCGGCCAGTTTATGCATAAACCGATCAGTTCCGTACTTAACTGGCCGGTTAGGTGCTCCTCCATGAGTTGCAAATTCCTTAGTGTCTCCTCCATGAGCTGCAAATTCCTCTATTATACTAGCAACAAACTTCTCTAATAACTCATACTCAACACCTTATAGTAGCAACAATACACATGATGACTGATAAATACAAGGTTGGCTAGCATAAAATCCCTGGCAGCATGCAACTCATCAAGTGTACTTGATGACAATTTCTGTTCTCAAAAAAATCAGCAGCAACCTTATTTCACACTCAGCTAGGAACTGTCAGACCCTCTCTCTCTGCTCACACATAGCAACAGCATAAATACAAAACCTTTCACACAACATACAAGCAATTTGATCATGGCATCAAGACTGATGCAAATGGTCTAACGCCACTCAAGGGACAACAACATACAACCTAATGAAAATGTGACTGGCAATAATAAATTGACCACTAGAAAATTCCCGCTTGGAAATGCACTAAACTGGCTACTGAGTTTTCTGGGTTTTAATGAATCTTTTCAGTGATAAATTTTGTCAAACACATTGTGAGCAGACTGCTGAAGTTGTAATGCTCTCTCAACCTGTTACAAATAGCACTAATAGTGGGTTTCATAAACCAATTAAATACCTCTAAGTGTTGTAGATGTTTTTCTAGAAATTTATTGGCAAGCAAACATAGATAATGAAGAATACAAGATCTTCAAAATGCTGGTCTGATATATATATATATATATACTAAACCCAAAATTGTCTTTAAGGCTGATACAATGAATTGACAACAAATCTGAGCAGGGACAGATTGTATATTATAATATTAACTCAGCAATAAAACACAGTGAATAATATAAGAGAAACCTGATACATTACTTCAACAAGTTTGCTTATGTATTTTTCGATGATATGTATTGCATTTGCTGCCATTTTGATATATTCACCTTTGCATGGTATATAAATTAGCAAACTTTTCATATTTTGTCTCTATTGGCTTGGAATCATGGTTGCAAATCTTAAAAATATTATTTATTTATTTATTTATTTTTCATTTTATTAAAAAATAATTATTTAATGTATTTTTTTTAAAACCGGTTCATTGAGATCTGATCGCTACCGGTTAGACCGGTTCCGGTTCGAAACCCGGTTCATTAGCTCCACCAATCCGGTCACCAGTTCCGGTTTTAATAACTATTATATATATATATATATATATGATTAATAATCTTTACAAGACACTACTTTTTGTTTCTGTTGTAGATTGTTGGGTGAATATTTGTTACCATCGCCAAATACTTTACCTCGAACATATTGAGATCTACGTGCTATTATGAAACACTTTGGAATGGAATATAACACTATAGATGCATGTCCTAAAGATCATATTATATATTATGGAGAACATGCGTTGAAAATAGAATGTCCGAAATGTGGTACCAGTAGATATCGAACAGATCAACTAACCAAAAAGGTGCCTCAAAAGGTTCTTCGTCATATTCCCATAATTCCACGTTTGCAGCGAATGTTCAGGTGTAACAGCATAGCACAGTTTATGGATTACCATTCAAAGAATATAAGTGGAGATGGTGTTCTTCGAATGCCTGCAGATGGTTCTGCATTTAGAGAAATCGAGGAAAAATATGTAGATTTTAAAAATGAACCTCGTAATGTCAGGCTTTCATTGGCAGCTGATGGTGTTAATCCATTCGGAGAGCTTAGATCTACTTACTCAGTGTGGCCTATTTTCGTTATCAACAATAGCATTCCTCCTTGGATGTCAATAAAGAGGGAGCACATAATGTTGACTATGATTATTCCAGGTATTTGATACATTATTTCTTTGAATGTAACATTTTCATTTCTCTCGTTGTTTGAATAAATATATATTTTATTTATTTACTTATATATACATATATCATGGGAGTAATTATTATGTTCCGTAATTTTGAACAATTAGGTAAGTACCAGGTCAAAGATATGAATGTATATATTGATCCTCTTATCGATGAGCTAATACAGTTATGGCATGGCATCACTATGTATGACATCACTAAACCAATCAAGCAGAAGAGATTTCAATGTCGTGGAATGCTTGTATGGACAATTCATGATGCCCCAGGACTAACACATGTTTGTGTTATGTAATATTTCATTGCACTTTAATATGATACATAATTATCTAAATTAGATATACCATATTGCATGTTTTAAAAATGATCTCATAGTATATTAATTGTTATTGATCCATCTATTGCAGGTCTTCAAACAAAGGGTAGATTAGCATGTTTAGTTTGTGGCCCTAAGATGAAGTATCGTCATTCACCAGACTTAAAAAAGATGGTGTTTGATGAGTTTAGGCACTTCCTCCCTAGGAACCATAAGTATCGTACTACTGAAAAACATCTTTTCAATGATAAAGAAGAAACTAGATTAAAACCACGAAGAATGACACCTCAGTTGTGGATGTTGGAATATAACAGAATTAATAATCGTCGAGCAGCTGGTACGTAATGTGTGTGTGTATATATATATATATATATATATATATATATATATATATATTATTTGTTTATGTAATGTTTGGAATTTTTGTTTTAACTAATGAATTTATTTTATTGTATTTTTTAATTAATATTGTTCTGATTTATTTTATTCTTTGATATCAAGGTCATCGTTGCCGTGAAGGTAATAATATTGTACTTCCACCTGGAATGAAATGTTATCCTTCTCAATTCGCGAGGTTGCCCTACTATGAGGACCTAAAAATAGCTCATTTTTTTGATACAATGCATGTCAGGAAGAATGTGACAGAAATGTTATGGCGAACCATAGATGGTGCACATGATAGAGACAAAATTGACAAAATTTGTGCTGACATTGAGAAATCAAATCATGCAATGAAAAATGTGATTGATGGATCAAATAACAATGGAGGTCAAAATTATAATAATATTCCATGGTTATTAACAAAACAACAAAACAATGATGTAAAAGAGGTCGTTAGAAGAATTAATTTTCCAACAGGTTTTGCTTCAAACATAAATAATATCTTAACGAAGAAAGGTGACTTCAGTGGGGTGAAAATACATGATTGGCATACCTTTGTTAAGGTAATTTTTTTGGTATACATTTTTGTTTTTTATTGCTTGAATACATATTTTAAATTTTCCTTTTTTCTGTTTAATTTGGAAACCAATAACGATTCATTTTTTATTGTTATAGTATGTTCTACCTGTATCTCTCCCAAACGACTTCGACAACAATGTCAAACAAGTTATATATGGTCTTAGTGAATACATGAGGTAAGTAGTTTTGATTTATACGCAAAATCTAATTGCTACAATTTATTTTTGTACTTGATGAAATGATGTATTAATTGACTTGTAATGAAATATATATTATGTTTCATTGAAATAACCTTGCGTAATGATTTGCAGATGGTTGTCATTGAAAGAAATCCATCAAGATGAAATAAAGTATTGGAAGAGAAAAATTCCTCGGCTAATGTGTGAAATGCAAAAGTATCTACCTCCAACATTTTTCAATGCACAAGAACACTACTTGATACACCAAGTTGAGGAGATTGAAATGTGTGGACCAGTACACACAAGGTCAATTTGGATGGTCGAGAGGCACCTGAAATCCTTGAAGGCTTTGGTTAAAAAAAGAGCACTACCTGAGGGTTCTATGGTGGAGGGATATGTGGTATATCAATCCATGGTGTATATTAGTCATTATCTTCCTAAATTAGCTGCGCCAGTCATGAAGGCGGTGGATTGGATTTGGGATGTGAAATCCATCAAAAAATTTGAAGAGGAGCACCTGTTGGGAAAAGGTAGAATGAAGAAAGTGAGAGGTAAAAGATTTATTATGTATAATACATATAATGTTTCATTTTTTTACATCATGTATATGATCATTATATTCATTCAGGTTTTATTCTTTCATAGTTTATTAATTAATATAATTTACCATGGTTATAAGTAATATTTATTAATATTGGTGAATTATTGTTTTTTTATTCAGGTGCTCAAGATTATGAGGTGCTACTTTTATAAATTGCAAACAATCTTGAGTGGATGAGTGAATGGATTGAAACATGTAAAGCACGTAACGACGGTAGGTTATCATGGCAACTACTATCTGAATTGATTAGAGAAGCATATCGTAGTGGAGATGGGAACGTTACGGACAAGGAAATCGATTTAGAATATGGTTTGAAAGATAGAAAGGTAAGCAATTAATTCACCTATTTATAATGTGACAAGAAGTTTGATTTTTCAGTTAATTTTCATGTTGTGTAAATTATATGTTTAATTATTAATTGAGAATGCATCTTTTTCATGTTTGGCATATTACAGTTGAAACACCACAAGGCTATGTGGTGCAATGGTCGTCAATTTCGCGTTAAACAGTTGGATGATAACAGGAAAACTTCTGATAGTGGGATAACTGCAGTATTCCAGGTCACTAATGTTTCCTCCAGGAGTGACAGACATCCTCAAGAATCTAAAAATAGATATTATGGGTTCTTAGATGATATAGTTGAGTGTGAATTTAATTCCTTCAAAATAGTTTTGTTCGATGTCAAATGGTATAGGCTACGAATGAATGTACGTGATGATGATAGAACACTTATTCAACATGACAATGGATTTCCAATGGTTAAAACATCGCAGTTTGAAGCAGGAAAAGATCGTTATGTTTTTCCAAGCCAATGCGAACAAGTCTTTTACTCAGAGGTTCCAGGTGAGAAGGAATGGTCATTTGCTATTAGATATGATCCAAGAGGAAGGAAAGTAGAGTATACTATAGAGGAAGAAGATGATATTGATCAAGAAGAAGATGATGCAGTGGCAGATGAGCAGGAAGATGCATGGACAGACGAAGAAGATATCTTAGAATATGAACCAAGCATAGGAGATGAGGCAACAATTAATGATGATGATTTCGATGAGGATATTATTGAAAATGACATAATTGATGATGATGATGACATGGTCGTTCATTTCAACACCGTTTCTGAATCAGATGTTGATATAGATGTCGATCAGTTGAATGAAGATCAAGAAGATACAGAAGAATATTGATACAGATGTTATGTTCGAGTATGAGCTGGTATGTTATAACTTTATATTTTACTATGTAGGAATTATTGTCTGTTGGGAAAAATACTGAGAGGGGGGGTGAATCAGTATTTAGGGCTGACTGAAAACTTTTCACCAGAGATCTTATTATGCTGTTAATTCTTTACTTGGATTATTGCATCATCCTTTTAGTAAACATGTGAAAAGAAATAACAGAATAAGCCATTACACAAAAGGAACACATATGAACACCAGTATTTAAGGTGGAAACCCAATTTGGGAGAAAACCACCGCTACTGTCATCTCAGTCTTCAATATTTATTATAAAGAAAATATCTTACAATTTTGTGCTGGCACAGACTCATACTAGCACATAGGCACCAACCTGCAGAAGGCTTCAACCTTCTCTCATTCTCCAGCCTCTCCTGGAAGGGAGCTTCGACCCCCTGATTTAACACCAGCTTGAACTGGAAGAAAGCTTCCAATTCTATGCAGAAGACTTCAACCCTCAGATCCACCGAATTTCTTCAATTTCTTCATCAGACTTGCATCAGATCTTTATTATTTCTTTGCTGATCTTCCTAGAGCTTTTTCATTTCCTCGATCAACTCCATAGGTGCATCATGGATTCAGCGTTATCAGACAACAGATTTTGATCATGCAGATCTCATAAAGAGATTTTTATTTACAATGCCTCTGCATGCACACCTCGTACTATGATTCTCATCACCTTATATTTTTTTTCAGAAAGAAAAAAATGTTGTTTGAATTAATAGTGCATAGTTCGACATAACATTCCATCAAGGTTGATGAAAAAGCCTGATCAAAATAACCTATCCATCTCATGCACAACTTCTAAGGAAGAAGGTGTCAAGACAGAGGATTAAGTTTTGACCAATTAAACATAACAAGGGAAATATCACCCAATACAAATATCGAGTCCATAAAACATCAGGACTCTACCATATCATAAGCCATAGGGACGAGGAATAATATCTGGCTCACCTGTGGAAATAGACATCCCAAGAAGACAGAGATGAACTGCAAAATTGTAGATATAGATAGTAAGTATGGACCTGTATGCATTAAAAACTAAAAAAAAAACGGAGCCTATATATTCCTACGGCTGAAATCTGTTAGAAAAGTAATTGAGCCCCACATATCAGGTCGGCATCTGATGAAAAGATCCAGGCTCACATGAACGCACTTGATGCCAATTCAAAAAACTATAGACAAAAACAAGGAAAAACAGGCTCGCTTGATGGATCAGCACATGGGAACAAATCTGTGCAGGCTTGCTTGATGGATCAACAATTGTGTAGAATGGATTTGTAGCTTTTCGGGTAGTTTTTGCCTATAGTTTTCGGATCAATATAGTTTTTTCCTTTATTGAAACCATGGGTCAAAACCATTCAATTGCTAATGGTATTATTAAAATTCGAACCAATCCAAATTGAAATCCCGATCTTTGTTGTTCCATGCTCGAATTGTTCCAAAGGTAATCTCTATCTCCGCCAAATAATACTATAGCCAAGGTAAAGTACCAATAGCGTCGCTGATGGTTTCCTTTCTTTTATTTATCAAATTTGTGGAATTTGATAAATAAATATTATTCACAACCTTTGGCAATTAAATATATAATAGAACTTTATAGTAATAACCAGCGCTTTTATCAAAAGGCTTTTAAATAGACCTTTGGTTCTGGCCCCACATACATAATCGACAGCCCAATCAACATAATTTTAAAAAATGGGGCCCATCGCTTACGATCATTTCCATCCGACGGTGGAGAACACATCGCTCGGCATCAGATGATCTGACGGATATCGTTCGTTGATGATGCACGGATGATAACGCACAATGGCGCGCCGTACCTTGGGTAACTTTCGCGCATCTATAGCAAATGAACACCGTCCGATGACCCCTTCCCAGATCAACAGTGCTTATCAATATCGTTGGGCATCCTGGGTCGAGCAATAACGCGCGATGGCGTGCAGTGACAAGTGGTTTTGTGGAGTCGTACAAGGACGCATGTCGCGCGTTCTATGGAATCGCTTGCATACCTCTTGAAAACTGCTTGCCCGTCGAAGGTGGTGCGATAGAAACCACAAACCACCTTTACTGTTTTCTCGGTCACGGTTCCGCTCTTCCACGCAGGGTTCCATCATGCTTCCGTTTGTTATGTTCCACCTCTTTCCTTCCAGGTTCCGTTCATGATTCCAAAGGGTTAGTCCATGTTCCACCGAAAGTTCAATGCCAAATACTCTGTTTTAGTTCTTTCGCGTTATAACTGGTTTACTCTCGCTCCTCATTCCTTTCTCCATGAAATCCAGTCAGCTCCTTACTAATAGAGTAGACCCTTCCATCATATATTTAACGAATATATATAACTCCACTGTCTACCAGTTTGGATACACTGTCAACCGTATTAACATCGGTTCCTCGATCAACATACAGAGCACAAGGTTTCTTACGAATGTCAATTATCCTTCATCAGGATGCATACATATGTTCACACATGAATTAACTCGTCCTTATTTATATCGATTCTCCATTAAATACAGAGCTTGTCATCAAGGACAATCATATAATAGGATACAGGAAACATATTGCCAACATTGTCTTTAAATAATTTACTAATTATGTGTGTTTGTTGCATGTTGTTTATTATTTCAAAACAATAAATAATGGCCTTACTATTGTTTATTATTTCGTAGGATTCGCAGGATTCATTTGATTCTATGGTCAGATCTCTGAAAAAACCAACTAAACACTTAAATAGTCAAGATCTGGAAGACAGGCTTTACCCCCACCATAAATTGCTGAAAAACCGGCCTTCAGTTCAGCTTGTTGTGTTGAAGACGAGGGTGGATTTGCATGATCAGTTGAATGAAAATGAATCAGATATTCGAGATGCTTTTGAGGGCAGATCCATAATCCCCATAGATGAAGATCCCATTTCTGCAGAATTTATGTCTGCGTTGAAGCACAAGTATAGTGTTGTATCGGAATACAAATTAGAGGACAACTATACCAAGTCTAAATCAACTGAATCCAGTTCTAGTGCTCTTGAACTTACCGAATTAAAGCCAGAAGCAGGATTTACAATCTCTAATGGGAACGGGTATGGTAGTTCCAATATTGGATTGGATGTCCGGAGCTCTGCAATAGGCACTGGACCTGATCGTAATGAACCCCAACTAATTAAATGTGATGAAAATATGGACTTTGATGATGATCAGGAAAACAAGCCAGAGCATTTTGGCAATATTGAAGAAACTGAAGAGGTTTCCTGTGATCGATTGAATCAACTCGGCCATAAGACATCTACTGCAGGCTGGTTTGTATCAGAAGGAGAATCGGTTTTGCTTTCCCATGATGATGGATGCTGCTCTTTTCACGATATAACAAATTCAGAGGTGTGGAGGTTTTAATTATTGTACTTAATTTTGGGGTTTATGGGTGTTATAATTTATACATTTTGGGATTTTCTATTAGAAATAGGGAAAAGCCTAGGGGTTAGATTATTCTCATGGTTTAAATTTCTATATTTGAAATAAAATTCACCAATTTCTGTTTAAAAAAATGATTTTCCTAAATATTTGATGTAGTTTAAATAGGATGTAGTTCATTTCAAAGACTGTTGATTGGCATTTCAAGAATATTTATGCACTCTTTAAATTTTCCCTTAACATAAAGGGCAGTTGATGTATGAGTAATACTCAGTATTGTTATTTTCCAATCTCCAGGAGAAGGCTGAATATAAAGCTCCATATGGGCTTACCCCAAACATGTGGGGTGATTGCGGGTTGATCAGAGCAGCTGGTTCAGATGGTCGCTCTAGTAAATATGTTGTGGCAGCATCTGCAGGTTGTACATTGGACTCAGGTTTCTATTCATGGGACTTTATAATAAAGAAATTATGGCATTCCATACTGAATCAGAGGCCTTCACTTCAACGTCCAGTACCATGTCTCCAGTTTTGGCAGAGAGGGATGTCTCGGGGAGAAATTTTGGCTTTGCAAATGTTGTGTCAGAGAATCAACATTGGTGGTATAGGCCATGTGGGCCTCTTATGGTATCTACTGCTAGTGCCCAAAAGACAGTTAATATTTATGATATTCGTGATGGAGATCCTGTGATTTCAATGTGTTTTTTTTGAAAGTTTAGGTTTCATAGTAAATCATCAATGGGCTCTAAAATAAGGCCACATTGAAATCTTGGATACATGTTTCATGCCAAAATCAGCTGTATCTTCCATAAATACACAATCTTGGACCACTCTGTATAAATCTGCTTCTTGGAAAATATTACATCTCCCTCATTATACAGGTGGTGTTCTTACATGCATAGCAAAGGTATTGTTTTGGCAATCATTTTTTAAGTCACTAGATATTGTGGGTACAAGGATCTAGGGTCTCCACATGAAACTGTGTTGCCCGGAGACTCACTCTGCCTGTCCTTAAATTTGAAACATAGTAGTATGCCAATGCTTCTTTCATTTTGTATGCATAAGACGATTTTTTGTCAAAGTCCATAATTGTTTTTAAGTTTTATCCATCCCAGTTTTGTTGTGAATGCACAGGTTTTTGGCTCAACACATATCTGTTATATCTTTGTACTTTTCCTTTACTAACTATTTGAACTTTCTAGTTATATTTAGAGGTGTCTTTTAAGGGATGAGGGGAATTACTTGGATTTAGTGCTGCCAGGCTTATCATTTATTCTCCAAATGAAGCCCTGTAATATGTAACACTATATGGGCATGCAGCTCACTTGTTAAAATATAGTTGATACAATACGTTGTACATGAAGCTTGGAATTGTGTACATTCCTGGAATATATTAATTTGCAGGCATGCTTAAAAGAGAGATAGGTTTTGATAAAATCAAAAACCCTGAACATGAAGAAAAAAAGAGGCAATTATTTTATACAGATAGAACCAAGACACTATCTCCTCATTAATAACAAAACCTCAGTCCAAAAATCATATGTACAAATTCTAGAAGTTGAAAGTTGAAAATTTCTGAAATGGAACCAGGCCCTTTTCAAAAGAATAAATTTAGTAAAAACAAGGGTGAAGAAAGTTATCTTATCAAAATTTCCACATACCGTGTTAGCAAGGAATGACTCCGAGTCCTGAGCAGTGAGACTGAGGAATTGCTCTTTTGCTGCAGGTTGCAGTTCTCTTCTCCAACACGATGAAAAGAAAATTCTTAGCTTTGGAGTCTGAAGCCTGAGTCACAACTTGGAAGTTGGTAAGGAAAATTATCAGGGTTGTTGCCATTTGGCTTGGAGTTCGCAGCCTAATTAATTTTCTTTAATGCATTTCCTTCAATGCTGCGCCAGTTGTCACTGGCCAGCAACCTTTACAATAAATTTTATTAGACCCGTCACGCTACGAGGAAAATTTGACGTGATCACTGATCATTGATTTATTATTGTGATAACAAACATTGGAGATTTACTGTCCTGTTTTAAAGTTTCATTTTTTTTTTTTAAATTGAAACCGCCGTCGGCATACCGACGCCTTGTAAGCATCGCTCTTCTGACGTTTTGAACGATTTCCATTTTCGTCGGTCTTGTGACGTCCGTTGATATTGCGACAGTTCTAGAAACTTCGGAAGAGTGACAGAAAAAGGAGGTCGGAAGGGCGACGTTAAAAATTTCGGACCACATTTCGTCGGAATTGCGACAGTTCTTCCTGGCGTCGATATTGTGACGCTTCTGGAAAGCGTCGGTCTTGTGACACTTTTGCAATACGTTAGTCTTCTGACACTTTTGTACGGCGTCGGAAATGCGACAGTTTAGACACGTCGGAAGAGCAACAGTATAAAGACGTCGGAAGAGTGACGTTCAAAACGTCAGACGACATTTCGTCAGAATGGCGAGACTTTACAAACGTCGGAAGAGCGATATTAAAAACGTCGGACCAAATTTCATCGGAATGGAGACACTTTACAAATGTCGGTTTGGGAGACGTCGGAAGAGCGACGCGTGTTTGGAAGCGACGGGGAAGTGTCGGTAGTGCGACACTTTGTAAAGGCGTCGGAATTGCAACCGCACGACAAACCACGTTTTTCCCGGCCTCGAACTGTCGCTCTTGCGACGACTGTGTGTCAGAATAGCGACGATTTGGCCGTCGGAAATTGCGCCAAATTTTCTAGTGTATTTTTATGGTGCTTTTCACCTCTAAAACCCTCAAACAGTCAAATTTTTAACTTCCGTGTGTTTCTAGCCTTATTGTGCAGGTGACAGACATCAGCCGCAGCTAAGACGACAAAATTTTTCTGAAATCTGCCGCCGAAAGAGCCGGATCTGCAGGTCACACTTATTAGCCCAAAAAGTGCGACTTGGCCTTGAGGGCGCACTTTTCTGCCCAAAATCTGCGACCTGGAATGCCAAACAGGTCAGAACCTGTGACCTGCACCGTTTTCTGTAATTTTCCAGCACTTTTTCTAGGTTTGTCTGAAGCTTCTGTCAGGGTTTTCCAGCCTCCGCCTCCGCCCGTTTAGACCTATTTCTGCTCTGCTTCACTCAACTAAGTGGGAATATTTCCCCTTAGGGCTCTAGTACCCTCCACTTTTTGTGGGAGAGTTTTTGCTATTTTAGAAGTCTGAATTTCCAGAGTTTCAGCCTTATTGCTTTCAGATCTGATACCTTAGTTTCAGATATCTTTAGATCAGCTCTTCCCCCTTTCAAATCACCTCATCTAGTTTTGTTTGGGTTCATTTCTAGGGCTGCCTCATTGTCCCTCCTATTTTTAGTTGATCTCCTCCTTTTTAGCAGCAACCTTGCCTTTTCCTCTTTTCTGTTCTCTGCACCTCTTTTCAGTAGATTTCTCCTTTAGATCCCAGTCCCTCCCGACATTAGATCTATTGGCCTCCTTTTCGTGTGCTTGGATTAGTTTTTCCCTCTTATAGACTAGTTTTGAGAGACCCACCTTCTTGGGTTAGATTGATGCATTGATTAGCTATTAATTTTTTGTTCTTTCCGTCTTATTTACGACAGATTTATTTTTAGTTACGCAGCACACTTTTTCTTTTACTCTCAAAACGTCTAGGTTTAAACAATTAAAATTAACACATGCCACACACTGACCCTAAGTGAAGAAGCACCTGGTTAACACCGCCTGGCAAAGACTTTAAAATCAATTGTCACTGCACCTCTCTGCCCTTGACCTCACTTGATTTTGTCCCTCCCTGCCCTTGTCAATTTTTCTTCTTCCCGTCATCATTGCGCCCCCAAGGCGCCTCTCCTAGAGACTTCTTGGCCTTCACCATCAGTTTCCTCTTGGTCGACTTCATCCTTCCCATCGTCATCGAGTAAGTCCTCCCTTGATTCCACCATATCTACTGTCACCAATAAACCAATTGTTGACTCTTTGACCAGTGTTTCCCCTGGCGTCTATAAAGACTCCTCTTTGCTTGGAAATTTTCCTGGTCCTCCCCCTCCTCCTGTCTCTGACCCCAACTTAGCAAATGTTTGCATGATGCAATCATCTCAGGCTGGCCTTCCCCAGCCTGCTCTGGCTAGTCAGCAACCTCAATCACGCCCACCGCATCCTGCTCCTAGTCTTTTGCTTTAGTCGACCGAACCCTTTTTTCTTGGACCTTCCCATCCACCTCACACTTAGGAATCTCCCTCCCTTCCTGAGTCGGTTCCCTCAGGTCAGATACCTTTCCTTGGTCCCCCGAGCGTCTATTCAGTTATCGTCATGGCCACCCTGTCCCTCCCTAAGTTAACCTTGGGAATACTAGTATGGTATCTTACCCCTCCAGCCGAGACCCCACCGGGCCACCCCAAACCATACATTGTTGTGACACCCATGCAACTGATTCCCTTCACTCCTTCCACCGCTACAGTGCCCCTAGCCCCTCTGCAGGACCATCCTCATGCTGCGACACCTACAGTCAAGAAAAGAAAAACTCGAAAGGGGGCATCCAAAGACAAGGCCACCGCACCTGACCCTACCCCTCCCCCACCTGCCAAGCCTTGTGCCTTGTGTGATGGTATCAGTCATCCCACCCATACTTTTCCTGAGTTGCCCCGTATCCAACCCATGGTTAAAGTCGCGTTCCCTGAATCTACGGTCCCTGAAACCTCTGTTCCTTCCTCATCCGTAGCCAAGAACCCAAAGACTCTTCGCACCAAAAAACCCTGTGTTCTATGTGGTGCCCATGGCCATTACTCTCACCATTGTCCTCACCTCATGCATTACCAAGCCTCTTTAGAGGTCATTCACGAGTATGAAGTTGAACAAAATCAATTCGCCTCTCCCATCCTTGCTCAATATGCATCAGGTCTACTCGAGGATCGCCCTGCTACCATTGGCATTCCTCCCCCTGATGTTGAGATGTTGAAACCTGTTGCTCCCCTCCTATACCTATCATCATCCGCATGACCCTCGCAGTACATTCCCTCTGAATCCACTCCATCTATTCTGCTTGATCCTCCTTCAGACACTTTCTCGGGCTCTTCATGTTTTGACCATCTTTTTACCTATTCTTCTGTCATTCCCCGTGACGACCCGTATCTGCGCCTCTCTTCCCATACTGATGATTTCGGTAGCTTTGCAGCGTCGTATGGTCTCCTTGACCCTCCCATTTCCTCCCATAATCACGATCATACCATCCATATCTTCAATGTTCTTCACAGCCTGAGTACCCGTTCTTCATCCTATCGTTCTCATTCATCTCCCTCTCGTCGATTTGTGAGTCCTAGACTTCCTACCTGGACTGCTCCCTCCCATAGCCATCAGCGAATGTCTATCCTCTACTCATGTTGCCATCCTTTTTCTCATCCCTCCCATTTCTTGTCTTGTGCCACTATTGCATCGGCCCTCTCGTCCACACATTATCTTGGCTATGTTGATGGGGCAAGTCGCTCTTCTCGGAATCTCGCTTCGGTAGCATGGGCCATCTTTACCCCCTTCCATACCCTGGTTCTTGCAAATGGGGTATGCATTAGTAATGCCACCAATAATCAGGCCGAATATGATGCAGTACGTGGTCTCTTAGCCGATTCCCTCTCTCATCACATCCTCCATCTGCATGTTCATTTAGATTCCCTGCTTCTTGTCCTACAACTTATTGGTGTCAATTGTGTGCATAACCCTATCCTGTTTAGACAATATTTACACGTGAAACTTTTGATACGTGAATTTAGATTCATTACTTTCAACCATATCCCTTGACGTCAAAATCACTACGTAGATCAAATCGCAAATCATGTTCTAGACTGGCATTTATCACACACAAGACAATAACATTTCACATCATCAACAAAATGTACATAAATCACATATATCATATAACATGTGTTTTTAGATTCCATCTGCTCTGAAACATATGACATGCCCATAGCATGGTACAAAAAACAAAACTACAAAATGGGGGGCACCACTTGCCCCAACAAAAACGCTGGGGGGCACCAGCTGCCCTACATCTAATCACTCTCTGGAGGATCATGAGCCAATGGCTCTGCTCTCGCAGCTCGTAGATCATGCACAGTCTGACCAGCCATCACCATGCGTCGCATGATACCTCGCCATTCCGAGGGTAGCCCAATACATAACTCTATGTATTGGTCGTCTAAATCCTGCCAACCACGCTCTGACACACCGGTCAACAACCCCTCACATCTACGACGGATGTTCTCCACCAGAGTGGACATATCCTCATTCTGTGTTGTCCTTGATCCACTTGCACCTGTAGCTCTTGCTGCTGCCGGTCGTCCCATATATCCGGCCGGTTTTACCGGGGCTATATCTGCATTCCAAAAATATAATGATTAGTACCATGAATACTAGTCACAAACTCTAAAATGCACATAACAGATTAGTTGCTTGTCACTTACCATCGGGCCCCCACACTCGACCAGGCGGAAGCGGCAAGTCCGGATCTCCCCAATAACTCATCCCACTATAGGGATAGTCGTCTATGTATAATGGCATCTAATCCCAATGGGCGAAGAACTCTGGTCAGAACACCCGTTCGACCACCCCTCCCCCTCCTCTACACAGTAATCGTCCCCACCGACGCATCCAAGGCTCTCTCAAACCTCCATCAGGTAACTGTATATGAGGTTGCAAGGTTGGGATCTTCTCAAAAAAGAAGGAACACAACACCGTCCCATAGGCACAATCATGATTCACTTGCCGCTTGCATAGTGATAGCTGTCGTTTCACCAACACCAACATCATTTGGGCCCACCCATAGTAGGTCCCCCCCAACACACTCTCTACAATCATCATCTACCCTCCAGTGATATGATGGAACGCCTGGTTTCCCAAGATCTACAACACTGCTGCGGCCACTGCCTGGGTCTCCAACCTCTCTAGATCTCCAATGGATATCCGAGTCCCTTTGACTTGGACACCTGGTCGACAATGTTGCTCAACAAACTCCATAATGTTATGCCCCCGTGGTAACACTGGCTGCGTATTTCCCATCATCCCTAATGGTGGGAGACCAGTCAAGAAATACAGATCTTGGACCGTCATCTCGATCCTATGCCCTTGCACTATAAACGACTCATGATCTAGATCCCAATAACTGATAATCCGGGCCAACAAGGGCTCTCCAACCCTCACCAAAGGGTTCTACAAAAATTTTAGAACCCCATACCTAGCCAGTGCACGACGGACACCCTGATCCGTTTGGATCTTCGTCCGTAATGTACCTAAGTCTCTCCCTCTCCACTTGATCCGTATCTCTGCCATACCTGCACAAAAACATCATTTTTGTCAGTCTACATATCCGCAAAATTGCATTAACTTACACCAAACCTGCATCTCAGCCCATAACAGCACTGAAACCTCCCACATCTACCAGGTCGCACTTTTTGGGAAAATCCTGGGCCAGGTCGCACTTTTCAGGCCAAAACCTGCGTCCCAGGTCGCAAATTTTTCCCCAAAAAGTGTGACCCGCCCGTAATGATGAAGTAGGGGCAGTTACTGAGATTTAAAACCCTAATCTGAAATTTGACTCCATCAAAAACAGAGAGTAGGATTAGGCCTCTTACCTGCAACTGACAGATCACGATTCCAACGGTTGGTTTGTCTGCTACGATCTCCGCAATATTTAGGGCCTTCTCTCCTCTCCACATTCACCACAGCTACACAAGAAAATGAATGATTTTGGAGGGAAAACGCCTTATTAGAAGAAAACCCCTGTTTTTTCTTTCGCCCGCTGCGACCAAACCATAGCCCCGTTTGACACACCGTCTGCACCGTTGGAAAGCTCTCACCGAGCACTCAAATGGATATCTGTTCATTTTCCATGTTTTGATACTTCATCGGGACACATTTTGTCCATGAAGGGTCTCTTCACCTCTTCTCAAAATCGAATTTCTTCACTTACGACACTTGTACTTGGGGCACCACTTTGCCTCCTTCCTCGTCTCCGTTCGTGTTGATTTTCGTCATGAACTACCCTATTGTACTCATGCTTTTATGGTTCCCCATTGGACCCTTACTATGAGACAACACCATCGAGTCGCCCTTGTTTAGAGCATCCCAGTCAAGTCATCATCGCATTCATGGAGTCCATTCCGAGTCCCTTTGTACCCCGCTATAGTCCTCCCTCCTTTCTTGCTTGATCCCTCTCTCGTGTCACACATTATGGCCTTCCCCACCCTTGTCCCCTATCCCTCCTGATATTGTTTCAGTCGCTGCCAATCCATTCATGCCCTTTATGTTCTAACAAGGGAAGTTGTCCAACCGCTCCTCCATATCCCTCATTCCATCACCATCATTAGTGTCTATCTGTTCGTCGCTCTACTATTTTCCCTCGTGCCTTAGTTGGGGTTCCCTTATTGCCTCACCTATGGCAGACCTACTTCTGTCGACATCAGCTCATTTACTCCAGAAGCCAGGTCTAGGGCGCAGTGTACCTTGGTTCGAGCTCTTCTCAGCATGATCATGATCTATACACTTGATGGTCCAGTGATGCAGCATCAGCTATTAGTGATTCATGGGCGTGTGTGAGATGTCTCAACCCTCATGAGGGGGTGGCCCTGCAGGTAGCCCCCCAAATGCCCGGATGAATTTTTCATTTCCGCCCTTGATGCAGCTCCTCTCATTTGATGATATCGGCCTCAACCGTTAGATGTTGTGAGCCCTTCCCTGTGTGTAGGGGGCATTTGGGTATATTTGTTTCTCATGTACCAAAATCTTCTTGTATAATTCCTGACGGTTATTCCAGGCATCGCATGTATGTGGGATTCATTATTTTATTCATCTGGCTCATGTTTAGGCCGGCATATGCTTCATTCTTGCATTCCGTGGCTTTCCGTGCGCCTTATTCTTTGTACTATTGTATCGGCGGGCATAGGTATGCCTCCCCCACCTCCTTTAACACTAGTACTACTTCATCACCTAGAGACTTGTTGCACCTATAAGTCTCGTCTCCTCCGGGTCTAGTCCTTTCGCACATTAGACTACCTTACATTCCTCTCTCCCACTTCCCTCTTGATGCCTAGTGATTGAGTTCTTACAACGTACTTCGGTCATACGATTTGCTCCTAACACTCGTACGTTGGGGGGCAATCTATTACACCATTTTTTTGGTCATCTAACTCATTATCATTAGATGAACCCAAGTACACCATGTAAGACCAATTTTACCCTATGTAAAATTGCTTTCACCATGTAAAATAAATTTTGTCTATATTTTATGGTCATATTTAACTCAAAACAAGGAAATTAATTAAATAAATCATTATTTATTTAAGTATTTCCTAGGAATACGTTATTCAAATCATTATTTAAATAATATTCCTAGTTAAATTTGACTAAATCATTTTTAAATAATTAAATAAATCATTATTTATTTAATTATATTCCCATCATGTCCCTAAAATAATAAATAAATCATTTATTTATTTATTGTTTATGAATAAAGGAATTGACCCAAGTCAAAAGACCTTTTCCCTCCAACAAATATAATAAAATATTCCTAAAGGGTGATTCTAGAATTTGATTAATAATATTTTATTCATGCACCGAGTTCTAGAACACCCCAATATTTTGTTATAAATAGAAGGGTTTTCCCCATGCATTAGTCACCTTCATTGCATTAGATCACACTGGATCTATTCTTGGTCACCATTTTCCATTTTTGCTTTGTGATCTCCCATTGAGTTCTATGTTTGTCAGGGTTTTCTACCACAATAAGAGAGAGGAATTTTAGATCTGAAACGCTGAGGACTTTCAAGAACCCATCCCATTGAGGAGAACCAGAAAACACCTTTCTTGTTTTCCTCTCAGGTGCCCCATTCTTTAATATAATATAAAACATTCTTTTAAACACATTATTCTTGTCTTGTCTATTGGATGCATGGAGCCATATTATATTTTATCTCCTTAATGTCTTTTGTGCTTAGATCTGGATTTGTGCAGTAAACTTAAAGATATTTTGCAACCATAATCGATGTTAGGGCTATTTGTTATCCATAGCTAAAGTGATCTTTTACGATGAAAGATTCATACTAACACTCAATAATGTGCAAAACACACAAAAGGTCTGCATTGCAACTTTACATTTAGAACAAAATACATTTGTATGGTATCGATGGCCTTTCTCCTGTCAAAAAATTGTCACTTGGTCAATTTTTATGGAGGAAATGATAGTACATTATGAGGATACAAAGAGCACACCTTCTTTAGCCAATTGATAAATCTCAAACAAAAGGGTTCAGTGGTGGAGCACATTGAGGACTTCCAAAAATTGAATATAAGGGTAACTGATATTCCATAGGAACATAGGATTGATGTCTTCATAGGGACTTTAAAGGATAACTTCCAACATGAAGTTCGCGTTTGGGAACCTGATTCATTGGAAGGCATTCAGGTTGGTAAGAAAAATTGAATGTAAAATTATGGCAACAAGGAAGCCTACCACTCACATCTATAAATATGGAAGTGTTTCTACTCCTATACTTCCACAACCTACAAGGTTGACACCACAACAATTGGAAGAAAAAAGAGCAAAAGGTCTTTGCTACAGTTGTGATAGCAAATACACTAAAGGTCATAAGTGTGCTGAGAAGAAATTATTTTACATAGATTGTGAAGAGGAGGAAGAAACTTCAAAAGAAGAGGATATACACCAGGAACCAACCCTTGAAGAAGAAGAAATGAGTCTGACCATATCGTGTAAGTGGCACTGGCAGGAATTACCGCTCCTCAAACTCTCAAGATAGAAGGACATATCAAGAAGAAAAAGGTAATAGTGTTGATTGATTGATTGAATAGTGTTGATTGAATAGTCCAATGCTTTCCATCCCAATGGGAGGTTCTGATGTTGTAGTAGGAGTAAAATGGTTACAATATGTGGGGACGGTAGCTTTTAATTTTCAAGAACTTTTCTTCAATTTTTTTAGAAGGAAATGAAATCGAATTATGGGGTATCGCAGGGAAGACAAGAAAGATAATAAGCTCTAATTTCATGACAAAGCTTCTGAAGAAAGAAAAATGAGGTGTAATTTCACAATTATGCTCACTAGAAGTTCCAACATCAAAATCATCTATTTCTCTAGATCTCCAAAAAGTTTGGACAATCATTCCAAGGTGTTTGAAACTCCCAAAGGACTCCCACCTATTCATGATCATGATCATGATATTAATTTGATTCCAGGTAGTGTTCCTCCAAACATCAAGCCTTATAGATATCCTTATGTCCAAAAGAGCGAAAATGAGCGTATGATTGCAGGAATGTTAGAGGCTGGTATAATTCAACCTAGTCAAAGTTCTTTCTCTACTCCAGTATTATTGGTGCACAAGAAGGATGGATCATGGCGCATGTGTCTGAATTATAGGGAGCTCAATAAGCTCACTATTAAAGATAAATTTCCCATTCCTGTGATTGATGAATTATTGGATGAATTACATGGAGCAGTTTATTTTACCATGTTGGATCTTCATTCAGAATATCATCAAATTAGAATGAAGACTGAAGATATTTTGAAAACAACATTTTGAACTCATGAGGGTCATTATGAATTTTTGGTCATCCCTTTTGGCCTTACCAATGCACCTTCTACATTTCAAGGTTTGATGAATTCCATTTTCAATCCCTTCCTTAGAAAATTTGTGCTAGTATTTTTTGATGATATACTAATCGATAGCAGATCTTGGAAGGATCATGTTCAACATGTTGACAAGGTGGTTAAACTATTGGAGGAGAAACAATTATATGCAAAAACATCCAAATTTTTATTTTAGAGTACAAGAGGTGGAATATCTAGGTCATATTGTATCTCACGAGGGTGTTAAGGTAGACCCTAACAAAATTAAAGAAATCAAGGAATGGAAATTCCCCACAACCATGAAGTAGTTGCATGGATTTCTCGGGTTAATAGGGTATTATCATAAGTTTTTTAAGAATTATGGGAGAATCGCAGTACCTCTAACAACATTATTGAAGAAAGATGCATTTTCATGGACTCTTGAAGCAACTAAGGCCTTTTGTTAGAAAATTATATATTATGGAGCAATGCAACACATAAAATATGCAAAAAATACAAACACACAAAACACATAAAACTAGAGAGACACAGATATACGTGGTTCACCCAGTTTGGGCTACGTCCACCCCGAACATCCAGTCCTTCCTTTCTATTATCTAGCAAAAATTGAAGAGACAAAACCTACAGCAGATCCACTATAATATCCTCTGTTCTCTCTCACAGTCTCCCTATCTGTTTCTCGCTCTGAGAATACACACGTAATGCACAACCGCAATACAATACGCTCATATATACAAGGGGGTTGCCTTCCATGGAAAAAAACCCTAAACTAAACATAACTTCTACCGTCAGATCATCCGCCTATGAACGGCCCAGATTGACTAGAAATTACTATACTTTTACAAGGCAATTTTACATCTGTTTTTAGCTTCGGGGGCGCTACCCCCGAAACCCCCTGCCAGGGGGGGGCTCCAAAAAGCGTTGCCGCCCCCCCTAGACCCCCCACTGCAGCAATTAATTACGAGCGGCGTTGCCGCCCCTTTTAAGGTACAGGGGTCCAATGCTGTGACACAAAGTAAACAAGATAATCAGGTTCCACACCCAACAATCTCCCACTTGGAGACTGATTGTAGCAACTCCACCACTGCTTCATTTTTTGGACAATGACTTCGCTTTAGACCTGGTTGTTCCTCATCTTCATCATCATCCTTGAAGACCAATTGAAACTGAGCACATTCTCAATTTATCCCTGGTTGCAACTTTTGTTAGCATATCTGCAGGATTTTGGCTAGTGTGTATATTTTCCAGATTCAACTCTCCATCTTCCAATACTGACCATATGAAATGGTACTTGAGATGTATGTGTTTAGTCCTGGAATGAAATTCTGAGTTCATTGCAAGATGAATGGCACTTTGGCTATCACTGTATAACGTGCCCATATCATGCTTCTTACCCAATTCATCCATAAACCTCTGTAACCAAATTATTTCTTTACTAGCTTCTGTAGCAGCAACATACTCTACTTCTGTTGTTGAAAGTGCAACAACACTTTGGATTTTTGAAACCCAACTGACAGCTATTCCACCTATAGTAAATACATATCCTGTAGTGATCCTCCTGTTATCTCTGTCACCTGCCATATTTGAATCAACATATCCCTGTAGAGCAATGTTTGAACCACCAAAGCGTAATGCTTGATTTTTGGTATCTCTCAAATATCTGAGAATCCATTTTACTGCCATCCAATGTTCTTTTCCTGGATTATTCATGTACCTACTTACAACTCCCACTACATGTGCAATATCAGGCCTTGTACAGACCATTGCATGCATTAAGCTTCCAACTACTGATGCATATGGAACTTTAGACATATAATCCATGTCTTCTTGGGTCTTGGGGCACATCTCCTTACTAAGTTTGAAATGGCTAGCAAAAGGTGTACTAACTAGTTTTGCATTCTGCATATTAAATCTTTTCAACACCTTTTCTATGTACTCATTCTGAGACAATGTTAATTTGCGATTTTTCCTATCTCTAGCTATCCTCATACCAAGGATTTGTTTTGCAGCTCCCAAATCCTTCATTGAAAATGAATTTGCCAATTTTCTTTTGAGCACATTTATTTCCTGCATGTTAGACCTTGCAACAAGCATGTCATCTACATACAATAAAAATATAATATAGCTACCATCATTTTACCTTTTCAGATAAACACAATGATCAGAGTGACATCTAGTATAACCTTGTTCAGACATAAACTTGTCAAATTTTAGATACCATTGCATTGGAGCCTGTTTTAAGCCATACAAGCTCTTCTTTAGCCTGCAAACTAATTTTTCTTTCCCTTTGACCTCATATCCTTCTGGTTGCTCCATATAGATCTCTTCCTCCAAATCTCCATGGAGAAATGTTGTCTTTACATCTAACTGTTCAAGATGTAAATCTTCCACTGCTACAAGACTTAAAATAGTTCTGATTGAATTCATCTTAGCAACAGGAGAAAATATTTCATCAAAATCAATAACTTTCTTCTGTGCAAACCCCTTCACCACAAGTCTAGCTTTATACCTTTGTTTTCCTCCATCTTCTTCCTTCAGCCTATAAACCCATTTATTCTGCAATGCAGTTTTACCTGCAGGAAACCTAACTAAGTCCAAACTCTGGTTATGCATTAAGGAGTCTATCTCTTCTTCCATGGCTAGCTCCCACTTCTTTCTGCTTTCAACCTGCATTGCTTCTTCATAACATTCAGGTTCACCAGAATCAGTCAACAATAAATAATATAATGAAGGAGAGTATCGTTTAGGGGGTCTACTTATCCTGGTAGATCTTCTAACACCACTTTCAGGTGTTTGAAGTGCCTATTACTGTTGTGGTGGTTGTTGCTGCTGTGGTTGTTGATTATTATTATTTCCAGGCACCTTTTCTTTTTCAGTTATCTCATCAAGAACCATGTATTCCTTGCTTTCTTTTTCCTGTTTCTTTTCCTGCAACTGATTCTTATACAAGACCTTTTCATTAAATATTACATCTCTGCTCCTAATGATTTTGTGATTTTCATAATCATATAAGCGATATCCAAAATCATTAACACCATATCCAATAAAGGTACATTTCTTTGATTTTGCCTCAAGCTTTGTTCTATTTTATTTATTAATATGGACAAAGGCCTCACAGCCAAAAGGCTTTAAAAAAGAGTAGTTTACCTTTTTACCTGTCCATGCTTCCTCTGGAATACCACCATCCAAGGAACTTCAAGGCCCTTTGTTTATTAGATAAATAGCAGTATCTACAGCATCTGCCCAAAATTGTAAAGGCAATCCTGCATGCAATCTCATGCACCTTGCATTCTCCATGATTGTTCCGTTCATTCTTTCTGACACGCCATTTTCTTGTGGTGTTCTTGGAATTGTCTTCTCTCTACGAATTCCATGCTCTAAACAGTACCTATCAAAATATTTGCTGCAAGATTCACCTCCATTGTCTGATCTGAGACACTTCAACCTCTTTCCTGTCTCAATCTCAACCAAAGCTTTCCATTTCTTGAAAGTATCAAATACATCAGATTTATTCTGAATACAATAAATCCATGTTTTTCTAGTTGCATCATCAATAAAAGTAACATGATAACAAGAGCCACCGAGAGATGATGCCTGAGCAGGTCCCCATATATCTGTATGCACAAGCTCCAATTTTTCACTCTTCTTTTCTTTCCCAACTCTGAGAAATCTGACTCTCTTTTGTTTTCCATAAATGCAATTTTCATAGAAATCCAAATCAACATTCTTCAAACCTGGCAACAAATTTCTTGAGTGAAGAATCTTCATTCCCTTCTCACTCATGTGTCCGAGCCTATGATGCCATAATCCTACATCTGCTCCTTTGGAAGTTAAAGCACTAAAAGAGTTAGAAATACCATTGCATAAATACAATGTACCAACCTTTTCACCTTTTGCTATTACCAGCGCTCCTTTGGTGACCTTCCAAGTTTTATCTGTGAAAGTTGTCACACAACCTTCACTACCTAACTGCCTTGTTGAAATCAAATTTTTCTTCAGATCTGGAACATGCCTTACCTCCTTTAGTAGCCATTGGTTTCCATTCTGTTTTTTTACAAGAACTTTACCCATTCCAACAATTTTACAGGGTTTATCATCACCCAAACAAGCTTGTCCAAAATCTCCTTGAACATATTCATGAAAATATTTCTTATCAGGTGTGGCATGGAATGAAGCCCCTGAATCTACAACCCAAGAATCAGTAACATTTTTGAAAGAAAGAATAAAAGCATCTTGTAACACATCACCTATCACATTTTCTTCATGATTGTTTTCTTACCGTGCATCTCCTTATTTTCCCTTCCAAGATCTACAATCTTTCTTTAGGTGTCCTCTCTTTCCACATTTCAAGCACACTATCCCTGATCTGGACTTGGATCTACCTTTCCTTGATTTACTACGATAACCCGAGCTCTTTCCTCTTTCCATTCTTCTTCCCCTAGACTTTGCACACAAAGCATTACCCGATGTCTCACCAGAGCTTTTTCGTCGCATTTCCTTACTAAGGATAGCACCGACAACATCATCAAACTTTAAAGTACTAGATCCAGAGACAGAGTTACTAATGGCCATAACTAAACCATTCCAGCTTTCTGGAAATGAGCACAAAAAGAAAAGAGCCCTAACTTCATCATCAAAGTTTACCCCTACAGAACTTAACTGACTAGTAAGTGTATTAAAATCATTTAAATGGTCTGCAATAGATCCACCTTCCGACATCTTCATATTAACTAATCGTTTCATGAGAAATACCTTGTTTGAGGCTGAGGGTTTTTCATATAGTTTCACCAATGTCTGCATCAAACCCTCTGTTGTTGTTTCCTTCGAAATATTGAAGGCGACTGATGCCTCAAGGCACAACCGTACTGTTTCGAGTGCCTTTCTATCGAGAATGTTCCATTCCGCGTCTGTCATGGTCGTCAGCTTCTTCTTTTTTCTACTCAATGGTAGGTACAGATCTTTCTGATACAGATATTATTCCATCTGCATCTTCCACAATGGGAATTTTTGGCCGTTAAATTTCTCGACCCTAAATTTACCATCTTCCGCCATTGCTCCCACTCGAACCAGGAACCCTTCTTTCCTGCGATTTTATCAGCCAAATAGACCTTCGGCTCTGATACCAGTTGTTAGAAAATTATATATTATGGAGCAATGCAACACATAAAATATGCGAAAAATACAAGCACACAAAACACATAAAACTAGAAAGACACAGATATACGTGGTTCACCCAGTTTGGGCTACGTCCACCCCAAACAACCAGTCCTTCCTTTCTATTATCCATTAAAAATTGAAGAGACAAAACCTACAGCAGATCCGCTTTAATATCCTCGGTTCTCTCTCACAGTCTCCCTATCTGTTTCTCGCTATACACACGTAATGCACAGCCACAGTACAATACCCTCATATATACAAGGGGGTTGCCTTCTAAGGCAAAAAACCCTAAACTAAACATAACTTCTACCATCAGATCATCCGCCTATGAACGGCCCAAATTGACTAGAAATTACTATACTTTTACAAGGAAATTTTACATCTATTTTTAGCTTCGGGGGCGCTGCCCCCAAAACCCCCCACCAAGGGGGGGCTCAGAAAAGCATTTCCGCCCCCCCCTGGACCCCCCACGGCAACGATTAATTACGAGCGGCGTTGCCACCCCTTTTAAGGTACAGGGGTCCAACGCTGTGATACAAAGTAAACAAGATAATCAGGCTCCACACCCAACACCTTTGAACATCTTAAAGAGGAAATGTGCCTAGCACTAGTCTTAGCTACACTGGACTTCACAAAAACCTTTATTGTGGAATGTGATGCCTTTGGAAATGGAATTGGTGTTGTTTTATTGGAAGAAGGAAGACCCATTTCTTTTGAAAGTCGTCCAGTAAAGGGAAAGTATTTACAAAAGGCTATTTATGAGAAGGAAATGTTGGCAATACTACATGCACTAAGGAAATGGCGACCTTACCTAATGGGAAGACACTTCAAGGTAAAAACTGATCATGATAGTCTTAAACAATTTTTGGAACAAATACTATCTTCAGAAGAGAAGTAAAAATGGATCACAAAGATGTTGGGTTATGAATTTGAAATCATCTACAAAAAAGGGAAGTTAAATGTTGTTGCAGATGCACTCTCAAGAAAGGATGAAGAGGTGGAAGCATTGATTTGTTCCATTTCTATTATCTATACAGATTGGATAACCGAAGCAAGGGATGAATGAAAGAAGGACGAAGAAGTATGGACTCTCATTCAAAAGTTGTAGCAAGATCCTAGTACATCTGATACATTTAGTTGGAAAAATGATTCCTTATGGTACAAATATCGCTTATATATTTTCAAGAATTCCCAACTAAAACAAAAGATTCTTTTGGAATTTCACACTTCTCCTTTCGGAGGACACTCAGGATTTTTAAAAACTTACCATAGGGTGAAGAAATAATTTTTTTGGGATGGCCTTAAATCTGATATTCAAAAGTTTGTGGAAGAATGTTTGGTTTTCCAGTAAAATAAAGTTGAGACAATTAAGACCCCGGGTCTTCTACAACCTTTATCAATTCCAATTCAACGTTGGGAGGAGATTTCACTGGATTTTATCACAGGTTTACCTAAGTCCTAGGAAAGAGTGTCATCATGGTGGTAGTATATAGACTTACCAAGTGTTAGCCACCCATAAAAATCTGTCATATTAGATGGTGGCTAAATGATGTTGAATAGCCTTCAAGAAAAAATTTCATTACCAAAATTGCTGATACTTGAAGACTTTTGATAATATCCTATCCTTGGGTAATATTCACTACTGTTTCCCTTCAGAACTCAGAATCCTGCTGAAATCCAAAGTCAAATACTGCTGCAAACATCTCTTTCCCCTTCCTTCTCCTCAAAACTAACCTCCTCTTCTATCCCTCCATTCCCCATGAAAATCCCTCATTTCCATGCTTCTGCTATTTCCCCTCATCAAAATCCATATTATAAATTCTAAGACCCCTTCTTAGCCTTATCGGAACCTTCATTTCCTTTGAAAAAACATTAAAAAACCATAGAAAATATATATTTTCTATGTTCTCGGCTTAAGCCCCCTCGGGCTAAGCCTCTAACCCTTTTTCGTCCATGCGCCTGGGCACCAGAAACAGCTGCTAAACCCATCGAGCGCTTATCCTTTCAAATTTCTCCTCCGCCCAAAAACATTAAAACCTTTGTAAATTGTGTTTTTTGGGTTTTAATTTAATTTCAAAGTTTTTCACCCGTATGAATTATGGAGCGATCTCGACCGTCGATTTGCCCCACAAATCGGATGGTGTGGAGCGCGTCTTCCCATGGTCCCCACCTCCCGTGCACTGTTTGCCCAAAACCGGCGGTATCCTTCGCACCGCCTTCTGGCAAAAAGTTGTTTTCTTCCATTGGCCAGCGATTCCATACGTTGTGTGACGCGTGTCCCTTGTACGATTGGAAAACCGTCGTGCAGCCGTCGTCCTTCGTGCATTATAGTTCAGACCGGGGTGTACAGTGAAATTCATCTCCGTCGTCCGATCTGGGCCCACTCATCCAACGGCTATCGCTCTTCGAAAGTGTCCAATGTATAATCAAAGTGCCCGCGTGATAAACTAGCCTTCGTACCGCAGCAAATCAATCTCCGTCGTCGATCTGATCTGCAGATCGACGGCCCATATTACATCACCCGATTCCGTTGCCTAGTCAACGTTTCCCCATCGCTAACTTTCCATTGCTCGCTCCCGACCGTCGATCATGCGCGATCAACGGCTCAGATTTGATCCTCTTCCACCTATTATATAATCTCCCCCGATCAATCTTGACCGTCGGATGATGCCATCCGACGGCCACACTCCACACACCTTCCGATGCAGTTAAGCCTATAAAAGCAGGATTTCTTAACGAGTTTTCGCATTTTGCAGGATTTAAATCATTTGTTCGTGTTTTTCAAAGAAGATTCGGGGAAGGTGGGTGACGACCCTCCCGTCTTCGATTCATCTGAGGAAATCACCCGCAAGGTTGAAACACACGTTTCATCCATGAATTATTAGGCATTGATGCTTTATAAACCCTGCGCAGCCCGGCACGACAGCAAGAAAACCATGAATCAGGCACAGTCAAAGATTATCAGTGTCGAAGACCAGGATGAACCAGAACAGAGAATTGATGGACCGATTAATGGGGATTACGGCTAAGACAGTTATCAAAAGCCTAATCCCCAATCTAAAACACAGTTTAAAGAAAAACCTAAAGTGTTTTATCAGGAAAACCCTCCACCGCCACAAATGGAGGCGAATTGATTCCTCCCAGCGACTAAAGTGCCACCTGCATCTCAAAGTATTCAATCAGGAACAGAATTTATTGATCAGGATCAGAGATTCCACCTCAACGTAGCCAAAGAGTTATTTCTGTCAGGAAATTCAATGCAAAGAATATCTGCAAAGTTACTTCGACGCCACAAAGTGCCTCAAAGGTCAACAAAACTCCTACCAAGCTTGAAATCATTATGTAAATCATTTAATACAGAGGATATGTATGTAAATCTCCTCATTTGAGCCCCTCGAGGTCCCATGAGCCATTTAATTCTGTATTAATTGTAAATGAGATCTTTTATCAGATCTCACCTCCTCATCCTTCTATATATACTACAGTAGAAGATGAGTGAGGTTGGTTGTTGTTTGATCACAAGTTGTAACTTTGAAACTCTCTGAAATAAATATACAAGTCTGTTGAAGTTGAAAAGAAAATTGAAGTCTCGGATGTCTTGATAATGTTGTTGCATATCTGTTCCTGAGAAGGCTCTATCATTGGATCCATGAGCTTGGTTGTTGGTGAAGTATTCTGAATTTGTTCTATGTTTTTTCCCCTGTTTTCATTATGTTTCATAAATTCTTACTATAGTTGGTTGAAAGTTTTAGACTAAGAAATGACTCCTGGAAGCACCTTAGATCTGTTCATCCTTCACTGTTTTATGTTTTCTTCTGCTGAAGTATTTTAGAGGCTTTAAACTTTCTCTTTAATCTTTATGCTTGTTTATTTCTATAATAGCTCAAATAGTTGGTTTCAGCATGATTTATGGTTTTCCCTGCTTGTCTTCCATCACTTGAAAGTTGTTATTGAAGTCTCCCTTTGAAGTACCATTGTTTTAAGTTAATCAGAAAGGTCGGTTTTGATCTTGCCCTTTGTCATTGCTTGAACAGTTGTTTTGAAGGTCTTTATAGTTGTAAGCATAGATGTTATTTAGGTGTTCCCTCTTCTATGACTGCAATTATCAGTGAATCTTTTATGTTTTTTAAGTCCTTTAAAATAAAATCTTTGAGGAAATAGGGTGTTCCCCGAATCTTAGATTTCATTTTAAAAGTTGTCTCGAAGTCATTATTTTCTTAAAGAATGTTTGTAGAATTTATGGTTAGCCCTGTCTATCAAATATTTCTTTATTGTTAAGTTCTGTTCTTCAAGTTCCCTTCGTTGAGAATTAAACTTCTCTTTCCAAATCATTAATGTTCACTTCATTCCAAAAACAAAAGGATCCTGTGGCCAAGTTAGATTTTCCCTTTGATATCCCATATCTCTTGAAGAGTTGTCATGACCTTATTTAGACTCCATTGCCCAATGAACCAGATATTTCATCTTTCTGTCTATCTTTCTTAGACCTTTCATGTTCTGCTGTATTAAACTCAATCCAACCAAACAAACATCTGCACTTTATAACTAGTCTAAAATCCATACTCAAAGCACACAAGATAAACCTTTGCAAACAAATATTTGAGAGATCCCTCTCTGAGAACAGGAGGACTAGATCCTGGAACTCTAAAGATTGGTTCTGATGTTGCCTTGTCTTTTGATTTGCCAAACTGTCAAAACACAGGATACCAACACCAAGTATGCACACTTTTATGCATTATCGCATCCATTTAAAGCAAGTATAGTTGCTACTACATTTATGGAAAAATTTCAAAAGCTACATGAAAAACCCGAAGATTATTGTATGTGACAGAGATCCCATTTTTACAAGAAATTTTTGGACATAATAATTTTCTTGTTTGGGTACTCAACTAGCTCATAGCTCATCTTATCATCCTCAATCCGATGGTCAAACTGAGATAGTGAATAAATGTTTGGAAGGATATCTTCGTTGTTTTGTATATGATAAACAAGCACAATGGGTCAAGTGGTTACCTCTTGTTGAATGGTGGTATAACAATTCCTTCCATACTGTAGCAAAAATGACCCCATTTATGGCACTTTATGGATATCATCCACCATCCATCACCTCTTCTTTAGGGGATTATTCTAGGGTTCAAGCAGTGGAAGATCACGTCGAGCATCAACAAGAAGTTCTCCAACTCTTAAAGGATAACCTAAATTTGGCACAAAATCGAATGAAACAACAGGAAGATCAACATCGCAGTGAAAGAAGTTTTGATGTAGGAGACTAGGTATTTTTCAGCTACAACCATACAAAAAAATGTCCCTCAAGCAGGCTAAGAAGGATAATAAATTATCGCCAAAGCAATATGGTCCTTACAAGGTTTTGCAAAATATTGGTACTATGGCATAAAAATTGGAGCTTCCTGCTTCTTCGCAAGTGCATCTAGTTTTCCATGAATCATGCTTAAAGAAGGTTATAGGGGGGAAAATTCCAGTTCAAACAATATTTCTAGAACTTTATGAGGAAGGAAAACGATATTGGAACCTGAAGTAGTCACGGAAACAAGAACTCGACAGCTGCAAAATCGATCAATTTCGGAGTATCTCATCAAATGGAAGAACTTACCCACTGAATATTCTACATGGGAGGAAGAGAATTTTATACAGAAGCACCCAGAGCTACTCAAGCGTTGAGGACAACACTTTTTTGAAGGATAGGAGCATGTTAGGTCCCTATATTACTAGTATAGTCCCTTATTGTTGTTAGTGTAACCCCCTTATTGTTATTGTTGTACCCCTGTAACCCCCATATTGTTATTATTGTGCCCTTATATTATTATTTTTAGGTCAGCTAGGATTAAATTGTGGCCCCATGGAATCCTATATATATAGAAAGGAGGTTTTTTCATTTGTATCATCCAAGAATTGTTCATTTATGTAATGTAGAAAAGGTTGCCCCCTTGAAGTGGTTTATTTCTAAGGCGTTGATCTCTCTTTTCTTCTATTTTTTGGAGCTGGTTTCATAATAACATGATGGGTACTCGTTCAATGTGGAATTTAATTCCGCATCCAACGAGTATCTACACTTGAAATTTGAGTAAACCTATAAGGAGATAATCCAAAAACACGATTAAAAAATTAGTTTTTCTTCTTTTCCCTCCAAAATATTTACATGTACCTCTTTTTAAATTTTAAGGATTTTTATTGGTTTACATATTATGACATGAAAATTTCATGGGCACTTTTAGGCTAAATTTTCCTTTAATGAAATTTTTATGATTTTAGAAAGAGAAGATGAAAATTTGGAGGACTATTTAGAGAGGTTTTTATATAACCTTTAGCATGCTAGACAACACTAGCTAGATCTTGAGGCCCAAAAAATCCTCTTTTTAAAAGGTGTTTCCGAAGAACCTATTAATATTCTTAACTTAATGGGGGTAGGGGATATCTCTAAATTATATTTTGATGAAATTTTTTAAATCTATAGGAGTTTGTTGTGTTTCAGAATATCCTTGCAAAAGGATATTTCACAAACACTGTGGTGGACAGTGTACCTCTTAGAAAACATTCTAAACTTCCCACCTGGCGACTCCACTGGGAAGAACCCTTATCATTTATAATATCATTCAAATCCAGTAAGAGGACTGTAGGATTAAAATTTGTGTAAACAGATCAGTTAACCTCTCAAAGATTGTCATACTTGGTTAAAATTTTCTTGATATTTGGGTCTAAAAACACAGCATAGTGGCTTCAAGAAAGATTTATACTAGAGCCTACCCTGACCCGAACCCACTTGTCGAGGTTTACAACCCTGAAAATTTACTTAGGAAGTCTCCTAAGATTAAATCTTCGACTATTTTCAGATCACTCCCAAGAGCCAAGTCAATCCCTGAAAATATTTCGGCTCTACAACAATCACAAGCTGACTTAGTTAATCCCTTTAGGATTAGGTCATTTGGTGAAATAGATCAACTAGATTCTGAGCCTTCACTTTCATCTCCCGAGACGAGTGAACATCCTGGTAGTAGAGAAACAACACCTCCTGATTTACACTTCCTTCATAACCTAGGTGTCTCTCACCCAAGATCAGCTCAGCAATCCACTGCTGTTCCATCCACTTCTGTTCATCCTTCATCCACTGTTCAAACCACTCCACTTCAGCCCACACCTCCTCTTGTCAATCCACCCCTTGTAAACCCACCCCCACCACATATCATGGCAGCATGGTATGCTCCCTTAGTCCTTCCTGTACCACTGGTCAATCTTCCACAGGACTATCAGTCCAAAATTCCATTATATGATGCTAGCAATGTTGTAACTGCATCACAACATGTGGATAAGATGGATGACTACTTTGACAG
The DNA here is from genome assembly GCA_034641835.2 of Pinus albicaulis. Lineage (NCBI taxonomy): Eukaryota > Viridiplantae > Streptophyta > Pinopsida > Pinales > Pinaceae > Pinus > Pinus albicaulis. The sequence goes on along the minus strand of CM076577.1, from coordinate 1,181,579,312 downwards.
AAATGAGATCGATGATGATTCTGTCAAGCTTAGATTATTTTCTCAAAGCTTAGGGGGAGAGGTAAGAAAATGGTTTAAAATTTTAGCCCCCCGTACTATTAATGATCTCCAAGGCTTCCACCAGACATTCTTGAACAAATGGGAAGTAAAAAAGAATCCTCTCCAAGTCCTTGCTGATTACAAAAATCTCCGTAGGAACCCTGGGGAAAGTGTACAAGCCTATTGTACTAGATTTAACAGTGTATATAATGCATTTTCCCCAGAACTAAAACCTCCACAAGGCTTAGCCTTAAACAAGTTTCCTGAAGGATTTGACTCTGACATGAATTATTCACTAAGAGAAAGAGATTTTGAAACTCTCAAAGATATGAAAAGGGGTGCTCTTTCCGTAGAAGTCAACTTAATAGAAAAAAGAGCAAGAATGAAAACTGAAAAGAGAGTATCTTTCAGAGAGGAATCCCCTCCTTCCACTTCAATTTCAAAAATGGAGAGAATGTTGGAAGAAATGATGAAAGAGATGAGCATAATTAAGAAAGCACAAGCAAATCAAAACCAGACTGCACTTCAAAACAATCAAAACAGAAATAGAAATCAGAATTATAGAAGAGATAACAACCAATATAAGCAAAAAGAAAGTGACCAACAAATTAGACCTCCCTTTCAATAGAACTATGTAGATCAATATGAGGAAGACAGGGAGTTGGAAAGGTTGGAAGAATCACATGTAAACTTGATTGGATTAGACAGTGGGGATGATGTTTTCCTTACTGAAGAAGAATAAGGTTTCTTCTCTAATGATCAAAATACAAACACCTATGAAGATTCTGATGACTATAGATTAGGTTTTGAAAATGCAATCATGGAGGTACACAAACAGTATGATCTTAGGAGTAAGGGAAGTACAGAGAATTCAAAAGATAAGAATACTAGCATTGCTGTCAAGAAAAACGCAGAAAACTAGCCCAAAAAGACAGCAGAAAAAACCAACATTTCGGCCAAAAAACCAAATTTAAAAAAAGACAAGGGAGTCCGGCCAGATGTTGAACAGAGTACCCCTAGCACTTCAGCTAGTGGTCCTAATAAAACTATTCCTATCGCTAGTCCAAACAAGGTGCAGCAAATCAGAGCTGCTAAAAACAATTCAATTGAAAAAACAGATGTAAATATTAACAAGTCAAGTATTCCTTTCAGCCTTGAGGGAGAGATTGCTAAGATAAAAATTACCATCCCCCTAGCTGAACTGGTAACCCTAGAAGTGTACAAAAACCAAGTTTTGAAAGCTTTAAACTTAGAAAGTGATACTGACACCTTAAACTTGACAGATGACAAACCTGAGCTGTTGTTTGGCCCAGAGGTTGAAGGAAAATACCAAGAAGGACTAGTCCCTCCCTTCTATGTTAGTTTGAACATACATGATAAAATTTTACACAATGCCATGTTAGATTCTGGAGCTTCACACAATCTAATGCCCAAGGTAGTAATGGAAAGCTTAGGCTTAGAAATTACTAAACCGTACAAAGATTTGTATTCTTTTGACTCAAGCAGAGTCAAATGTTTGGGTTTAATCAAATATTTATGTGTTAACCTAGCTCAAATCCCTGCCAAGAATCTAGTAATGGATATAGGTGTAGCTGACATTCCCCCTAAGTATGGCATGCTCTTATCAAGATTATGGGGAGCCAAACTTCAGGAGAGCCTTCAAATGGACATGTCTTATGCCACCATCCCTGTTTTTAACCAAAAAAAAAGATTATACAGAGAATCCCACATGAAGTACATGGTGAGTAACATGGAAAAACCAAACAACACTCCAATCTATTCTATTCAATCAAGTTTAGACTCATTTATCTTGTGTAACGAAGATGAAATTACTCAACAAGGTAAAGAAAACATGGACCCAATCAGTTCACCAGAACAATCCAATCTTACCTCGAATCAACTTCAAAACATTGACAATCAACAGCAACAAGAAAATGAAAATGAGTCAAATATACTTTGGACAATAAATTTCGATGGATACTGTAATAAAACCAGTGCAGGGGCAGGTGTCTGGATTCAAAACACAAATCAGATTTTTTCATACAAGTTAGACTTCCCATGTACTAACAATATTGCTGAGTATGAAGCACTTCTCTTAGGCTTACAACTGCTTAAAAAATTAGAAGCCCAAAAGATATCTATTTTAGGGGATTCTGAACTTATCATCAAACAAATCAAAGGAGAATACTCAACCAAGAATCCAAGGCTTAGGGAATATCGAAATGCTGCCCTTGACTTATTAAAAACTTTCGAAAAATATGAACTCATTTTCATCCCTAGAGCACTGAATCATCTAGCAAATGAACTTGCCTTCACTTCCAGCAATTGCCAAGTACCTGAGATAAATGAACAACTCAGTATAAAGGTGAAACATAGACATGTTGTGCCTGATAATGAAGATCACTGGCAGGAGTTTGAATCTGACAAACACATAGATGACTTCTTGAAATCAGAAAATGATTTCAGCATACCAACACCAGGAACTAGCCATAAAAAAAATTGTTTATATATTGAACAAATCCCAGAGGCGGAAATAACATATCCTCCTAACATAAGTCATTGTGAAAATCCTTTTGAAGCAAAGATAATGAAAAATGAAGACCATGAAGACTTGGAAGTCTTGCAATGCAAAAACGATAAAATCCCAAGAGGTCTTACACCTTTAGAACACGTGTTTGATCTCAACGATGTAGCTAAAGAACCAAGAATGGAGCCTGTGGAAACAAATGTAGAAGAGCACAACATAGGCAGTCTAGCAGAACCTAAGATGATCAAGCTATCTAGCACCCTCCCAGCTCACATAAAATTGCAATACATAGAGATTTTCAAAGAATTTAAAGATGTGTTTGCTTGGGAATATAAAGACTTAAAATCATATGATACCAGCATCATCCAGCATAAAATCCCCTTGAAGGAAAATCAAAAGCCTTTTAAGCAGAAACTAAGGAGAATAAATCCCCTTTTATTACCTTTAGTTAAGGCAGAAATTGAGAAAATGTATAATGCTGGGATCATAGTACCCATTAGATTTTCAGAATGGGTATCAAACTTAGTTTCTGTTAGAAAGAAAATAGGGGAAATCAGGCTCTGTATTGACTTCATAAATTTAAACAGAGCCTCTTTAAAAGAAAACTACCCCTTACCCAAGATGGACCATTTACTTCAAAGGGTAGTTGGGTCAAGAAGAATATCCCTATTAGATGGGTTCTCAGGTTACAATCAGGTGTTAGTGTTCCCAAGTGATCAAATCAAAATTGCTTTTACCACACCTTGGGGCACCTTTATGTATGTCAAAATGCCTTTCGGATTAATGAACGCAGGGGCCACCTTCCAAAGGGCCATGGACATAGCCTTCTCTGAAGACATTGGCTATTTTATAATTATTTACCTTGATGACATAACTGTTTTCTCAAAAACTGATGAAGAGCATATGATTCACCTAAGAAAGGTTTTTGAGAAGTGTAGGAAATTTGGCTTATCACTGAATCCCAAGAAGACCCTCTTTGGTCTCCAAGAAGGGAAACTTCTTGGTCATATAATCTCAGAAGAGGGAATCAAAATAGACCCTACAAGGATAGATGGCATATTGCAAATTAGCCATCCTAGAAGCCTCAAAGAATTACAATCTTTCATTGGAAAGATTACTTTTTTGAGAAGGTTTATTCCCAACCTTGCTAAGCTATTAAAAAACATTAAAAACATGCTTAAGAAAAACGTGGGTGTAAAATGGTCTTTACCAGCTAAACAATCATTCGAACTGGTCAAACAAACTCTTACCCAAACACCAGTCCTGATTAGTCCTGATTTTACCAAAGATTTTTACATTTTTTATTTTGCATCTGAGCATACAATAGATGCATTTTTGCTTCAAAATAATGATCTGGGACAAGAACAACCAATATCTTTCTTTAGTAGGGCCTTAAGAGACGCTCCTCTCAAATATAGTATCATGGAGAAGCAAGCCTTAGCATTAGTGAAAGCATTAAAGGACTTTAGGGTCTACATATTACACTCTCACATAATTGCTTTTGTTCCACATAATGTTGTCAAGGATATCCTAAGTCAAGACCCTGATGGCAAAAGGGGAAAATGGATTGCAACTATTCTTGAATATGACCTAGAAATCAGGTCCACCAAACTAGTAAAAGGGCAAGGATTAGAAAAACTTATGGCTGAGTCTAACTTCCAAGAATTAGACATGAATATGGTATATGTGTTGGAAGAAGTAGAAGAAACTACTGCTCCTTTCATTGAAGAAACATTTCTGAATTATCCTTGGTATGCTGACATTATTTATGTGCTTTTATATCTAAATGCCCCTCCTTCTTTGTCTAAAACTAAAGCTAGATTTTTGAAACAGAAAGCTTTGAGTTTTTGTATATTATATGGGGTGTTATATTGGAAAAATGTTGTTGGAATTTTTCTTAAATGTTTACTTGAATATGATGCAGGAAAGATCATGCATGAGTTGCACGATGGTGAATGTGGAGGACACCTCTACTGGAAGGCCACAGCAAACAAAATTCTCAGATCAGGTTACTATTGGCCTACCCTTTTTCCAGACACTCAGAAGTTGGTCATGTCTTTCCATAAGTGTCAAATATTTGATGGCAAGAGAAAACTCCTTCCCTTACCTTTACATCCTATCAGAGTTTAAGCACCTTTTCAACAATGGGGGCTGGACTTCATTGGGAAAATTCATCCATCCTCCTCAGCTCAACATAAGTGGATCCTCACAGCCACTGACTTCTTCACCAAACGGATAGAAGCTATACCTACCAGGAATGCTAATGACTCCGTCATTATCAAGTTTCTTGAAACCCATATCCTATCCAGATTTGGTTGTCCCAGAAAAATCATAATAGACAATGCTGCTCCTTTCAAATATAAGAAGATGGTTGATTTCTGTCATAAATACCATATAACCTTGGGCCATTCCATTGCTTACTATCCCCAAGGAAATGGATTAGCTGAATCCTCCAACAAGAGTCTCATCAATATCATTAAAAATATGTTGGAACATAATCAAAAATCATGGCACAGTAAGCTGGTTCATGCCTTATGGGCTGATAGATTAACTACAAAGAAATCAATAAATATGTCCCCCTATCAGTTAGTTTATGGCATGGATGCAGTTTTTCCTTCCTCATTGGGAATTCCAGTCATGAAGCTCTTTCAAGAAGTGCAGGTTGAAGAAAATGATATGCAGAGGAGGATCAACCAAACAATCCATTTACAGCAGACCAGGGAAGAAGTTTATGAAAGAACACAGTTGGTCCAAGAAAAAATGAAGAAACTATTTGATAAGAGGACCAAGGCAAACAATTTCCAGGTTGGAAGTGTTGTTCTAAAATGGGATTCAAGAAGAGAAGAGAAGGGGAAACATGGCAAGTTTGAGAACTTGTGGAAGGGACCCTATATTATTCATGCTAAGAAGGGTCATAATACATTTTTCTTGAAATAATTGAATGGAGAAGACCTATATGGAGGTCCTGTCAATGGCAGGATGCTCAAGCATTACTTCTGCCAAGAGTCTTAAGTTCCAAAGCCTTTTTGTTTTACCGTTATAAATATCATAGTCTAACCATTGCATTCAAAGTTATGAAAAATAAAAAATACAAAAACAATATGAAGAAAGAAAAGAGGGCAGAAATAAAAACAAGAAAGGCAAAGCCCCATGCCAAAAAACAGAAATAAATCTGAAAGTGTGCAAGCTCAAAATGCCACTCCTCAAAACACACTTCTGACTAGTCAAACTGTTTAATCTTGACTAATTAGCTTTGAATTTCTTTGCTAATAGGATAGTGAATTCAATTTTCCAAACTATTTAACCTTGGCTTATCAGTAGATAAATTAGGATAGAAATTGAAGGTTCAAACAAACTCAAAATATGAACCAAAGTTTCCAAAAGAAGATGACTCAAATCTATGGTAAAATTTTGAGTCAAAGAAATGTAAATATCTGGTTCTAATCAGCTTAAAACCTGAACCAGAAGAAAAGCAAAAACAGCTCAAAACAAAGCAAAAACAGAGCTGTGAAGAAAGGAGAAGGCCATGATGAGAAACTTTCAGATCTTAAGCCTTCCATTTTTTATGTTTGATTTTCTGCAAATAATAATCTATGTGCAGTTTGTTTTTATGCCGTAGATCACAGCAAGTCATACAGCTTAATCTTGACTTGGCTGTTTTTAAATTTCTGTTGTAGAATTTAGAGAATGAAAGTCTGTTGGACAGCTTAATCCCAACAGACAGTAGATTAGGTAGAGAAATATCTGAGCTCAACTGTTTAATCTGAGTTCAAGGAGAAATAAAGAATAGAATTAGATTAGTTTTTATATTTTAAAAAGAATAAAATGTTGTAAGAGAGTTTGCCAATCCAAGTGCACTCAGATGAAGAAAAAATGTTAGATCAGTAGGATTGGGTAGGTAGAAAGTATGTTGATAAAAGTTCCATTGTTTTTCAATGATTGATAACTTGTTTCTAGAGCAAAAGAAGATCATTCAAGCAGAAGATAATAGCCCAATGGATGAGGTAACTGATCAGCCTCCCAGAGAATACAAGTCTGCAGTTCTTGATGCCTTCAAAAAAGGCACCATCCCCAAGTGGAGCTACTGTTAGCCACCCATAAAAATCTGTCATATCATATGGTGGCTAAATGATGTTGAATAGCCTTCAAGAAACAATTTCATTACTAAAATTGTTGATAATTGAAGACTTTTGATAATATCCTATCCTTGGGTAATATTCACTACTGTTTCCCTTCAGAACTCAGAATCCTGCTGAAATCCAAAGTCAAATACTGCTGCAAACATCTATTTCCCCTTCCTTCTCCTCAAAACTAACCTCCTCTTCTATCCCTCCATTCCCCATGAAAATCCCTCATTTCCATGCTTCTGCTATTTCCCCTCATCAAAATCCATATTATAAATTCTAAGACCCCTTCTTAGCCTTATCGGAACCTTCATTTCCTTTGAAAAAACATTAAAAAACCATAGAAAATATATTTTTTCTATGTTTTGGGCTTAAGCCCCCTCGGGCTAAGCCTCTAACCCTTTTTCTTCCATGCGCCCAGGCGCCAGAACCAGCTACTAAACCCATCGGGCGCTTATCCTTTCAAATTTCTCCTCTGCCCAAAAACATTAAAACCTTTGTAAATTGTGTTTTTTGGGTTTTAATTTATTTTCAAAGTTTTTCGCCCGTATGAATTATGGAGTGATCTCGACCGTCGATTTGCCTCGCAAATCGGATGGTACGGAGCGCGTCTTCCCGTGGTCCCCACCTCCCGTGCACTGTTTGCCCAAAACCGGTGGTATCCTTCGCACCGCCTTCTGGCCAAAAGTTGTTTTCTTCCATTGGCCAGTGATTCCATACGCTATGTGACGCGTGTCCCTTGTACGATTGGAAAACCGTCATGCAACCATCGTCCTTCGCGCATTATAGTTCAGACCGAGATGCCCAGCGAAATTCATCTCTGCCATCCGATCTGGGCCCACTCATCCAACGGCTATCGCTCTTCGAAAGTGTCTGATGTATAATCAAAGTGCCCGCGTGATAAACCAGCCTTCGTACCGCAGCAAATCAATCTCCGTCGTCGATCTGATCTGCAGATCGACGGCCCATATTGCATCGCCCAATTCCATTTCCCAGTCAATGTTTCCCCGCCGCTGACTTTCCATTGCCCGCTCTCGACCGTCGATCATGCGCGATCAACGGCTCAGATTTGATCCTCTTCCACCTATTATGTAATCTCCCCCGATCAATCCACGCTCCTCCACACACCTTTAGATGCAGTTATGCCTATAAAAGTAGGATTTCTTAACGAGTTTTCGCTTTTTGCAAGGTTTAAATCATTTGTTCATCTTTTTCAAAGAAGATTCGGGGAAGGAGGGTGACGACCCTCCCGTCTTCGATTCATCCAAGGAAATCACCCGCAGGGTTGAAACACACGTTTCATCCATGATTTCTTAGGCATTGATGCTTTATAAACCCTGCGCCTCACGGCACGATAGCAAGAAAACCATGAATCAAGCACAGTCAAAGATTATCAGTGTCGAAGACCAGGATGAAGCAGAACAGAGAATTGATCGACCGATTAATGGGGATTATGGCTAAGACAGTTATTAAAAGCCTAATCCCCAATCTAAAACACAGTTTAAAGAAAAAACTAAAGTGTTTTATCAAGAAAACCCTCCACCGCCACAAATGGAGGCGAATTGATTCCTCCCAGTGACTAAAGTGCCACCTGCGTCTCAAAGTATTCAATCAGGAACATAATTTATTGATCAGGATCAGAGATTCCACCTCAACGCAGCCGAAGAGTTATTTCTGTCGGGAACTTCAATGCAAAGAATATCTGCAGAGTTACTTCGACGCCACAAGGTGCCTCAAAGGTCAACAAAACTCCTACCAAGCTTGAAATCATTATGTAAATCATTTAATACAGAGGATATGTATGTAAATCTCCTCATTTGAGCCCCTCGAGGTCCCATGAGCCATTTAATTCTGTATTAATTGTAAATGAGATCTTTTATCAGATCTCACCTCCTCATCCTTCTATATATACTACAGCAGAAGATGAGTGAGGTTGGTTGTTGTTTGATCACAAGTTGTAACTTTGAAACTCTCTAAAATAAATATACAAGTATGTTGAAGTTGAAAAGCAAATTGAAGTCTCGGATGTCTTGATAATGTTGTTGCATATCTGTTCCTGAGAAGGCTCTATCATTGGATCCATGAGCTTGGCTGTTGGTGAAGTATTCTGAATTTGTTCTATGTGTTTTCCCCTTTTTTCATTATGTTTCATAAATTCTTACTACAGTAGGTTGAAATTTTTAGACTAAGAAATGACTCCTGGAAGCACCTTAGATCTGTTCATCCTTCACTGTTTTATGTTTTCTTCTGCTGAAGTATTTTAGAGGCTTTAAAATTTCTCTTTAATCTCTATGCTTGTTTATTTCTATAATAGCTCAAATAGTTGGTTTCAGCATGATTTATGGTTTTCCCTGCTTGTCTGCCATCACTTGAAAGATATTATTGAAGTCTCCCTTTGAAGTACCATTGCTTTAAGTTAATCAGAGAGGTCAGTTTTGATCTTGCCCTTTGCCATTGCTTGAACAGTTGTTTTGAAGGTATTTATAGTTGTAAGCATAGATGTTATTTAGGTGTTCCCTCTTCTATGACTGCAATTATCAGTGAATCTTTTATGTTTTCTAAGTCCTTTAAAATAAAATATTTGAGGAAATAGGGTGTTCCCCGAATCTTAGATTTCATTTTGAAAGTTGTCTCGAAGTCATTATTTGCTTAAAGAATGTTTGTAGAATTTATGGTTAGCCCTATCTATCAAATATCTCTTTATTGTTAAGTTATGTTCTTCAAGTTGCCTTTGTTGAGAATTAAACTTCTCTTTCCAAATCATTAATGTTCACTTCATTCCAAAAACAAAAGAATCCTGCGGCCAAGTTAGATTTTCCCTTTGATATCCCATATCCCTTGAGGAGTATTTCATGATCTTATCTTGACTCCATTGCCCAATGAACCAGATATTTCATCTTTCTGTCTATCTTTCCTAGACCTTTCATGTTCTGTTGTATCAACTCAATCCAACCAAATAAACACCCGCACTTAATAACTAGTCTAAAATCCATAATCAAAGCACACAAGATAAACCTTTGCAAACAAATATTTGAGAGATCCCTCTCTGAGAACAGGAGGACTAGATCCTGGAACTCTAAAGATTGGTTCTGATGTTGCCTTGTCTTTTGATTTTCCAAACTGTCAAAACACAGGATACCAACACCAAGTATGCACACTTTTATGCATTATCGCATCCATTTAAAGCAAGTACAATTGCTACTACATTTATGGAAAAATTTCAAAAGCTACATGGAAACCCGAAGATTATTGTATGTGACAGAGATCCCATTTTTACAAGAAATTTTTGGACATAATTATTTTCTTGTTTGGGTACTCAACTAGCTCATAGCTCATCTTATCATCTTCAATCCGATGGTCAAACTGAGATAGTGAATAAATTTTTGGAAGGATATCTTCGTTGTTTTGTATATGATAAACAAGCACAATGGGTCAAGTGGTTACCTCTTGTTGAATGGTGGTATAACAATTCCTTCCATACTGTAGCAAAAATGACCCCATTTATGGCACTTTATGGATATCATCCACCATCCATCACCTCTTCTTTAAGGGATTATTCTAGGGTTCAAGCAGTGGAAGATCACGTCGAGCATCAACAAGAAGTTCTCCAACTCTTAAAGGATAACCTAAATTTGGCGCAAAATCGAATGAAACAACGGGAAGATCAACATCGCCGTGAGAGAAGTTTTGATGTAGGAGACTAGGTATTTTTCAGCTACAACCATACAAAAAAATTTCCCTCAAGAAAGCTAAGAAGGATAATAAATTATCGCCAAAGTAATATGGTCCTTACAAGGTGTTGCAAAATATTGGTACTATGGCATAAAAATTGGAGCTTCCTGCTTCTTTGCAAGTACATCCAGTTTTCCATGAATCATGCTTAAAGAAGGTTATAGGGGGAAAACTTCCAGTTCAAACAATATTTCTAGAAATTGATGAGGAAGGAAAACGATATTGGAACTGGCGAGTCCGAGAGTTGAGGCTCGACAGCTTGCAAGGCTACTCAATTTTTGGAGTATCTCATCAAATGGAAGAACTTGCCAACTTGAATATTCACCACATGGGAAGAGAATTTTATACGAAGCACCCGAGCTACTCAAGCGTTGAGGACAACACTTTTTTGAAGGAGAGGAGCATGTTAGGTCCCTATATTACTAGTATAGTCCCTTATTGTTGTTAGTGTAACCCCCTTATTGTTATTGTTGTACCCCTGTAACCCCCATATTGTTATTATTGTGCCCTTATATTATTATTGTTAGGTCAGCTAGGATTAAATTGTGGCCCCATGGACTCCTATATATAGAAAGGAGGTTTTTTCATTTGTATCATCCAAGAATTGTTCATTTATGTAATGTAAAAAAGGTTTCCCCCTCGAAGTGGTTTATTTCTAAGGCGTTGATCTCTCTTTTCTTCTATTTTTTGGAGTTGGTTTCATAATAACATGATGGGTACTCGTTCAATGTGGAATTTAATCCCGCATCCAACGAGTATCTACACTTGAAATTTGAGTAAACCTATAAGGAGATAAGCCAAAAACACGATTAAAAATTAGTTTTTCTTCTTTTCCCTCCAAAATATTTACATGTACCTCTTTTTAAATTTTAAGGATTTTTATTGGTTTACATATTATGACATGGAAAATTATGTGAAAATTTCATGGGCACTTTTAGGCTAAATTTTCCTTTAATGAAATTTTTAGGATTTTATAAAGAGAAGATGAAAATTTGGAGGACTATTTAGAGAGGTTTTTATATAACCTTTAGCATGCTAGACAACACTAGCTAGATCTTGAGGCCCAAAAAATCCTCTTTTTAAAGGGTGTTTCCGAAGAACCTATTAATATTCTTAACTTAATGGGGGTAGGGGATATCTCTAAATTATATTTTGATGAAATTTTTTAAATCTATAGGAGTTATTCTCGAGGACAGGGAAAAACTAGAAAATGTCCCTAAGACATTTTCCTAGAAATATTAAGGCATCCTATAGCAGTGTAACTAGGAATGAACTAGGAAACATGTCAGAGAGTTTTAAAACTGATATCCTTAGCACATTTAGTTTGCAGCTTGATACCTTAAGCTTTAAAAATAAATAAGAGGAAGATAATGTAACTCTTGCTATTTTTTTTCCTAGATGTCGAAAGAAGCACCCAAATAAATAATGTCCTCTTGTTATCATCTAAAAATCCATGGCATCCTAAGTCATAAGGTATTCTTTTCAATCCATCTGCTGTAAATTATTCATATTTACTAGGAAAAAAATATGTACCTTGGAATGTTGAACCATAATGGAAATTATAGCCCCAGTAGTGTGCTCAAAATAAACCTTGGCAACAAGGGTGGCAAGGGCTTCGTTATGAGATTGTGCCTTCGTATCCATATTCTACACCACCTCAATATCCTATGCAACTTTAGCATTTTCCACAACCTTATATACCACAAATACCTACCCAACCACAACCAAAACAACCCTATAACATGAAGCCTCAATAGTTGCAACTTGCATCCACCAAAGCTCCTAGACCGAATCAGTTACCTATCCAGCCTATTATTAACCCAAACAATAAGAAACCTAGTTGGATTTACAGGCTGAGTTGCATCCCTTTCCAAATTATACAATTACTCTAATGGAGGTGAAATATATCCATTTTTTTGTTTGGGAAGGTGCTCCAATACCACATGTGCATTATTATTTAAGAGGAAAGAGAAGAAGTGGTCCCTACTTCTACAACTGATAACAATACCCCAATTGTCCTGAAGAAAAAATTAGTTGCTCGGAATAACCTTCATCATCAATATATCCACCTTATCCTAAAAGAATGAATGTGAGTAAGCTAGTGTTTTTTCCTAAATATGATTTTGTCACTGAGCTTAGAAATTTTGCTTTAAAATCCCTCTAATCCAATCCCTTAAGGAAATACTTGTTTATGCTAAGATAGTGAGGGAACTTTTCTTAAAGAAACCTTAGAGAACAAGGAATGACTCACCCACTATACATCTAATTGGAGAGTCTATTGATTTGATTACCATAAACAAATTAAAGAAATATATAGACCCTGGTAACCCTATCATCTCTATGCGCATAAATGGAATACACATACCAATTACGTTAATTGACCTTTGAGAAACCATCAATATTATGACTTTGTAAACCATGAAATATCTAGAACTACCAAACCTTGGTCCTAATCCAATTGTTCTTGAGTTAACTAATAGGTCTAAGGTTAAACTGGTGGGAGCCATAGACGATGTGATTGTTTCCCTAGACTTGTGGGAGTTGTGCCCTATAGATTTGTTGGTCCTCCAACCCAAGAATTTAGTAGGGGGAAATCCTATAATATTGGGGAGACCTTGAATTACTACCATGAATGCCTTCATATGATGCAGATATGGAAACATGTTTATCTACCATGGGGATGTAGTAAAACAAATAACATTGTATTCGTCTGCAAAGTATCTCATGGAATCAGAAGGTGCTCCATGGTTTGATGATTCAACAACTAATGAAGAGACTTTCCAACCTATGTTCATAGTGGATCACACAAGAAATTTTAAATAATTTATAGAATAAGTCCAACTTATTAATTTCCTTTTTAATTTTTAATTTTTTGTATATTCTTAATTCCCTTCCATTGGAATAAATATTAAATATGATGTATGGGAAATTGATGATTTAACAATTTTGTCTTCATTTTATAACACTGAATATCCTTCTCATAGAAAAGGGAAACACATTTTATTCCTATTGAAATCAATCCTAGGAAATTTTTGAATATTAGTAACAAGCTTACTAATACTCAATAGAAGGAATTAATCCAAGTATTACAAAAATATATAAATCCTTTGCTTGGGACTACCATGACATGAAGGGAATCAATCTTGAGATTTGCTCACATCATATTTATATTCTAGTTGATGCTCATCCTATCAGGCATCCCCATAAGCACATGAACCCAACACTCAAGGAAGTTGTTAACGTGGAACTACAAAAACTTCTTGATGTTAAATTAGTCTACAAAAACTCTGACACTAATGGGTTTCCCCCTTAGTTGTGGAAACTAAACCATAAGGGAAATGGTGTGTATGTGTAGATTTTTGGGAATTAAACAAATTTTCCATGAAAGATTACTTTTCTCTTCCTTTCATTGACAATGTCTTAGATACCCTAGCAGGAAGAAATAATTTTTGTTTTTAGATGGGTATGGTGGATATAACCAGATTCAAATAGCACTAAAGGAGTAGGAGAAGACCACTTTTAGATGCTCTTGGGGAAATTTTTCCTACCGATTTTTTCCTTTAGCTTTGTGTCATGCCCCCACCACCCTTCAAATGGTAGTACTAGGGATCTTTTCAAACCTTATTCATGATTGTGTAGAGTTGTATATGGATTATTTCACTATTTACACTGACACATTTGAGGAAGCTTCGAAAAATCTCGAGAAAGTGTTGATAAGATGAGAGGAAGCACACCTTTCCCAGTTATGTGAAATGTTGTTTGTTGTTGACTAGGGGAGTAATTATAATTCATGTGGTTTCTACTGCAGGAATTGAGGTATATCCGACCAAATTACATGTTTTTTCCCAACTAATAGTTCCCAAAACATGGAAAGAGGTGAGAATACTTCTTGGTTTTTTTTTACACTACAAAATATTTTTTGAGAATTTTATAAAGATTGATACACCATTACTTAAGTTGTTGTCCAAAGATGTTTATTTTCTTTAGATTGGTTGTTGTTAGTGTGCTTTTGAAACTTTGAAAGAAAAACTATATATTGCACCTATAATGAAGGGGAAGAATTGGTCTCTTCCATTTCATATTTCCATTGATGCCTCAGACACTTCTTTGGGGGTTGTATTTGGGAAGAAAGAATATTGGTACTATTATGCCATTTATTATACTAGTAATGACCTAACCCTTGTTGAGCTTAAATATATTGTGACAACAAATGGATTCTTAGAAGTGATGCATTCTATAAATAACTATAGACATTATATTACAAATTATGAACTTTTCATTCACACTGACCACACTTCTTGTTACTATAGGAATTTAATGTCACAATTGTGGACCGACTTGGTAAGGAAAATTAGGTTGTTGATTTATTTTCTATATTATAGAATGAAGGTAATATTGTTCCTATAGATGTTAAAGTCCCTAATGAACAATTATTTTTAGTGTTTACTCACTTTCCTTGGTTTGTAGACATAAAAAATTATCTAGCAATAGGAAATCTGCCTCAATAGTTACCAACTCATGAGAAATGAAGAATTATAAATAGAAGTGTTGCATACTCATAGATATTAATGGTGACCTATTCCATACAGAGGTATACCTCATCATTTGAAGGTGTTTCCGATAGGACGAAATGTTTGAGATCTTAAAGGTTTGTCACAATGAGCCATGTGGGGGTTATTTTTCCAAAAAATAAATAACATATTGAAGTCTAGTTATTACTAGCCCGGCCTTTTTAAAGACACTAAGAAAGATGTGCAACAATGTGACAATTTTCAAAGAACATGATGATAGTGTAAGCCAATGAAAAGCCACTACATCCACAAGTGTTGATTGAACCATTTGAGAAGCATGACCTGGATTTTGTGGGCCCCATCACACCAATTTTAAAGAAGAAAAATTAGTCTCGTGTGTACTAACTACATCACAAAATGTGTAGAGGATAAGGCCTTATACCGAACTACTGAACAACCATTATCCTACTTTCTTTATGAATAAAACTTTACTATATTTGGCATATCCGAAGAGACTATCACAGATAAGGGGACACAATTTACATCCAACCTTATTAAATCCATCATAGAGCAGTACACATGATAGTATAGAACCTCTACCCCACACCACCCTCAAGTGAACGGTCAAGTGGAGTATACTAATAAGGTACTAGAAGCCATTCTAAAAAAAATGATGTAGATTCATCATAAATATTAGGCAGATCAAATGAATAAAGTGATATGGGATTACAGGAAAAATTTCCAGAGTACCACAGGTTGTACCCCTT
Organism: Pinus albicaulis; assembly: GCA_034641835.2. NCBI lineage: Eukaryota > Viridiplantae > Streptophyta > Pinopsida > Pinales > Pinaceae > Pinus > Pinus albicaulis. Next base: position 1,181,563,612 of record CM076577.1, on the reverse strand, counting down.
ATGAACTAGTCTATGGTAAATAGGTCCTCCTTGTGATATAATTTTATTTCAAAAAAATTTATACTACAACCCATCTAGGAATGAATTTGACAAAGGCACAACAACAGAGGTTATTGAAATTGGATCAACTTGATGAGATCATGCAAGAAGTTATCCATCAAACTACTTTGGTGCAACAACAAAGAAAGAAGCGACATTATAAATTTATCCAAAATAAACAATTCTAGTCAGTAGATTGGGATCTCCTCTTAAGTTTAAATATTTTAAGGAAAATTTTGCAACTCAGTGGGCGAGGCCCTCAATACTATTTTTAAGAATGGATTGAATTAGATTAAAACCATTGATGAAGACCAAAATTCTTTTCTTGTGAATGGGAATAGGTTGAAGTTGTATCAGAAACTGATGTCCAAAGAAAAAATTATTGCAAACATTTATCAATGATGGAATGGAAGTAGTAAGAGAGGAAGATCATATTCCTACTCTTGGTCTCTCTCCTTGAATTATTTCTCTTAAATTTCATATATATATATATAATTGTGAAAAGCACTATTTAGCATGGCCCTCCTCCTAATGACATTTTTACCAACACATTTTCTAGGATAAATGGTGAGATACTTTTCTTTTAGTACCTAAAGCCTTGCATACATTAATGGTAGGTTCTCTCTTCGATGGTCAAAGGGAATACATCAATGTCTCGTGCTCACTGGATCTTGTATGTGACTCGATATCAAATCCTTTATTTGTACATCAAAAGATGTACTGGGTTACCTTGCACTCATCATAATCAAAGGTGAGAAGCCTTGAATCGGTTAATGACATACAATAATGATTGATAATCCAATGATTCATTCTCATGTTTGACTTCAACACCTTTTTTCACATGTTTAAGGATTATACCTTGATTAGACGGGACGTGTGAAGACTTGTGACTTCATCTTAAACAACAACTGTATATTTCAGGGTTGGCAATGAAAAGAGTGTGAAGATGACTAAGATGGAGCTTATTCGACAATTTATTATAGAGTTTTAAACCAACCCCTTTTCTACTTGTAGCAATATTGTTTCCTCATATTTTAATTTGGCAAGAATATTCAATCATCAATATTAGCAATTGAATGGGGAATGGTTAGAAGAATTGCAAAGCACATTACAACAAAATATAGGAGCATAGTCCAGTCATACACATAGAAGAGTATTGATATTTCTACTTTTGGACTTGATGAAATTATTCAATGTAGAGAAGATATTCATGATGCCCTTAGCCAAACTTAGATTTAAAACCATGTTGATAATTTAATAGGGAAATGACTACATTTAATTCTCTTTACTTGATAACTTCTTGTGTTTCCTTTTTACTTATTAGCTTTGTTACTTATTATTATATGTGTGAAGCATAAAACATTTACCAAAACAAGAAGAAAAATGACACAGTATATAGGCTGCAAGCTAGGTCCAAAACCTCTCCTCTTGAGAGGTGTTAGAATTATGTAGTTGTGGTAAATTCCACTTTGGAAAGCTCGTATGGTTAAGATCATAATTTCATTATATTCCTCTTTTCGAGAGGACTGAAATTGACCTATATATCGTCCCAATCAGTTGAGCGGAAGTTAAATTTTGAATTATTTTATTTAGTAATGTATAATGGAATGGGTCGGCCTAAGCACATGTGGAATTAGTCAAGTCGGCCTTAACCCCAAGTGGACCCACACAAAAGCCTATAAATAGAAGTGAACTCAAGCTCATTCACACAGTTTCTCAAGTGATATTCCATTTGCATTCTTTGTCTTGGTTTGTTTATTTTGTTTTGGCTTGCACAGGTTCGATGGAAAGAGTTTGCGCAGGGTATGAAATCACATTTCTAAAACTCACACAAAAATTAGGGTTTACTATTTTGGCTACAGGCACAGAACTGGAGAAACCGAGCTCTAGCTACAGGCACATAGTGGCAAGGTAGCAGCCAGGGTTCCATAGCTGCAAACACAGAAAGGCAAGGTAGCGGGTAGGGATTTAGGGCCAGATCGGGATGATCTAGGCCATAATCGCAGGCATAGTGTGTTATGCATATGGCCAGGGACCCATAGTTGTAGGCACAAAGTGATATGGGTGCGGCTAAGGTATTTCTAAGAAGATCTGGGCTAGATCAACCCTAGTTGCACAGTGTTTCATCCACACAGTCACAGATGCTTGCAACTAGTTTTTGATAGTGTATTGGATTAAGATATAGGATTTGATAACTGATTTCAATTGGCTTCAGTGATCTATTGGATCCATGTTTTGTACTGGTGTAGATATGCAGATCTATAGATCTATTTTGTATATTTTTGCTATGGATCAGGCCCTCAAATATGGATCCATAGTTCTCTGAAGTTTCCACTCAGTGAAATAGAGTTCAAAAATATGTTACAAGAAGTGACAGTGCCTTAGAGTTCTCAGAATCAGGATCCTTCAGCAGAAGTATGTTTATGGTTATATTATGCATGTGCTAGCTATTTTACTGCATTATGAAGATATGGATCAATGGATCATTGTACTCTTGTTTGTTGAATAATTTGATGATGATCTAAGAAGAAGAATTTGCAAGGGTTTTCCCCATAGTGGGGTTTTCCCTAGTCTCAGACAATCCTGGTGTCTCTATGTGTGCTTTATTTTCTTCCATTTGTTTCTTTATGTTCCGTTGCATAGATGATGAAGTTATTTTTATTTCTACAGAGTTGCATATGTTGATGGTTAATAGTGAAAATTTGAATAATGATATAATGAAATGAGGTGAAATTAATGTGTTTATGAGGAAATGAAGCTATCGAAGAAAAGATCAATGTAGCCCTATGAAACATTAACATGGTTTCAGAGATGGGTTGAAGAAAAGACATGGAGATCACCCCCATGGAGACACTTTTTGATGGAAGCAAGAAGAGGATGGTGGAGACATAAAATAATTCTAGGCTATGGAGAAAACCCTAAGTAGTTAGTGCATAAGGGTTTGATGGTGAGGGTTTGAGAGAAACCCTGGTTCATGGTAAATAATTAAGATTTGATGCATGCAACCTTAATATGATCTAGATCCTCAAGCACTTTGGATTGATTTGATGAAGCCCTAGATGACCTGGTTGTTGATAAATTTGATTCAAGGTGTTATCACTCCACCAGATTCCCAAGGCTGAAGAAGGAATCCCAACAGAGGTAACCACAGACCAAACTTTTGGCTTGGTAGCTAGCCCTACCAAACTAGAGAGGGCTCTCTCCACAAAGTCATGGCCAAGAGGGCTGGAGAAATTAGGATTTTTAGGCTAGGTATGAGTGTAGAGGTTGTTTTGATTTGATGGGGTTGGGTTTCACTGGATGAAGATATTAGGTCAAGGGAGCTAGGTCAGGGAAAATGAGATAGGGTTGTAGGGATTCAATGGGGAAAGGTAGGCATAAGGGTTACCACTTCAAATATGATGGTGATGAGATGGTTTTAATACTGATGAGAAGCTAGGAAGAGCATGGGAGATGTATTCTTCCTAAACATAGGAAAATGAACAAATTATGATATCTTTCCCAAAACAGAGCATGAGCAAGCATGTGTTATGCCTATAAACTTGAAATAAATCATACAATAGAGATGGAATGAACATGAATACAACACATTATAACATATGAAACTAAAGGAAAAACAATGATAAACATCATACCACATATATCCCAAAAAATAGATGCAATTCTTCTTTATTAGTTGGCCAAAACTGAGTACAATAGTTCCTTGATCAATAAGCTAACATCCAAACTGATTTCAATCCTTGCTAAGGGTGAAAAAAGGGACTAAATAGACATCAAAACAAAATTCACTCATCCTTAGGGGTCGAATCCATGAGGTGAGGAAGAGATCCACAAGATATTGAATTGAAGGTTGAAGTGTAGGATGGTCCAAGTGACTCATTCATAATTACATTCAAATTGATTCATTTTGAATCAATGATAACTTTTTCCCAATGAATCTACCCCTAGGTAACTAATCCATAGCATTATTATAGTTACCATCATTAATTACAAGGATAGAAACATAAATTTCTAAAGAAAAGTCAAAATTTCAGAGAAATTTCAAAAATATCAGCAAATGGTCATTTGCGCCCTCCATATTCAAGGTCACTTTGCATGACTTGCAGGTGTCCAAATCAGGCCCAAAATGGCTTTTTGGAAAGCCCTTCCAGTCATCTTTATGAATATGTCTCAATTTTTGAAAATGAATCTGATTTGACACCTAAAAATGTCATTCTCCCAAGACTGGTATTTGCACAGCGCGCGTTTGATTTTTAGGTGGTTTTTTGACCTTTTGACTTGTCAAATTTGAAAACCAAGGCTGGAAACATGGTTTTCTGGAATGAATTTATATTTATGAATCCAATGGTATCCTTTTTTCCCTCAAAAATTTCCCCAAACATTTGCATAGCCCCTAGGGAGTTGCGCAAATGACCAAATTTCTGCTAAATGCATGTTAAAAAAAACTCAGAAAATCCCAGATTTTGCAAAAAAAGTTTCAAAATGACTCAAAATTGGTAGAATGGCTAATGATGAAGTGGCTAGGCTTGAAGGGAAGCCTCAGCAAGAATTTCCAATTTATTCTTCTCTTCCATGGTCAAATCTTCAATCTTTGCACTGGCTCTTTTGAGCTTGGCCATTGCAATTTTCTCGTTCAGAGCATGGTGTTTGACTTTCCTCCTAAATAAGTTAGTCTTTGTTATATTTTTCTAGAAGCTTCTCCAAGTGTTGATTGGCTCTATCAAGCCATGGATCCCTATTTTCATTGATCACTATAGCAAGTTGCTCATTTAGGGTTAGATGATTAGAAAGCTCAGCCTCCCTCTGTCTTTCTAGAGCTAGAGCTCTTTTCAGACCTCTAGTTCTATGTCTCTTTCTTGGTACTTATTCCTATTTTTCATCAAGTAAGCCATACTTTTCAAGTGTTTCATCTAGCATGGATTTGTCCTTTTCTGCTGCCTTTTGAGCAATGACATACTTGACCTCATCAATAACCTGTTTAGTCTTCAATTTCTCATTCTCCTTCTCAAGGAAATTTATGACATATTTGGCCCTGTCAAGATTAGTTTGGAGCTCCTTAATCTTGAAATCCTTTCCTTTGATGGCTCCATTAGTGATTTTTTCATTTTCATCCTCATCTAGGTCAACAAGCTGAAATTATTGTTCTATTTCATGAAGGTCTTCCTCATCATGAATGACTGCCTCAATCACCTTTTCTTTTCCCTTGTCCACCTGCTTTGTTATTGTAGAAGGCATGGACCCTTCCACTCTTTGTGGATAAAACACATGCATGTGGCCTCTCTGGTAGGTTTTTGGCAATGGCTCAACCTCGAACATACTAGCCCACTTAGGCTCAATGTCTTCAATCCTGCTAGGTGACCCAATGTCTTGATGAGATGGAGATGAAGGAGGTGAAGGGGGCTGATCATATGATGATGAATGTGCTATGGGTTGAGATCGACGGATGGAAGTGGATGGTTGGGATGATGAAGTGACATTTTTTGCATGCTGAGTAGATGACTCTTTGAAAATATCATTAGCTATGAAGGTACTCCATGCAATGTTTAGTTGGTTGATATGATAGAGGACTATGATTTTAATGAGGGAATGATGAAAAAGACTTCTCATTTTCCGTTCATACTCCTTTTTATAGGCAATGTATGCCATCTTCTCTATGATCTGGAAAAGATAATAGGGTATGTTAAGCATCCTTACCCTAGTGAAATGCATTAAGAGCCGGATGTGATAGGAATAAAGACTTGAAAATATACCTTCACATGAAAAGTATTTCATGATTATCTTCATTATTGGTGCATATCTGTCCAAGAGGTGAGAAAAAGAAAATAACCTCTTTGTCTGATTTTGGTGTATTGGTTTTAAAAAGAATTCAAAGTATATTTTCTTCAAATTACCTTTCTTGAACCACTTCTCCCCAACATTTGGGATCTTGGTGGCAGCTGAAATAATAGTAGTTGATAGAGTAAAAGTGACACCAGCTAAAGTAACTTGGTTGTCATGGAGTCTAGATATGAAAAGTCTGGTCAACATGGGATGGTGTTGGACCCTCTGAATTTTCTCACAAAAATCATAATAGCCAACATGTTTGAAGCATGTCACAGTCAATGGAGAAGCCAAGAGTTCCCTAGTGCTGGTAGGTTCAAGTCTGAGTACTCTTCCCTATTTATGTGGCCTTCTCACCTCTATTTCCTCTCCTTCACTGAATTATGTGTTTTCTTCCTCTTCTGCCATGGTGTTTTTTTCAAAACCCTGGGGAAGTGGATGGTGTGAAATATGTTTTCTGGAATGGGGAATGGGAAAGGGAAAATGAAAAAGATGGTGCTAGGGATGTATGAAATGGGGGAAGGGATAGGGAGTAGTATTCTGATGATATTTAGGATGGGGATTTGGGGATTGGGTGTCTAGGTAAATGTAACACCTAGGGCTTGGGGTTTTGGGAGAAAGGTTTAGGGAAAGGGAATTTTGTAAGATAGGGGTTTTGGGAATAGGTATTTGGAATTTTGGGAAGGGTATAAAGGTGTAAGAGAGTGTAATTTGGAAATTTTAAAAAATGCAATGGGGATACTAGGGTTTTAAACAAATTCAAACACAAAATTTTAACCTAATTTCACAAAAATCAACACATGGAATTGATGAAGATGGTATTCAATGGCATTAGCTTCTTATTCCTTTGTTGGAGGTCGATGAGTGGCTTGATGAAGCTTTGGAGATGATTGTTTTGACACTTTAATCGCGTTTCTAGGGCTTTCTGGTCATTTGCACCCTCGGTTAAGCATTTGCGCCCTCACCAGAGTATTTGTGCCCTCCAGAGAGTGTTTGTGCCCTCAAAATAGAATTTGCGCCCTCAACAGATCATTTGCACCCTCGACAGAGCATTTTCACCCTCGATGGAGCATTTTCGCCCTGCCTTCAATGTTTGCACCCTCTGCTCAGTTTTTTTACCAATTTCGCCTAGAAACTCGAAATTTTGTTGTGTTAGAGTGCTTGCTTGGTGTTTGGAGCAGACAAATGACTTTGAAAATATGTCAAGGAGTCATAAATACTTAAGTGAATTTGAATTTGGATTTGAAAAACCCAGTTTTCTAATGTTTCATTTCACCTTTTTGAAAACATTGTTGATTACCCTTTTCCTTTGATTCTTTCTTCTTTGCAGGATGATGTTGCTGGAGTTTGGCACTTTTCACTTTCATTTTGGCATGTGAAGTTTGAGTTGGAAACTTGGGACATAATTTTTTACATATTATGAACATAATATTACATAAAAATTAAAAATAAATTACATCTCTTTTTTAAAAATTACATTTTGGTATGAAAATCATACTCTGAAACCAAAATTAGAACTTTAAAAATCATATTTAAATGCTAATAAATCCTATGTAGATGATTGAGAAAGTTTGATTTAAGTCACTCTCACACTTTTTTTGACCTTATTGAGATGAAATGGCATATTTATGAACCTTGAAAAATTAAATCTAATTGACCTAATGGTACCTTGGATGACTTGACTCCATGTTTGAATTTGATTGACATAATGACATAATGAAGTGAGCTTTTAATATTGTTTTATGCTCAGCAAGACATGAAGGTGGGTCAAAAAATGTGAAATCTTGAGGGAGAGTGAGGTTTTATAACTAGGGCTACCATCAGTGAATAAATCTTTTGCATGACCTATTGGAATGATAATAAAAAATTCCTAAAATGAATATGAAAAGGGTGATTTTGATCACTGATATTAGAATGAAAATTCTAACACTAACACAAGGCAACATTTGTATGTGGTCTATGGATGGATCTTTGAGGCTGGATTAAGAGGGAGAGGATTGCCTCTCATTAAAGATAAGTATTCCTTGAATTATGACTTTACTCTTATTTAGACTTATGAATATGACTATTATGATTGTTGCTTTGATCATTGCATATACGTCCTAAATGTACATTTTGAATATCTTGATGTTTCTAACCTTCTTGATGAGATATGAGTGTATCCCTCTTTAGGACGATTTGAGATGCAGCAAAGAAAAGCTAGATCTAGAAAAGGTTAAGATGCACCTGATGAAAAAGGTCACAAGATGCTTATGTCAAGGTGCATAGGTATTTGAATACTACAAGGTATGCATGGTATATTATTTTAATGTTATGTTTCACCTATAAAATTGGGTGGCTAGGTAAGCCCCATGGTATTTTTAGAATGTCTCCTTTGCAAATGTCTCATGCATGCATATGAAAGTTATTTAAGTTTCCTATGATGAAATAATGCATGTAGTATTAAATATTTGATCATGATGATATTTTTTATTATGCAAGGCTACTTATGGTTGATCTTGGATATAGCGGCACAACCTGATGTTTGGCTAACATCTATTATTTTTGAGATCTTGATTCTGACTCTAGTAAATGATACTCGTGACTCTTGATATGCATAAGTCATGTTTATCTCTTATAAAATTTTACCTTATTGATATGGTATTGATAATGCTTGTGATAAGCATGATGAAATCTCATGGAAAAAAAGATTGACACTTTGTTGGTTTATTGAATAGCCTAACTTGATCCTATTGATCATGATAAGCATGCTATTGGTGACCATGATGATAGAGTCATATCTATGAGATTGATGTTCTATATCTCCTACTACATATGGTTATGGAATATGGTGAAATTAAATTCTCTAACTTGATATATTGTTATTTTTTTCAATCTGACTACTACCCTGATCTTTCAAGTCTAGCCCTTGATGAAATATTGATGACATGATGTTGATGATCATGATAGATATTTGTTTATGATCTAACAGATATGTTGTTGCATGACTCCGTTAAATACAGGTTAATGACATGATTGAAAATAAAATTACATGTTCTAATATGATTTATGGGTATCCGGAATTTTCGACCTCCAACAGCGGTCTAAGCCTCACTCGCACAAAGGAAGACCCATAAATGTGACTATGTCTAATAGACACAAAATTGAATTTTTGTGCACGAAATTAGTCTATACTCTGAATAAATGGATCTATGGCATGTCCTGCCATTGTAAATTGATTTCTGAAGTTCCCGGGTTAAATTTTTTATCAAAATAAATAAAGGATTAGGCATGAAATCAGATGGCCACCTGGAAGATGTCAGTTCTGTAGATGTGTTGTAGATATATGTAAGATCTATCAACAGGAAAAGCTCATATTTTGAATCAAACTTGTGTTTGTAGGTGATCGAGACATTCATATGAATATGTGATTATGTTTGAAGTTTGTGCTACATGTTTTGACTGATTGATAAAAATGAGCTGTGTTTGGAACTTTGACATGATGTTTTAGAACTTTGAATTGATGATTGATACATGTATTTAGATTATAGATCTCTCTATTTGGACTTGATCTGTTGATTTTTTATTTTCCCTGATGACAATGATATGTTGGCATAGTGACCTTCAATGTCTTATGTGAGTATTCAGAATTATGGTTTTGTATTGGCCTCCTTGTTCCTGGCACAATGGTTGTTGTGATTCATTATGAAGATGGAACCTACATGACTTAAACTTCAGGTATGCCCTTGCATCTAGAGATGGAAATGGATTGTAATGGAATGTTAAATGGCATACTTCATGGATAGTTTTTAAGAAATGAGGTCTCAGGGGGGAGACCTAGGTTCGAAAAGGTGGCCAACAAGGGTTACCACAGTATTCTAGCACAACGTCGACATTTTCACCCTACTCCGACGAACAGAGTGTCTCACCCGAGGCGTGCCGCGACCTTACTAAGGCTGGGGTTGGGTCAGGTATCGATCAAGTACGGTAAATACACAAACCATCCATAACTTAAGTACTTCGATTAAGTGTAAATACCAGACAGATAACAATACTCGTGAACTTGATCAGAATATAAACAGAAATTTAAAATAGCCATATATTCCACTAAACCATAACACATGACAGAACTCAGAACAACAGCCTTATATTAGAAAGTGATGCATTAACAGCAAAAGACTATTACAACACTCCTCAGAGCGTGTATGGAAGAACTGAATACAATCGTAGTACAAGATATAGAACATAATAGAACGATGAGAGGGAGAGAACATAACAACATGAATAGAGCTCTCCTACGACTCCTGCTCTTTGATCCCTACTGAGCCAACCTCCACTTTCCATTGATCGGCTGCCTATTTGTTCCATCGCCAGCGTGACTGACAGTTCTTCCTTCTTTTCCGCTCGGCTGTTTGCTACTTTCCCTGAATGTTGGGAGTCCCACTGATTGTCTTCTGTCGCTTCCCTTTGCCATATGTACCTGCTTCTACAACAGTTGTGCCACCTGCCCTTCACCTCTTCGCAAACATGACAGCTCTTTATCTACCGTGGTTGTGCTCCGCCACCTATTCTCTGCAACAAAAAACTATTTAATTTCAAAAAAAGGGCCCCAATAGGCCCCAACCACATTCTATTGACTTGTCTTGAGTCAATTGTTTCCTACTGCCTCGGTTTCCATTGGTCCACTTGACTCTGTGGCCCGTTCTGTCTGCTCCTTTTCCTCTGCGTGCCCAAACAAGGGCCCCAACTCTGGGACCTTTGTTAGTGCGGAAGCTTTCAGCTCTCAGAAGTTGTCAATGGCTTGCTTCCATCCTTGCATAAGCTGGTCCGTTTATGTTGTGATCTGGGTGACCTCCTCTTCTTCCGTGATGGTTGGTAGATTGCCGAAGACATTTGAGATCTAGACATTGGCCTCGACAGCTATTTTTTGTATTTCTTGTGCCGTGGTCTTCACCAGTTGCTTGAGCTCTCGTAGGACTTGTTTGGCTGTGGCTGAATTTTCCTCAATCTGTTGTATCTGGACTTCAAGCTCCTCCGCTTGAGCATACAATTGGTCGAGTCCGTCTGGGTCTATGGCCCCCTGAATCTATTTAGATAGTTGTTGTAGCTTTGCTGAAACTAGCTGTGACTTCAAAGAGAGAGAGGTGGAGCATTTGTGTAGACCCTTCAGTAGGTCATACGCCTCCTTGGATGCAGTACTCAGGATTTACTACATCCCGACAATCTGGATCTGTCGCTTTGTGATTTTCGCTGCGTAAATGACGGTCGAGTCCGGCAGCGTGGGCCTAGCCTCCAATGTTGCCCTCAACTCCTTGTTTTCTCTGTTGAGATTCGAACAGGCCACGCGGACGTGAATGGACCGTCCGACTACATTGTCCTTTGCCAAGTCACTTGGTATGTGATTTTTGTGGGCTGTCACTATGGGCCAGAGTTCCTGGAAGACCTTGGTCACTGTGTCTAGTTGGCCCTGGAGTTGGGTCTTTTTGGTTCTCAGTTGTTCGCGCTCTTCCGTAAGTGCAATAATCTATATTTGTTGTTGGTCGAACCTCTGCTGAATTTCTGTGTGAAGCCCCTCTGCCTGCTACGCTTCCTTTTGAATTAAATTATACAATTGGGTCATTCCCCAGGTCTGCACACTTTCGGCTCCAAAGATATCGTGATTCAGCTATCGTTCTTGGAGCAGCTGACCACTGGCAATGGATCTTGCTGAGTGCTCTTGTGGTGACTACGGTTGAGTTGGTTGTGGCACTGGACCACTGGGGTTACCCATGCTTATATTGGGTTGGACTCGCTGAAGTATCAGCCTTGCCTGCTGGAATGGATTCGGCTCTTCGTCTTGAGTTGTTATGTCTTCAGCAAAAGATGTGTCTTGCCTTAAAATTTCCTGAAAAGAACTTGGTCCAACCAGGGTTTGGTTAACCTTGGGTATCGTTGCTGTACCCGAGTTAACCTCGATATCGGCATCTCCGTTTGTTTTAGTTTTCACCCTGACTGGGTCAGATATGGTGGCTGATGTGGAGGGTGTGCAAGATGGGTGATATTTGGAAGTGAATGAGGTGGTGACTGAGGATTGGTGAGTGCGAGGAGATGATATACGGACGTTGAGAAAAGAATAGGGGTTTATAGGAGGTAGCTCTTGAGTCGTCTGGGGTTTTGATACGAGCTCTTCTATGATTGGGACCCTTATGTCCATATGTCGTGTTTGATCTTCCCCTGTCAGTTCAACGACTTGGTTGAACATTGCGACTCTCACCTTCTTAGCCTTGGGGGTGGCTACAGGTGGCTTCGAGGCTTTACTTTTCCTAACTAGAGCTATGGTTGCTATTGGTGGTGAAGTAAATAAGTCCAATGGTAGGGTGGTGACTAGGGGGACTGGAATGGAAGAGGATGCAGCATTTGCTGCCTGAAATTCTGTAAATGTAAGAAACACAGGAGAATCATTAGTTAAAGTTTGGACTACTTGGTTAAAGCTCTGTATCTTGGTATTTAGCTGCTCGATGATTGGAGTCATTTGTAGCTGTGACATCCTAGCCATCACTTCCTCTGTTGTCTCTCGCGGCAACGGGTCTAGCAGCATGCCATCAAACGAGTAGATGTAGACTCTGCTTCTTATCTCCATTACTACCCCAGGCTAGGAGCATACCTCTGTGTGAAAAGACTGCTCATCAATTTAGAATTTCAACGGCCTCATCTTGAAGGTTGAATCTAGCACGTAGGCTAGCTGGATGTAATTCTTCTTATGGTTAACCCCAAACCATATTTGCGCCGCATAGCTATCTAGTAGGGTCCATGGAATTCGTTGTTGGCTCATCGCGACATCCACCATCTGGCTGTACCAGAACTTGAACTCCTCCTCATTCACCTCCTTCGAGCTGGGGTCCCCTGATGTTTTCTAGGGTGTGAACTTCATTGCGAGTGGTTGGCCTGGTGCCACTTCCAGTGGTTTCCTTATTACTGGAAATGTCCATTTCCACATGGCCAATGCCATGAAAGGGTACCCGTAGATGAATCCCATGGCCCTCTTGTAGTTGTCCTCGCATGCTTAAAACAACTCATTAAGTAGAAATGAGCACCAGTTCAACTGTGCCCCTTGGAGACAATGCTCCGCAACTGAGATAGTGTCTAGCGTGCATTCCCCTTTTATATAATGTCTCATTGTTTTTCTTGCGATCAAGTAACACGCAAACTTGATCACCAAGTTGTTGATTAAGTCTATCTTAGTTCCTTTCCCCCCTCTCTTGATGTCGTACTTTTTGTATTAGTCCATGTCCCCTGCCTTCTTTGCTCTCTTAGACACTGTTTGAAAGATGTAGAGACGTCTCTTCCCTCCTGTGACAACCCAATCAATCTATGAATGTCTTCAACGTGAATTGGGATTTCTCTTCCCAGCCAGAGTGACCCATTGTGAATTATTCTTAGTAAAAACTTGGTGCATTGCATTGCAGCTCCCGTAGTGACAAACACTGGAAGGTTCCGTAGGTTTAGTATGGTGGATTTTTGCACACCTCTGAACTCTGGAAGTACTCTTTGTGCTTCCTGTCATGCCTCTATTGCATAATTCTCCGTGTAGACTTGTTTCTTCATTGTTGGGAATTGGAAAGAGTCTGTGAGGTCGGTATCAATCAATGAGGCACTGTCGTATTTGCCTACCAGGGATTCCATCTTGTGAATCCTCTCATCAAGCCCATGCTCAACGACTGCTGGTGCTACCCTGGTCATTTTTGATCTTTTTTGATACACTTGCAGTGTTCTTCCTCCTCTTTCCTTATGAATCGTTGCTTCTGGACTCCTTCCTTGTTATTTCTCTGGCGACATTTCCCTTGCTGCGTTTGCTCTTTCTGATTCTAACTCGGACTTCTTTGGCATTCTCGCACTTTATGTCATGCAAGTTATGTAAGTAACCAACACGCATGAGGTTGATAAGACCCCATAACTAATTAATTTTCCCGGACTTTCCCCGCGACTATAATCGTGCGATTAGTTACCGGGCTGAGGTGGGTTCTGACAAAGCTGACTGTGGTTTCGGGGTTTGGGTAGACGTGACAGGTGATGGTTATGGCTTATTATGGAAAATTTATTGCAGTATGGGTGATGCTAATTATGGCAATTATTTTTCAAATCTCAGTAATCCTACGAACTGACATGGGTACTATGATTAATGATGATGGAATGATGCTCGACACGCTTTTCCTTCTGACGTGGCCAACACGTTGGACCTGATCCCCCCCGACCACAATCGGTTGCGCTGCGGTCTCCACAACGCAACAATGAATTTTTCTTATGCTACGAAGTATCTTTATTGGGAATCCTATCTAAGCTCTTCTTGGGTGCAAGAGAGTTATTGACTCGATCTATTCTAGCCTACTCTACCCTACTGACTTCTCTCAGTTGTGAGAGCTTATTTGAAAAAGAAAAAAAAATGCAGAACTTACTCGTGGTAGGGTTTGAGGCGTACGCCATTCACCCATCCTGGAGGTATTTGGCCATTTAGCTGGGCTAAGCACACTACTCCAGACTCTTTGATTTCGATTACATGATATGGTCCTAGCCAATGCATTTGCAGTTTCCCTGGAAACCTTTGGTACCTGTTGTCACATAGTAAAACTTTTCCACCAACCTTGAAATTTTTGTGTTTGATGTGGTGGTCGTGCCATGCTTTTTTTCTTTCCTTTTGGACAGTTTGGTGGAATTCTGCTAAAAACCTGTCTTCTTCTAGTACCTGTAGCTCCTGTAATATGTCCTTCAGGGATTCTTCTTCTGATAGCTAGAGTGAGGTTGTGATTAGGAGGTTGGGTATTGCAAACTCTATCGGTACTATGGCGTCTCTTCCGTACACAAGTTGGAATGACATTTTCTTATTGAGCCTCTTGACAGTCGTCCGATATGCCCACAGAGTTGCTGGTATACATTCATCCCAGTCGTCTCATTGAGTGTTGCAGATTTTTGTTAATCCATTTTCGAGGATTTTGTTGAATGCATCTACCGTGCCATTAGCTTGTGGGTTGTAGGGGCTTCTCCTGTGATGTTGTACCATGAAGCTTTTGAGCAGGAATTTAATGGTGGCATTGACGAAATGCATACCCTGATCACTGGTTAGACTTTTCGGGCAACCAAATCGGCTGATTATGTTCTCAAATATGAACCGTGCCACTGTTTTGGTTGTGTAGTCCTTCACGGGTGTTGCCTCTACCTAACTTGTCAAATAGTCTATTGCGGTGATGATATACCAGGCCTGCGAGTTTCTTGCCACAGGTGCAATCGGGCCTATAAAATCAACTGCCCATTTCTCGAATGGTTGTAGTGATTTTACTGGGTGTAGTGGAAGCTCATCTCTATGCGATGGATGTCCTATTATCTGAAAAACATTACATTTATTTACAAACTCCTTACTGTCAATGTGTACCATCGGCCACCATAAGCCCGCCTGTAGTACATTTTTAGCCATCGGTTTGGCTCCTACGTGTCCTCCCACAACTCCAAAGTGGCACTCCCATAGTATGGCCTCCCTCTCGTGGTCCAGGACACATATTCGTAAGATCTGGTCCAACCCCATTTTGTACAAGTGTCCTATGATGAGCTAGTATTTTGTGGCCTAGACTACTAGGTTTTTCTTCTGTACTGCGGTATATTCCTTTGGGCATTATCCTGTGGTTAGGTAGGTCATGATCTAATCCAAGTACTTTAGGATGGCTTCTACCCTGAAAAGATCAGTGTCTAGCAGGTGATCATCCAGAGATCCTTCATTTTCTCCAGTTTCGAGCCTTGACAGGTGGTCTGGTCCCACGTTCAATCGCCCAGGTTTGACTATCACCTCAAAGGTGAATTCTTGAAAGAGTAGGAGCCATCTGCATATCCTTCCTTTCAAAACCGGTTTGTTCACTAGATACTTCAGAGCTAAATGGTCTGTAAAAAACTTGAACATTCTTCCTAGCAGGTAGTGGCGGAACTTTTGGAGGGAGTACACCATTGCTAGTGCTTCCCTTTCTGTCATGTTGTAGTTTCGTTCCACTGTTGATAGTTTCTGACTTGCGAAGTACACTGGGTGATCAACTGTAGTGTCCCCTGGTTGGGCTAGAGCCACTCCGAGTGTGATGCTTGAAGCATCAATGTGGACATGAAATTTCTTGTCCCAATTTGGAAGAACCAATATTGGCGCACTTGCCAATTTTTCCTTCAAGTTGTCTAGGGCCGTTGCGCAACTTTCTATCCAGTTGAATTGTTTCGATTTCCATAAAAAATTCTCAAATGGGGCTGTTATCTTCACATAGTTCCGGATGAACCACCTGTAATAACCTGTATGGTCTAACAGTGACCTCGATTGTTTCACAGTTTCTGGAGCTTCCATGTTGATTATCACCACTACCTTTGTTGGATCTACGCAGACTCCTTGTTTGCATACAACATGTCTAAGAAATGTTCCAAACAACACCGCAAAGATGCACTTCTTTAGGTTTAATGAGATCTGTAGTTGTCTACACCTATCAAAAAAAATCTCATTAGCGTGGCATGGTCTTTCAATAGGCTATAGATGCTCCATTTTTCCATATAGACCTCTAGGAATTTGTGGATATAGTCGCAGAATGCTGCTATGACAATGCGCGAAAATACTGTTGGCGCACTTTTCAAGCCGAATGGCATTACGTGGTATGTGAAGGAGCCCCATTCGGTGGTGAAGGTTTTATTTTTCTTATCTTCCTCAGGTATCCTGACTTGATGGTACCCTGAGAATCCATCTGTAAAAGAATATGCTTCGTTCCCCGCAACATTTTCTAGGACTTCGTCACTGAACGAGTTTGGGAATGGGTCATGTACACAGGCATTGTTCAAACTTCTATAATCAACACAGACTCGAATTTCTGCCTTATCCTTTTTTCTCTGTATAACTATGGGACTTACCCATTCTTCTTCCTCCACTGGGAATATCAACCCTGCCTTCAGCATCTTGTCAATTTCCACTTTAACCTTTTCCTTTACCCTTGGATTCAATCGATATAGCCTGTGTTTGATTGGTCTTGCATCAGGCTTTAGTATTATACACATTTCTCCCAGGTCCCCTTTGATTCCTTTCAAGTCGACTACAGACGATGGAAACAAGTCCTCATATTCCTATAGTAAACTGAATATTTCCTTGGTCATCTCAGCATCCCAGTAGTCCCTGATCAATGCTAATTTGGGCTTCCCTTCGATCCCAATATTCATTTTCTTAGCTTTGAGGGGGAGCAAATGAATTCCCTCGGTTGTCGGGTTTTCCTAAATATTTCGTTCTCCCTCTGTTTCTTCAAAGTATAGACGTCGAATTCCCTCTATATTATCATCGTCCATTTCACTGTCTATTTTCTTTCATGCTACTAACTTTCAGATGTTTTGGTTTGGGAGTGGTTGCTCGTCCTCCTCCTGATTCTCTGGGAAGTGCAATACTTTTTTTAATGGCCTATATCGCTTGGGTAACTGTATTTGTCTTTCCTTCAAATAAGAAGCACTATGTAAACTTCTTTGTAACTTCTTGCCAAGTGCCAGTTCCCCTTTTCCTTTCCTCCGTTAGGTACCAAGCCTATGGAATCCTATCAAGGGAGTGTATAAATTTGTGGACCCACAACTCGTGTGGGTATCCTGCAGTTTTCCATTGATTTTCACACTTCTTCAAATGCTTTGCGTGATCTAAATTCCCCTGGAACTTTCGAGTGCATTGGGGTCCTTATTCTCTCTTGAACCTGGCTTTTAGTGCTGCTGAAATTATGTCCCATCACGACGGTGAGTTACGATGGTTTTTCCACCATCTTGCAGCCATGGATTGCAAGGCCATGTCCATGAGTGGTATCCTCTGATCCTCTTGTACATTGTCTTCTGTTTTGATAATGAAACTATTTACAGCATTCATATTGAACAAGGTTGGTTAACCTATTACCTTAGTCCCGATCCAATTGATTCTTCTAATGGTGGCGCATCTCCTTGTGCTGGTCTCATATCCCCCTTGCTACCAGTCCTCCCAGGCTATCTCTGAGCCCAGGTCTGATATTTCAATGCTCCTCCAGCTCACTAATCCTCTCGTCGTCGGGTTGATGTAATCTTCCCTTCTTCCTGCAGTCATTTGATAAATATGGTCGAGAAGCTCAGCATCTTCTCTGTTATTGACAGACTCTGTGTATCGGGGACCTTGATACGGGTTGAGCGGTTGGGTGACTTTGACCTCTCTATCCTCAAAGATCATCAATTCCTTCTTTAAATCTATTACTACATAGTTTTCAAAAGCCCAGTCGATCCCCAGTAATGCTGGATAGGGATCTTTGTCTCCTATAATGTCAATGACCTCAAAGTTTGTGTACGTCTTTACTCCCACAACGTCGACTTTGACCTCCTCCAGCCTACCTATGGGCACAATGTAGTACTGTTTTTCCATACGGAGTTGAATTGGTGAGTATTTTAGTCTTGGTTTCCCCAATGCTTCCCACATTTTTCTAGGCAAGATATTTACGTTGAACCCCAGATCAAGCATTATGTCCTTGATTTGGAATCCCGCGACTTTATTATTCACCCAAAACTCTTTTCTTGTCCTTCTCTTATTTCTCTTCACTCTTTGTATATATTTATGTGTCATGCCAGATGATTCCCCTGGATCCATCGTCTTCTGCACTACTCTTTCCAGGTTATGTTTTAATTGTTCTGGCATGGGTGCATTGTTAACAATTTTTTGAAATAGACAGAACCATTCTTCAATTGTAGTGCCTGTATTGGCTTGGTTTTCATCCCCTTCATTCGGTCGGGGAATTTTGATTCCTTTGCTTCCCCCAAGCTGGGAAAATTCTTTTTCTGCCTCTTGAAATAATTTCTTCTATTTCTCTGGCCTTAATGTTGGCTTTGGAGATATTGGTCTTACCAGTTTTATCGGGTCCATCCTTTGTGCATCTTCCCCAGTTCATTTGCCTCCCCACGTCACTATAGCTACACTCTACATGGTTTGAGCCTCGATTATTCTTGGCTCGGCATTTAATATATTTTTTCCTCTTTGTCTGGCCCTTTCTTCCCATATTTTGATGAGCTCTGGACAGTCTTTTGTTGCGTGTGTATCAACCCTGCACTGAGAGCACTAGGGTCTTCTAGGAAGTGGACATTCCCTAGCCACATGGCCCTCTTGGTCATAGTTTTAGCATCGTACTAGTCCTCTTCCTCCCGCTCAGCCTCCTCTCATGCCTCCTCCTCGTCCTCTAGGAGCCTCGTTCACTCTATATGAAGGTTTGACTAACCATTCTGCCAAAGCATCCAGAGCTCTGCACTGCTTTGTGCTATGCATGGTAGATGCACAGAACTCATAGTATACGTTGTTCGAGAAATTAGAGTACTTTTGTAGTATGGGGCATAGGAAGGGTGAGTGGCCCACGCTTTTGCAGATCTCGCAATACTCAATTGTTGCTGAATTTTGTTGCGCGGGGAACCCCGTGTATGGGTGTTACAGCGGATATAATCCTTGGGTATTTATTTGCGTGACCCCTCCTGATGGTGGAGCTCCTAGTGCCCCCATTACTAGTGTCCCCACGTTCTGGCCACGTAATCAAGGACATTTGGTTACCACATGTCCTTCCATTAGACAGTGCGTACACCATATATTTGGCCTCGCTGGACGTAGGGGTTTAATTTCCTTTAGTTTTTCTATCAGGCTAGCTATTTGATGTTGTAGTCCCAGTATGGACGGGTCTTGAGCTAATGCCCCTCCTCTAAACTCTTGCGGGTATCCCACCATGGCCTCTATCTTCATGGCATGTTCTAATGCATCTAGCAACATCTCGATCTTTTGATGTGTTAGCGAGGTCCTTGTCAACGGGAGAAAGGCCTTGATAAACCAATCCCTTTGGTGGTTGGGATCGATCAAGTAGCTGAGTTTTCCAACTGCATCCTTGAATCTCCTCATAAGATCCCATGCAGTTTCCCCTTCTCATTGTTTGATCTCCCACATCTCGGATAAACCATGCTGATCTGTTTGGGGTAATTTGAACTCTTTCACAAAATCCCTTTTTACATCATCTAATGTTGGGTTCTAATGAGTCTCATACCACTTTATAAACCAGCGTAGAGCTCTCTCCTGGAGAGTAGTTTGAAATTCTACCAACTTACCTGTGTCTGGTGTCTTTTGAGCCCTCCATATGGCCTCACAGAGGTACCAGTGTTGCTCCACATCGTCATTACCCCTCCCCGAAAACTCTGCGTACTGAGTAAACGATCCTACCATGTTTCCTTGTGTGGGGCTTACTAGAACAAATCCCCTTACTCCCGGCTATGAAATTATAGTACCAGTACGGTTGCTAGAGTGTATTACTGCTGTGAACTGAACGCTACTTGGCTTACTTAATTCCCGTAACTTAACAAAAATTTCACCTAGTGGCTGATAGAGTACTAGGGGAAGGTCGGGATTAGAGCTACTTGAGCTTTAGGGAATAGAGTTACCTGGGATAATGGGTGTCGTCCTTTCTCGAAATAGCTGCTCCATCGCAACATGCAGCTCTACATCGGATGCCTCCTTGGGGCGCATGTCATTTATGTCATACTCCTTTCCCTTTTTTGCTGGGGCTGGGCTCCTATACACCTACCGCACTTCCTTGGTGGTCCCCCCTATATCCTGGGAAGTTGTCTTACCTTCCATCTGCATCGTCGTTTGAGGCGCCTCTCCCTTTTCTTTCCCTTTTATTTTTTGTCTTTCCAATTCTTTCATAGCCCTTTCTCGCCACTTCTCGGCGAGTTGCACCCTCTGATGTGCTCGTCGTTCCCTTAACCTAATGGAGGTCTTGGCATCCATATCCCTATTCCCCTTTTTCAGCTTACTTGTAGCATCTCTCCTTCAGTCCCTTCCCCCAGTACTGGAGCTTTAGTTCTCCATCTCATATTTTTGGAACTCCATCAATCCTTCATCCACCATCAACACCTTGATCCACAGAGGGATCTTTCTCAGCAGTCCTCCACACAGACCGTATCTGAATATGTCCTCCGCTTTTGAAAAATACTGGTAGCATTCAAATGCGAACTCTACTATGTATCCTTCCAAGGTATATTGCACCCAGAAATCTACAACTCGGGTCAAATCGGTATCTAACTGATGGAGTGCTACCAGGTCTGAGTGCACCCACTTGCGACAAATGGTCCACAACCCTCTCAGGACTGCCTTGATCTATAATCTCCACAACCAGTTGTAGAGCTCCTCAGGAAACTTTCCCCAAAAGATCTCGTAAATATCACTGGCAGACTCAGAGAAGAGAATCTGGTTCTTGACAGTCTTCTCTTTCTTCTTTCTTATTTCCACTTGCTGAGCTATGAACTAGTCTAGATGGTCATCCCACCATTTCCGTATTTCTTTCTCGAAGATCCGTGATACCATGATCTAACTCCATAATGAGATTTCCTGTCCCAGAAACGGAACCATTTTTTGGCAAGAAACGAGGTCTCAGGAGGGAGACCCAGGTTCGGAAAGGTGGCCAACAAGGGTTACCGTAGTAGTCTAGCACAATGCCGGCATTTTCACCCTGCTCCAATGAACAAAGTGTCTCACCCTAGGTGTGTCACGACCTTACTAAGTCTGGGGTTGGGTCAGGTATCAATCAAGTATGGTAAATACACAAACCATACATAACTTAAGTACTTCGATTAAGTGTAAATACCAGACAGATAACAATACTCGTGAACCTGAACAGAATGATAAACAAAAATTAAAAATAGTTGTATATCCCACTAAACCATAACACATGACAGAAATCAAAACAACAGCCTTATATTATAAAGTGATGCATTAACAACAAAATACTATTACAACACTCCTTAGAGCGTGCATGGCAAAACTGACTACAATCGCGGTACAAGATATAGAACAGAATAGAATGATGAGAGAGAGAGAATAGAACAACACGAACAAATATCTCCTACAGCTCCTTCTCTCTGATCCCTACTAAGCCAACCTCCTCTTTCCACTAATCGACTGCTTATTTGTTCCATCGCCAGCGTGACTAACAGTTCTTCCTTCTTTTCCGCTCGACTGTTTGTTGCTTTCCCTTATTGTTGGGAGTCCCACTTATTGTCTTCTACTGCTTCCCTTTTCCATCTGTACCTGCTTCCACAACAGCCGTGCCACCTACCCTTCCCCTCTTCACAACCATGACAACTCTCTGTCTACCGTGGTTGAGCTCTACCACCTGTTCTCTGCAACACAAAACTTTTTAATTTAAAAACAAGGGCCCCAACATGGATTGATAGTAAGTGAATTAAATACTTGATATGAGCTCTGTTAGCACTCCTTAGTTTCCCAAGGCTGAGAAAGGAAACTATTGAGGTAACCACAGACCAAAATTTTTACTTGGAAGCTATCCCTACCAAATCAGAGAGGGGCCTCTCTAAAATTAACCTCACATCCAATGGAAGTGACTGGAGAATATTATATTTTTAGGCTAGGTATTTTTCACAGTAGGGTTTTGATTTAGGTTTTGCTGGATAAAGACTACTAGGTTTAGGAACTAGGCCAATTATTTCAAAAGATCAGTTGCAGTCATAAAATGAGTCAAGATAGATGCAATCAGAGACACAAATATATTTTTGATTGTAGTATGGTGATGAGGAAATCATATAGAAGGAGCTAAGTGAACATACATGAATGAATTCACTTGTTTGGAATAGAAACACTTAGATGATAATCTTAGACAAAATAGAACATTTATGACAGTGATTTTTGTTTAACACTTAAGAGATTAACATAATAAGTGTAGAAACATATAACAATCATATGCTTAAGAAAAATTGAAGAAAACAATGTCACTGACCGTAACACATGAATCCCATAAAAATAGCTGCAACTGTATATTATTTCTGTCAAAATCAAGTACAGCAGTTCCAAAATGTATGAGCTTCAAGTATCCAACCTTTTCTTAGACTTGTTTCTGAGTACATATAGAAGACAAACAAGATTTATCCTCTAAGGGATTGAATCCTGATCCATAACAACTGATTCATGCGCCTATTTACACATTTCCAAATCCTAGGGAAGATAGAAACAACTTTCCCCCTTTTTAGCTAACTGATTGAGAATACCTCTCAAATCATTGATTACAAATTATTTACAATGGTAATCATTAATAAAATTATTAACATTAGATAAAATCATGAGATAACTATTTACATCAACCTAGTTTGACTTTTAACCTTTATGTGCAGTAAAAATTCTTCATTCACAAAAACGCAGCAAATGTGGCAGAAAGGTAGAAAATGGTAGCAGAAGCGCAGCAACTATTTGGCTTGAAATTTTGATTGCTTGGATGGAGTTTTAAGTCTTGTTGGAGACCTGTGAAGAAACTTGGAGATTTCTACTACACCCAGGAGCCTTTAAACCATTCAAAAACATCATTCTAACCTCTTCAAACTTGGTTTCAAAAATGATTGTCTAGAAACGCAGCTACAGTGCTGGAAAGGGGGCAGCAAGGTGTGAAAAAGGAACATTTTGATAAATTTATGCAAATTTATCACTCCTCAAATATCCTCAAGTACTTTTCTATTATCCATATGCCAAGAGCTACCCATACATACTTAAAAGTTTGATTTTTGACCTCCTGAGGAAAAGCACAACAAATAGTTGTTGCGTCTATGTAGGATACTTTTTCTCGTGTGCACAAAAACTCAAAATTTCAAAACTTTGTTTCCTTTTTATTTTTTCTCTATCTTGCATTCAAACCACTAATGATGCATCATCCAATAGGTCTAGGATTTTCTTCATTTTGAGTCTCCTTAGAGTATTTTTGAGCTTTCTCTTCATATTTTTCACCCTAACCTTACAAACCATGTTCCTATCATAATAGTGCCTTGCCATGTTTCTTTGTGTGGTGGTATCTTTGTTTTCTTTTTCCAATATCTTCTGCAAGTGTTCATTCACTCTCTCAATCCAATATTCCTTGTTTTTCTCAATCTCATCACTTATGGAGTTATCTATGGCATTTTTGGCTTGAGGAGGAGATGGATCTTCTACATTCTATTCTTTTCTAGTCATTTCCCTTGTCTTAGGTCTCCTAGGTTGTATTTGAATGTTCTTCTCTTCCAGCTGATCTACATAAATGATGGATTTCCCTTTATCTTTTGTTGTCAAAACACCTGCTTTTCTTACTGATGGCAATTCTTCTTGTGGCTTGCTCTGCTGCATTAGAGTCTATTGCAACTGTCTATTCTCCTGTTGTAGGAAATCCACCATGAAATTGGATTTGGATAGGTCATCCTTCAGCTCTCTAATCTATGCATCTTTCTCTTTGATTATGCCATACGTTGTCTCATTTCCATGTTGTTATTCTAGGTCAGCCATCTCAAATTCTAGAGGTACCTCTTCTTCATTTTGCAAAGGTGAATCATCTCCACTCAAAGGTGATTTCTCTATCACGGTTTTAGCCTGACCTTCTTCTTCACTGAAAACCTCCTTAGGTAGTATTTTCGTCTCGAACCTAGTTTTAGGTTTTGATCTAAGCATATATTTTTCTAGTTCAGGAGAAAAAACCAACTTTTTACCTTTCTTTTCTGACTTTGATATATCTTTTTTAGAGTGGGATTTTATTAGTGATGGCCTGCTTGATGATTCAATTTACTGTGGTTTGGAGGATGATGAAGGAGTGCTTTGACTTTTTGACTAGCTTGAGACACTTAGAAGAGATACTGCCTCCAAGAAAATTTCCCATGACATGTTGATTTGTGCTAGATGGTGAAGGACTATCATTTTCACTAAGGCATGATGAAAGAGGCTAGCTTGATGATATTTACCTTTAGATTACACCTTTTCTGTCATCTTCACCAAGCTTTTAAATAGATAGTTAGGTACTTTTAGAGGCTTCTTAGAAGTGAAATGCATCAATAACCTGATGTGATATTAATAAAGCCTACTAAAATTTCCTTCACAAGTGAAGTAATTCATGATGGTCTTGATTAAAGGGATGTACTTATCTAACAATGACCTGCTAGGAAACATGTGAGAAGGAGAATCCTTGTACTGTGGCTTCAAAAACATTTTGTAGTGCTCTAGATCCAAGTTCATTCCCTTGAACCAGATTTCACCTTGATTAGGGATAGGAGTTGCTTGAGCTGTGATCTCTTCTAAAAATGGAAAGTTCTGTTGAGATTCAAAAATATGATGAGCTTAGTGAAAAGAGTCCCCTTCACTAAGTGGGCCCGCAGGCTATTTTTGGTGCAAGTCTATTTTTAGACTATGTCTATTTTTAGACATGGTGATCATATTTCAGAAGTTGCAGGATGCTATTTGTGGATGGTTGATCAAGTTGGAAAAATAGATGAAATTATATTTTTATAATATTGGGCAAAGTATATTTATAAATCGTCGATCTAAAAATAGAAGTGTCGATTATTATTAGCTCTTAATAATAATCTGACAATAAAAAACAACTTATTCTCTTGGAGCACTTAATTTCAATGCACAGATTTGGAAAATCGGTGGGCTAAAGGAATTACGTAGTTCCTAGGGTTTACTGGTGGTTCATGCATGGAGGACTCAGTTAGAACTGAAGTGGAAAATTTATGACAGAGTTGGAAGAGTAGTTCATGGAATTGTATTCAGTTTAACTCAGTTAATGGAGTTAAACTCAGTTGAGCTAGTTGTATCTAGTCTAACTGAATGATACACTAGTGAGAGTGGAGTGAATTAATTATTTAATTAATTCACAAATAATAACTCATTAATCAACTGAACAAATACAACAGTTAACTACAGTGCATGTCAGTTCCAGTGGAGACCCAATGGAGAGATAGGTGAAAGGGAAAGATGGACTATTTGTTGTGACTATAGTGATGCATTTATTGCACCACACACACATTGGAGTTGCCAATGAGGATTGCATAGTCAAGGCAATTGTAATTCGAATTCATTCAGAGTTATTCTTTAGCAGGGATTGTGCAGTGGAGGCAAGCTAGCAAGACGACAGAAATCAATGCATGGATTTGCAGATTTCTTCTATGTTAGTGTGTGACGATTGATTGTACTAAGAGCTTGATGTACTAAGCTTTGTATGAGATTTTTACATGATATCCATGATACATAATATATGATATTTGGGGTTTTCAGCTTCAGGCTTTCCCGTTAAACAACTGTGTTATGTGCGATTGTTTTTATTTATGCTTCACATGCATTTGTAATTAATTTTCCGCAAAATATCAACAGTGGAATGATTATGTATTTTGAAAGAAGTTAAATATTGTGAGATCAGGGGAATTTGGATGTGTGCATGCTTAGTGTATACTAATTTCTACAATTTCATCCCTGCTATAGTGGCATTATCCTTCTTGAATTTAATGGAAAAAAGGCTAGTTAAATCATGATGGTAGCCCAACTCTTGTACTTTTTGACAAAAACCTAGGCAACCTGCTTGATCAAATGAATTTATGATGAAATCTGAGGAGTTAATCTCTTGCATATGAGTTGGCTCATACCTAGATATCTCTCCTCCTTTTGATATCTAAGTGAAAAATGCAACAACCTTTCTCCAGAAACGCAACAAGCAAATAGAAAATGGCAGTAGTGGAATATTTTGAGTTTCTGATGACTATGAAAGATTTCAAAGAGGTAAAAGGGAGCTCTGAAGCTTTTTGGAAGGATACACTGATATTTTTAAGCGTCTTAATGCTCATTTATAACAAGAAAATAGATTTTGGCTCATAGTGAAATGATGACATCATGTGTACTTTGAAACAGTATATGGTGATGTAATTGGTATTGGAAGCAATATTCTTCAATAGGAAGTGTTACATCTCCATGTGATGTAAATTTAATTTGATTCTCTTTGAAACACTTTATTTTCCTAATTGCTAACTCCCATAATGAAATTTTTTTATGATCATAATGGATGACAAGGTCCCTTTTTTAGAATCATAACTGAGATAATGATGAACATCATATGCATATTCTTGACCATGACTTATAATTTTATCTCTCCAAGTATGAATTTTATGACTCTATAACTTAAATTATGACAAACTAATTTATTTTATGACTTATGATAGGAAATGATGACAATGACCATGATGATTGTTTGTGACCTTGAATAACTGGAGGGAGTAGCAATGACACCTAGACAATGACTTGGAACCATTTGAAAATCAAGAGACATGTCAAATTTTATTTTAAAACATAATAATTTTCCCTAAGACTCTAACAACGGTGAAAAGAGTAAATTTGATCACTATGACTATAGGACTCTAACAAGCTCTACCTGTCACTTGAAATAATTGATTCTATGACACCAATGTCTTTGGTAATAGTTTTTGTGCGGATTCTAAACTCCAATGAGTTGAATTCGTTGACATAAAATTGATTTATGTAAGGATGATTATGTTGGATTCGTAAGGCATTATGCTCATAGAGATAATTTCATGATGCAAACTCCCTGATTTAGATTTCTTCATATTTTAAAGTTGTCTAACAAAGTTAGGATGGTGAGTTCTAAGGTATGACCTTGATTTTGAGTATGGATCTGGTTTTACATATTGATAATCTACTCTTAAAATGTGATGAGCCTCTGACGAACTAATTAAGAGGGAGATGACTTCTGAATCTCGATATGATATGATGAATCAAATTCTAGAATTTGGGAAATAACTCCCATGTTGAAAAACTGTTGAAAAATGTCTTTGTGTAATGGAAATGTAAATCCTTTGAAACTCTTATTTAAAGTTCAAATGTTGTTGAAATTTACATGGCATCTGACAGTTGATTGCATCATTGATGTTCTGTTTTGAACATCCATCGGTATATGATGTGTATAGAACATGATTAAATTCATGATTGAGATGCTTCATTCAGAATTGCCACCGAACATCCTTTGAAATATATGCATTAAATTTTTTAATTTTAAAGGGTGAGATATTTCTCCTATGATATGTAGTTTCTTGAATGTAATAATGATGTTTGGTATTATTATTGATGATCACCTACGGATGTTGCCTTAATATGAGGTCTGCCATGATATCTTGGATGTAAGGTCCATAACATGACCAAGGTTGTATACGATATTGCTAGCATGGCTAGCTGTGAGGAAGGTTGTAGAAGCTCCTTAGAGAGATGTCTGAGCATGATTTGGATAAGACATGGATACACTATGATGACAAATAATCCTATATATATGTAATTTTGAATGATATTTCTTCATTCATTGAGATAGTGCAGCTGTTCGAGACAGGCTTAGTCTTGTGTTTGACACCTCATTGAGAGGGATTATGATTATGGTATCCATTTGTGATTTTATACGATTATTTATGTTCTAACATAATATGATTTGATGTCCTATATGAACAGGAATCAACTTCTATTGAGACAAGAAGATACCATATTTGAGTATGATGAGAGCAGTGTTGATCGAGGACACTAAGCCAACTCTTCCTCCCTCACTGAGCTCCTAGGGTGAAAAATTAAGATAGAGGGATACTGGGGTTGATGGAACTCTGGAAAATAGGGTATGACCCATATTTTTTACCCATATGGTTAGAGATGTTTCTCCCCTATATTCATAGGGTCGGAGAATGTTGCTACCTTGTCTGGTCTTTGTAGAGTATACCCTAGTTGGCATCATATCCACAAGCCATACTTATTGGGAATACCGCTCATCGTTTGGTCAATGATTTGAGAGTGTACTTGGAGTGTACAAAATAATTCAATTATGATTCAAGTGTTCTAACACATGACTATTCAAGATCATTGATGGGAAGATCAGTAGGCAATAGGATGGGTTGAGATAACCCTATGTGGTTCCGATTTGAGATTGAGCTCCATGAGGTAATTCCAGGGTTGAGATGGGATCCCCTGCATGTTTTTATATCCTATTTCTCGATATGGGGTTGTATATGTATAGATACCCCATGAGATTCTGGGTTGCGATATGCTCCCCGATGCGATGACGGGTCAAGATGTGCTCCTTGATGATATGCTCTCTGGTGATGATTGATATTTCGGGTAGTAGCCCGCTGGTAGATATTTCAAAAGGTAGCTTGATGGATGAAGGGTGGTAGCCTAAGCTCCCCTCCGGTGAAAAATTATTACTCTTCTAGATCCGAGAATGTACAACATACGAGAAACAAAAATAAAGATATAAGTTGGAATAAGCATGAGCAGTTCATTGATGATTTGTAATGATGAAGGATCACAACATGATGACTACATGATAGAGATGATCAATGATGATACATGATGATGCATGAAGATACCAGAATGTAATATTGATCGATGAACATATATTTGCGGGTGGAATTCTCCCTGGTTGAGAGGAAATGCTAAAATTATGAAATTGCGGTCAAATTTCACTTTGGATATCTTAGATTGTCGAGATCATAATTGCATTAGATTACTCTTTTTGAGAGGACCAAAATCAACTTATATATCGCCCCAATCGATTGAGTAGAAGTTAAATTTTGAATTATTTTATTTAGTAATGTATAATGGAATGGGCCGGCCTAAGCACATATGGAATTAGTCAAGTCGGCCTTAACCCTAAGTGGACCCACAAAAAATGCTACGAATAAAAGCGACCTCAAGCTCATTCACACACCTATTCAAGCGATATTCTATTTGCAGTATTTGTCTTGGTTCTATTTTTTTTGGCTTGCACAAGTTCGACAAAAAGAGTTCGTGCAAGGTCCGAAATCACAGGTCTGAAACTCATGCAAAAATTAGGGTTTTATGTTTTGGCTGCATGCGTAAAATTAGCAAAATCAGGCTCTAGCCATAGGCACAGAGTGGCAATGTAGTGTCCAGGGTGCCATAGCCGCAGGCACATAATGGCAGTAGAGGCTAGGGATCTAGGGCCAGATTGGGCTAATCTGGTCCATAGTCATGGGAATAGTGTGTTATGCCTGCGGTCAGGGACCCATAGCCACAGACACAGAGTGCTATGGGTGTGGCTAAGGTATTTCTGAGCATATATGGGCTAGATCAACCCCAGTTTCTCATGTAGTGTTTCCTCTACACAATCACATATGCTCACACCTAGTTTTTTATAGTGTCCTGGATTCATATCTAGGATTTCATAGTTGATTTTAGTTGGCTTTAGTGATCTATTGTATATGTTTTTTTTACTGGTGTAAATCTGCAAATTTGTATATATGTTCTATATATTTCCGATGCAGATCATGCCCTGTAATGTTCCCAAAATCAGCATAGAGCTAATTGGAACATTAATTTTGCCTATACCAACTAGGAGGTGAATAAATGGGCAAGGATGCCCATGAGTAGAAATAAAATCCCTCATAGTGTGAAAGGTATCATCAGAGTAGCTCTATTTTTCACCCTCAAGTGTGAAAAGGGGCAAATGCTTGAGGACAAGGTTAGGTTTGACCAAGTCAACAACGCTACCATAGGAGGAGTGGATCACTTTGGAAGACAGCGCAGTGTGAATGAGGAAGAGGTCATTTGGTGGAGGAAACCCTAATGTGTGGGGGCCAAGGTAAGGAGAATTTCATTTGTATAAATGGAGGACAAGGAAACCATAGAGATATGTTGATGAATATATAATTTGGTCTGTATGACTATTTGTTGTCTTCAGTTGTTTAACTGAGATTGATGTGCTGCTTAGCACAAGGGGATTTCCTGTTTAGGAATTCTTCTCCCTTCTTGAGAGGCCTATTGAGGGATTGTACTTCATTCTCCACATTTCAGGCTCAATTCCAAGCCACCTCCTTCAGCTACAATGTTATTTCTATAGAAGGAAACATTGTGTTGCAGTGGAGGGTTCCACAACACCATTTCCTTGGCTCATATTTCAGAGGAGGGAGCTTCTATTCCTCTGGGAGGTTATTGAGGAAGCCTCAGGAGCTTATTGCACATCTTTATCATCAGGCCAAGCACTTCCCATCTCTTACAGCACAGTCCATCTCCTTGACTGCGTTATTTCTGAGCATATTTGCAGTGGGGACTTGCTCCACTATTTTGGAGGGTGAGATCTTCAAGGATTGGATCAGCCTTTAACCTGAGAGATTCATTGGATGATATCTATTCATCATATGTAGCATCATCAACTATCTTCATCCATTTCCAGTTTTGAGCTGTCATCATCAGCATTTTGGCCATTGTGTATATTTCAGCCAATCCTACTAGGATTGACTTGACATTGTATTTTCAAGGGTTAGATATTTGCTCCCCACCTTATTTGAGCTATACATTTCTAAATCCATGTATTGACATTATTTATGTAGCATTTCCTCTTATAAACTACGCAGTCATAGCTTGGCTTTACCATATGTAGCAGTTCTTTTCATAATTCTTGTACATGTGCCTTTGAGGTGGATTTGCCTAAGCTTGAGTGATTATTTCCTCAAGATCTTGTACACATTCTTCTGCTATAACATTAATAAGATGTCTATGAGATGTTACTAAATTTTCTAAAGTTGATGTATCATTGCTATTCCATTGGTATGTTTATGTATTGTTGGATCTCCAACTTTAGAATATCTTAAGATATTCTCATTGTTGTAGAAGTTCCCTATTTTGGGATATTACAGTGGTATCAGAGCATGATCTTTGGCTCAGCCTGTGAGTTTCAGCCATAAGAATAAGAAGATACCAAGATGATGAAGAGAATGAGTTTACTCTCATCAATTCTCAGATCCGGAGAGGACCTCTCCAAGGAGGTCAAGAAGATGGAAGAAGGAGAAGAGGAAGGACCATGCACTTCCTATTCTGAAAGAGAAGAAGGCATGAAGCATGAAGAACACTTGGAATTTGAAATTCTTAGTGAGTACCTTGCTAAATACCAAGCTAAACCTAGAGCCTTCAAAGATACTCTAGCTTTACCACAATTTATTCAACTGAAAGAAGAAAGAAGACCCCACAACTATGGGATGATGAGAGGCAATAGATTTCTATTGTCCACTTTTGATGGATCACTCACATGTGCAGAAGAGGCTTGGGTGATGAAGCTAGAGGCTTTCTTCCTGCTACATCTTGTAGTAGATATAAAGGTTGTATAAATTGCAGTGCTGCACCTTGAAGGTGAGGCAAATACTTGGTGGTTCAGCCATTGGAGCCATGCAAGGGTATCTACTCTTGTTGAGTTTTCTCAAAATATGATCAGAAGATTTGGCCAAAGGAGGGAGGAGCCCTCACCACCAGTTGAAGAGGCATATACCAGCGCTATCACTGTCATGGAGGAGAAGCCTTCATCTTCAGTAGTTGGTTAATCCAACACATTGGAGGAGGAAGCCCTTACAGTCATACAAGATGCTCCCAAGATTTCCAAAGGTATGCTAGAATTTCCATTTCTTATAATTTTAGCAAACATTATGAATGGGTCTACATCATTACATGTTGTTGATTTAGAGCAGAAGAATGGCATTGTGCTATGCAACCTTGAATCAGTCAAGGGAGAGATGAACCATTATGCATTCCTGATTTGCACACCACACTTGTGGTTGGGGTTCGAAAGCTTGGAGGAAGAAGAGATAGATGGTAGACATCTTGAAGTGAGAAACACTTTCTCCTTTCGAGATGACACTTTCTCAATGAGAACTCCCCAGCTCAAAGAGAAACTTCTACCTGCAGTAGATCCAAGGCCTCTTTGGTTTTGGAAGGCCATGCATGAGGAGGAGATCTCATGGAGAGATTTCATTGGAGGTGCACTTCAACACATCATGAAGTGCAAGGTTTTTCAACAGTTTGAGGAGGTTCTTCCCTTCTCACACTTGGATCCTCATGGATTCAAGGAGGAGTAGATAGATGATGGAGGACATCTTTAGATGGATAAAATCTCTCATGATTGTATTGGACACCTCTTGAGCCATACACATCATGATGGGAGGTTTTTTCCTACCACCTATTTGGGTCCTTATGGGATCAAATTGATCCTTGATAAGATTGCATTTCGAAATCCCATGAAGTGAAAAAATTTGATTTGGGATGATGGTAGCCCTCATGGGAGGAGTACCAAGATGGAGGATGGAAGGAGACATCCACAATTGGTTGAGTGGATGTGGATGGTGAGCAAGAAGCTGGTGAGCTACTTGCAAGTTAATGACACTGGGCAGTAGGAGGCTTGGCTGCGCTGGTTACTCTTGAAGGAGTTTGGCCATCACTTGGCATACACTCTTTCTAAGGGTATGGGGATGGAGAAGATGTGGCAAGATGCTGGCATCATTGAGTAGCAAAGAATATGGATGCATAGTGTTGATGTAACATTCATATCATTCATTAATTCTTCATCACATGTCTTGTATGATGAAAGAATGAGGAAGAAGCAAACACTTTTGTTGCTTGGGTTGTTCTTTAGAGAGCAAGGAAGATTTGTTCTCACTTATTATATGATGTTGCAGGAGTAGGAGATGGAACTATCATGGTGCAAAGGGGATACTCCTTGGCCTTTGATTATCAGGGATTACTTCCATCTTGGAAGGAATTCCATACTTGCAGCAACATTTTTGGAGTCTTTGACAATCATCTTGTCAAAGAAATGAGCTATGGGTTGGCAGGAGCCTATTTGCATAGGCCAACATCACTGTTCTTTAGGAGCATGGATTTATTTATGTATTCATGCATCACTTTACTTTCAGCACATGGTGAGAATGATGCTTTTTCATCTATTGATTATGTAACACAACATTTGTATTTTCTTACCATTGTCATACAGTGCATTGCTCCACAAGAGGGAAAGTTTATTGTTGAGCCCCATAAGAAATATTTTTCCAGCTATTATGATGGAGACAGCCATCCTTTGTATCATCATGGACAAGTGTTTGATTATTTATTGTATTCTCAGTTGACATATTCACTTATTTGCTATCCACTAGTAGATGTGATGATTCACACAACTAGCAATTTGTCAAAACACCACTTGCCATGCTATTTTCTGAAGTTGCAGTGGGAGAGACTGCACTATGTCCACTTGAGACATTGTTTGTATCATGTAGCATCATGTAAAACATTCAGCCAAATTATCATTTGGATACCCTATGATTATCATGTCCTATTCATCATGGATGAGATGTTTTGGGCCAGCTTGTTCTTCAATGTTGGAGAAGAGTTCCTTGAAGGATTGTTCTTCATTTTTCAACTTGAGGGAAATACTTTTGCAGCCCAGGATCAGCACATACTCCACACTTATCATGATTGGAGAGAAGGACAGCATGGGGTAGGCTACTTTGTCTACCATGATCAGATTTTCAGCCCACCTACTTTGCATGAGCCAAAGGTGGAGGAAGACTTTCAGGAGTTGCCATGTTGGAGGGTAACTCATTTTGTATGGATGATTGCTTGGGGATGGGAGATTCATATGGGGATGAAAAATCCCAATTCATTTCAGCCCACATGCCTCAAGAAGGCCCTTCAGTTCTATCCTTGCAGTTGCTTGAGGACAATCAACATTTTGGAGGGGAGGACTGTAATGTTCCCAAAATTAGCATAGAGCTAATTGGAACATTAATTTTGCCTATACCAGCTAGGAGGTGAATAAATGGGCAAGGAGGCCCATGAGTAGAAATAAAATCCCTCAGTGTGTGAAAGGGATCATCAAAGTA
This sequence comes from Pinus albicaulis, assembly GCA_034641835.2. NCBI lineage: Eukaryota > Viridiplantae > Streptophyta > Pinopsida > Pinales > Pinaceae > Pinus > Pinus albicaulis. The sequence goes on along the minus strand of CM076577.1, from coordinate 1,181,529,274 downwards.
GCTCTATTTTTCACCCTCAAGTGTGAAAAGGGGCAAATGCATGAGGACAAGGGCAGGTTTTACCAAGTCAACAGTGCTGCCATAGGAGGAGTGGATCACTTTGGAAGACATCGCAGTGTGAATGAGGAAGAGGTCATTTGGTGGATGAAACACTAATGTGTGGGGGCCAAGGCAAGGAACCTTTCATTTGTATAAAGGGAGGACAAGGTAGCCATAGATATATGTTGATGAATATAGAATTTGGTCTGTATGACTATTTTCTATCTTCAATAGTTTAACTGAGATTGTTGTGCTGCTTAGCACAAGGGGATTTCCTATTTAGGAATTATTCTCCCTTCTTGAGAGGCCTCTTAAGGGATTTTACTTCATTCTCCACATTTCAGTCTCAAGGCCAAACCACCTCCTTCAGTTACAACGTTATTCCTATAGAAGGAAACGTTGTGTTGCAGGGTGTTGCAGTGGAGGGTTCCACAACACCATTTCCTTGGCTCATATTTCAGAGGAGGGAGATTCTTTTCCTCTGGGAGGTTAGTGAGGAAGTTTCAAGAGCTGATTTCACATCTTTGGCATCAGGCCAAGCACTTCCCATCTCTTACAGCACAGTCCATCTCCTTGACTGCATTATTTCTGAGCATATTTGCAGTGGGGACTTGCTCCACTATTTTGGAGGGTGATATCTTTAGGGATTGGATCAGCCTTTAACCTGAGAGATCCATTGGATGAGATAAATTCATCATATGTAGCATCATCAGCTATCTTCATCCATTTCCAGTTTTGAGTTGCAGCTGCTACCCTGCAACTCTGACATTTTGGTCGTTGTGTATATTTCAGCCAATCCTTCTAGGATTGACTTGACATTGTATTTTCAGGAGTTATAGCTTTGCTCCCCACCTTATTTGAGCTATATATTTCTAAATCCATGTATTGACATTATTTATGTAGCAGTGCCTCTTATAAATTGTGCAGTCATAGCTTGGCTTTACCATATGTAGCAGTGCTTTTCATAATTCTTGTACATGTGCCTTTGAGGTGGATTTGCCTAAGCTTGAGAGATTATTTCCTCAAGATATTGTACACATTCTGCTACTATAACATTATTAATATGGCTATGAGATATTATTAAATTTTCTAAATTTGATGTATCATTGTTATTCCATTGGTATGTTTATGTATTGCTGGATCTCCAACTTTATAATATCTTAAGATATTATCATTGTTCTAGAAGTTCCCTATTTTGGTATATTACATGCCCTCAAATATGCATCTACAGTTATATGAAGTTTCCACTCAGTGAAAATAATATTCAACAATATGCTACATGCAGTGACAGTGTTTTACAGTTCTCAAAATCAGTATCTTTCAACATAGGTATGTTTATGGTTATATTTTGCACGTGCTAGTTGTTTTACTGCATTATGAAGATATGGATCAATGGATCATTGTACTCTTGTTTGCTGGATCATCTAATGATGATCTAAGAAGAATAATTTGCAAGGGTTTTCCCCATAGTGGGTTTTTCCCTGGTCTCGGACCAATCCTAGTGTCTCTATGTGTGCTTGCTTTTCTTTCATTTGTTTCTTTATGTTTCATTGCATAGATGATGAATTTATTGTTATTTCTACATAGTTGCATATGTTGATTGTTAATAGTGAAAATTTGAATAATGATATAAATATATGGGGTGAACTTAATGTGTTTATGAAGAAATGCAACTATCAAAGCAAAGATCAATGTAGCCCTATGAAAAATTAAAACATGGAAGACTCGTAAATATCTTCTCTTCCTTATAGATTCTTCAATTGATGAATTCCATGACCTTAAGACTGATACCAATACCCTCCAAGACCAATACCAACCTATTCAGATAATGTGCCAACTTCAATCTAGTCAAACCTAGTCAAATCTCTTCTAGTAGAACTTTGGTCCCCCTGCAACTGTTGTTTCCACACGTGGGAACTTTGATATTCTTCTAGAGCCCTCCTCTGAATTTTTCTTTCCTTTCCCTGAATCTTGGAGCTTGAGAGTGACCCTCAGTGACCTTATCTTAACGTATTTGTCTCCCTTTCTCCAATATCGAACTTGTAGATGGATGCTCTAGGTCTGCTACATAAACCCTAGCTGTCTTTAGCACATGAGAGACATAATTAGCCCAAAAACAAATATCCTTCATCCTATTTCTTCTTCGCTACCTTCTCTTTCCTCTTCCTTCGCTAGAATGAGTGATGAGTGAGTGTGCTTCAAGTAGGATGATCTGTCTTCTATTTATAGGCTTCTTCAAGGGGTGGACGTGGCTCTTCCTTTAGGTTGACTTGCCAGCTGCCAGGTCAACTTGGTCTCGGAGGGTATTCTAACACTTTTAAATATGAAAATAATTTTATTTACAAGTTACAATGTGCCCAGTGGGGACTTAAACTTATGACAATGACTCTTTTGACTTCTTGACCTAGGAAAAATCCTAGAAACACTCAATGGGTGCTTGACCTACAAAACAAAAGACCATGAGCATGAAACCCTTACTCCAAAGGTATAACAATATTTTTTTTTTCATTTTATAATCTACAAGAATAAAAAATGCATTTCATACTTCTAAAGAAAGAACCTAGTTACACATTTTTCAACAAGTTGAACTTGCCTCAAATTTCATCATGTATTCGTGCAACATAATTCGATGTAGCAAAATAATGTAATATAACAAATTAGCAATAGCTAATTGGAAATATTAAATTTTGGCTATTTCACTTTAATAAATTTAAATTAGAAATAAAGTGGGTGAAGAGGGACACTTAACTCACACTTAGGATAAAAGCATTTCCTAAAGTCACTTGGAGACATGATTATTTGGCAGCGTGGGGCCTAGAGGATGAAGTGGAAGCGTGGAGGAGATGTTAGTGTGGGACCAAGTCGGCGCAGAGCTAAAGGGACAGTGTGGCTCAAGGAGACATCGCAGTTGGTGGTGGGGCCTAGGTGAGATCAAGGCTCTCCAAACATAAAAAGGGAGAGAGGATCCTCATTTTGATCATTCTGATTATGCATCTATGATATTTTTATTTTGAAATTGAGCATGATTTTGTTGTTGAGAAAAGTTTGCAAGTGTTTTTCAGCACACTGGGTGTCTCCATGCGTAGATCCCAACCTCAGCCCCGGGAGACTTCGAGTGCCTGCTCGAGTGAGGAGTTATATCCTTATTTTTCTAGAGAGATTTGGAGTAGCCACAGTTGGAATTGTTCACTTGTAGAGACATTGTAGTCAGTGAGAGGGAGGATGCAGTATTTGGAGGAAGAGACTCTGGATTGAGGGTTTATCAGGGGATTCAGCCTGGGAGAGTTGGAAAGGGGTTATCCCTTCCCTATTCCATCATTTTGGTAGAGTTGGAGGACATATTTTGCAACAGATCATTCAGGGCCAGCATTTATCATTGGGACATCGTGGTACCTCAAGGGAGGTCATTTTCGAAGGTCAGCCATTTTTGAAAAGCTCTCTGGGCTTTTCTAGGTATTGGGTGAAGAGGCCATTCCCAAAGTTTCATAATTTTCTGGGGTGGGGAGCAACCCCAAAGATTCAGTTTATTCCAGCAGTAGCAGCAGCATGATAGTAGCACCAGCAGCTTGAATATTGCGTTGTCATTGAGGGAGAATCCATTCCATGATATATTCTAAGAGTATTTCTACGCTTTCCTAGTGCAAGCCAAGGTGCCGTCATTCTGATCACCATTGTACTCATTTTATCTTTCAGTATTTAATAAAATGGCTCAATGTTCTCCATATTGTGTTTTTTTCATGTGATGTCTCTCTAGTTGTTGTAGTTTCTTGTTTATGTGCTTTATATTGCTGTTTATTTCTATCCAGAATATTACAATGGTATTAGAGCTCATAGAATTGGCTCAACCTGTGGAGCATATTTTCTATGACACCAACAGGAAAAACATACATATTTTACCAAGGAAGAAAGTATAGAGACCAAGAGCAGAGGTTAGATATCACTTTCGGGGAAGGTGACTGCATTCCAGTAGTGGACACAAAATAGGAGGAACCAATGACGGAGGAAAGAGATGTCGGGAAGGAGTTCAGGGAACTTCTCCTCAAATCAGTGCATGATTTGTCGAGGCAGATAGAAGAGATGGGGCAAAGGTTCAATTCAGAATCTAGACAGTGTGAAACCCCAAGAGGTTTCCATACCGGAGAAGGATCAGGCACATCCCATCATTTGCAGGAGCACCTATCAGCACAGCAGTTGGCATCACATACACCCCCACGTTCCACGATTCCCATGTTTCTTGCCGCAAACACTGGGGCAGGAGCATAGCAGGAGCATGAACTGGCACACATGGGAGATTACTTTGTCAAGTATCAGTCCTACCGATAGGAGTTCAAAGATTCCCTCACATTCCATGACTTCGTACAACTCAAGAGGGACAACAGACCCCGCAACCATCACAGGGGGAACAGGCATTCACATGATGGGGATGTATAGTGCACGATAGATATATTTTATCTACTGACATTTGATGGGTCATCCAAGTGTTCAAAAAAGGCTTGGGTGGAGAAGTTAGAGATATATTTCCAGCTTAACCAGATGGCAAAGATAGAGACCATCAAGGTGGAAACGCTGCACCTAGAGGGCGACGCCCATGACTAGTGGTTTTACGGGATGGTTATGCTGGGGCACTCAGGGGTGATAACATATGTCGAGTTTACACAGAGGCTGATAGAGTGATTTGATAGGATGGATCCAGAGGAGCACTTTGTTGAGCTGACTAAGCTCAATCAGACCGGGAGTCCGGACACATAAATTTCATAGTTCTTGAGACTCTTCATGATGGTGCCTGATTTATCTGTAGCTAGGATGATCTACATGTTCATCGATGGATTGGCAGAGCCTCTTCAGGGGTTAGTCATATCGACAAGGCCAGCTACACTCCATGACGCAGTTGGGAGGGCTCGGGATTTGCAGGATGCACTACCCCAGACTATAGCTCCTTTCCCCCAGAGACCAGCATTTCAGCGAAAGGGGAAGGACATGAGGGTTTTGCCTCCAAAGGGGAACTAGAGAAGAGGGCCTTTGGATGACAACACCAGGAGATATCTGAGGCGGAAGAGGCTATGTTTCACATTCCAAGAGCCATGGGCACCAGGACACCGTTGTGTCGCGGGGAAGGCACATTACATCAAGGTTTTCTCCAACAGTAGCGGGGAAGAGGAGGAGTATGAGGAGATAGAGGCAAGAGGTAGCAGTGTAGTGCAAAGAGGAGATCATCTTCCACCTCCACCACCAGGAGCAGGAGGTGCGACATTTGCACCTACAGGGGGATCCCTTGCTTCTTTGTGAGGGATTCCCAAATACTTGACACTGCGTGTCCGAGGTACTATGTGGGGACAACGTGTTTCAGTATCAGTGGACAGTGGGGCTACCCACAATTTTATTGATGCCTAGTTGGTAGAGAATAGGAGCATACCAACAGAGAGCTTTGATGGGTTTTCAGTACTGGTTCCAGGTGACAGGACCATGCAGTGTGCCAGGTATGTGCCAGTCTTGGCAGTGACTATGGGGACTTACACCCTGACAGATCACTTCTTTATGGTGGACATCCCAGAAACCAACGTGATACTGGGGGTGCAGTGGTTGATCATGCTAGGGAAGGTCACCACACATTTGGAGATCTAGGAGATGGAGGACGAACAAGAAGATTGGAAGGCACGAGAAGATTTGGGGTATGCATGCCTACCCACCACAGATAGTTTCAACACACTGGATGGAGGCAGATTTCCAAAAGGGAGACATAGAGTGGGAAGTGGAGCTGCTTTTTTTAAAGGAAGAATCTACAGGGCCGGCCATACACCCAGATGTATAGTCCATTTTAGATAGATATGCCATGGATTTTGGAGATATACCACTAGGGCAGCCACCAGATCGGGGATTCGAGCACACGATCGAGCTGGAGCAGGGCATACAAGCTGTCATCACTACACCCTATAGGCATCCTATGGCCTACAGGGATGAGATTGAGAGGGCCATTCATGAGCTCTTAGCTCTTGGGCATATCCATCCTAGCACTAGCCCCTTTGCTTCTTCAGTAGTATTGGTGAAGAGGAAGGATGGCACATTGAGGATGTGCATTGACTACTGGGCTCTGAACAAGAAGACCATGAAGAACTGGTACCCCATCCCATGGATAGATGAGTTGATGGATGAGCTGAGGGGATTGAAGTTCTTCTCGAAGATTGACTTGAGATCCGAGTCACCAGATTCCGTGAGGGAGCAGGATGTTCCCAAGACTGCTTTCAGATGTCATTACAGTCACTTTGAGTTCTTGGTGATGCCCTTCAGGCTAACCAATGCTCCGGCCAGTTTTCAGTCACGCATGAATCACATCTTCCGCATTCACTTGAGGAAGTTTGTGTTAGTGTTTTTCGATGACATATTGCTTTACAGCAGGACATGGGAGGAGCACCTACAACATATTGAGGTTGTATTGCTCATATTGGAGGAGCAACAATTTTATGCTAAGCTCTCCAAATACGAATTTGGGCTGACAAAGATGCTCTACTTGGGGCACATCATTAGGGTGGATGGAGTGAGGGTCCACAAGGAGAAGATCAGGGCCACTAGGGATTGGCCAGAGCCGAAGAATGTGACGGAGCTTCGGGGGTTTGTAGGTATTTGCACGTACTACCGGAAGTTCGTCAAGGGATTTTCCCAACTTGCTATACCCCTTACAGACCTTACCAAAAAGGCGGCATTCAGTTGGAATAACATAGTGCAGAGGGCTTTCGACAGGCTTAAGGAGGTGATGAGCAGCTGTCCAGTTTTGGCATTGCCAAATTTTACGCAACCCTTTGTCCTAGAGTGCGATGCATCAGGGGAGGGGATAGGCGCAGTTTTGATGCAGGGAGGCCACCCCATAACTTTCGAGAGCTGGAAGGTATTGCCACATGAGAGGTTGTATGCTATATACAACAAGGAGATGTTGGACATCATGCATGCATTGGCCAAATTTTGGTAGTACCTGGTGGGGAACAGGTTCAGAGTGAGGACTGACCACAACATCCTTCGATTCTTTCTAGAGCAGAAGCAGTTGCAGGAGAGGCAGCAGAAGTGGGTCAGCAAGATCCAGGCATATGATTTCAACATCGAGTATGTCAAGGGGAAGAACAATGTGGTGGCCGATGCACTTTTGCGTAGACTGATAGCATTGTATTTGATGAGTCTAGATACGGACTAGAGGGCTCAGCTATTGGTAGAGTACTCCAAGGACCGTTTTTCCTATGAGGTGTTGGACGGATAGGTTATGGATGACAAGTACAGGGTGATGGATGAGGTGATCTACTTCAGGGACAGGATCTTCTTGATTGAGGGCTCCAAGCTCAAGGAGACGATATTGCACGCCTCACATTATTCGCCACTATCAGGCCAGCAGGGGTTCACCAAGACCTATAGGGCTATCAGAGAGAGGTTCTCATGGAAGGGCCTCAAGGAGGACGTACTCCGACATGTCAAGGAGTGCAAAGTTTGCCAGCGTAATAAGGGGGAGATGAACCATCTAGCGGGTTTACTGCAGCCTCTTCCCATACCAGAGGGAAAATGGGAGAGTATTTTGATGGATTTCATCATAGGGTTGCCCACTGTACAGGAAAAGGATTGAAAATTTGTAGTCATTGATCGGCTGACAAAGTATGCACACTTCTTCGCTATATCGACACGATACACTACAACACAGGTAGCAAAGTTGTTCTTCAGGGATGTTTTCAGATTGCATGGTCTCCCAATGACCATTGTCAGTGACAGGGATATTCGCTTCATGGGTGGGTTTTGGTAGGAACTTTTCCATTTGGTGGGCACTGAGTTGACCCCGAGCACCAGCGATCACCCACAGACGGATGGACAGACAAAGATAGTGAGAAAGTGGCTGGAAGGCTACTTGTGAAACTCTGTCAGCGGGTAGCAAAATGCATGGTTACGATGGTTTCACTTAGGGTAGTACTGTTATAACACCACTCACCATATGTCTATCATTATTTCTCCATTTTATGCTTCATATGGGTATCATGCTTTATCTTTATCTGACGTGATGTTTGGTGCTAGAAATTTTAGGGCCAGTTGGATCTCTGTCAAATGCTGAAGATGCAAACCTTCTTCAAAACCAACAGAAGCTATATGCCGACAGGGGACGGGTTAAGAGGCAGTTTGAGGTAGGGGACTTGGTCTACCTAGGATTGAAGCCATATCGACAATCCACGCCGAAGCAGAAGGGGGATGAGAAGCTCAAGCCCCGCTTTTATGGACTATACAGGGTGACACAAAGGATTGGGGAGGTTGCATATGAGCTGGAGATTCCCACTGATAGCAGGATTCATAGTATTTTCCATGTGTCATGCCTGAAGAAGGCACTGGGACAGACGGTGACTCCAACTGAGGAGCTCCCACCCACAGATGATGAGGGGCATTTGCTACTACATCTGAAGGCCATTATTGACACTAGGGAGAAGCAGGTGTGGAACAGGACAGTCAGGGAATATTTGGTGAGATGGAGGAATCTACCAGATGAGGATGCCACTTGGGAGAGTGAGAAAATTATATAGCATCCATCATTGCAGTTGCTTGAGGACAAGCAACGTTTTGTCGGGGAGGACTGTAATATTCCCAATTAGAAATAGCTAATTTGAAATATTAAATTTTGGCTATTTCACTTTAATAAAGTTAAATTAGAAATAAATTGGGTGAAGAGGGAAAATTAACTCACACTTAGGATAAAAGCATTTCCTAAAGTCACTTGGAGACATGATTATTTGGCAGCGTGGGGTCTAGAGGATGAAGTGGCAGCATGGAGGAGATGTCAGTGTGGGCAGCATGGGTCCAAGTCAGCGCAGAGCTAGAGGGATAGTGTGGCTCAAGGAGACAACGCAGTTGGTGGTGGGGCCTAGGTGAGAGCAAGGCTCTCCAAACATAAAATGGGAGAGAGGCTCCTCATTTTGATCATTATGATTATGCATCTATGATATTTTTCTTTTGACATTGAGCATGATTTTGTTGTTGAGCAAAGTCTGTAAGTGTTGTTCAGCACACTGGGTATCTCCATGCGGAGATCCCAACCTCAGCCCTGGGGGACTTCGAGTGCCTGCTCGGGTGAGGGGTTCTATCCTTATTTTTCCGGAGAGAGTTGGAGCAACCACAGTTGGAATTTTTCACTTGCAGAGACAACACAGTCAGTGAGAGGGAGGACACAGTCTTTGGAGGAGGAGATTCCAGATTGAGGTTTTATCATGGGATTCAGCCATGGAGAGTTGGAAAGGGGTCAGTCCTTCCCTATTCCATCATTTTGGTAGAGTTGGAGGCCATATTTTGCAGCAAATCATTCAGGGCCATCATTTATCATTGGGACAGCGTGGTACCTCAAGGGAGGTCATTTTCGGAGGTTAGCCATTTTCGAAAAGCTCTCTGGGCTTTTATGGGTATTGGGTGGAGAGGCCATTCCCAAAGTTTCATAATTTTATGAGGTGGGGAGCAACCCCAAAGATTCAGTTTATTCCAGCAGTAGTAGCAACACCAGCAGCTTGGAGATTACGCTATCATTGAGGGAGAAGCCATTCCATGATATATTCTGAGAGTGTTTCTACGCTTGCCTAGTGCAAGCCAAGGTGCCATCATTTTTATCACCTTTTTACTCATTTTATCTTTCAGTATTTAATAAAATGGCTCAGTGTTCTCCATATTGCATTTTTTTCATGTGATGTCTCTCTAGTTGCTATAGTTTCTTGTTTATGTGCTTTATATTGCTGTTTATTTCTATCCGGAATATTACAAATAATATGTTAACTAGATAAACAACAATAATGAAAACCACACTTACCTCATTATGATGACCTCCTCTTTCCATCAATCATCCTCATAGTTCATCTCCACCTGAAACTTCCTTCATGCATCAAAGTGCCCAAGGATCAAACTTGATTCCCAAGTTACAACTTTTCTTCGGAGATTATACTCGATGTTAATCATTATTACATAGCTTCTAGAGAAATTCCTTAATTATTTATACATCCTTAATTAAGTCTAATCTTATTCCTTTGAAGCATTATATATCCATATACCTAATCATATTTTATGACCAACTTTATTTTCATAAGATTCTACACATGTGAATATTATCCAAAATTTTATATCCAATATACATTCCTAGGCTTTCATCTGATCATCTAACTATTCATATATATCACAAAGACCCTGCATCGTGACCCATTGCATTATTCCATCCCTTTACCAATATTTATTCCACATTACATGGAATGTCTACTAACCTTTGTCATAGTGCTTCTTTCAAGAAATTTTCATAATTATGGTTATTCTAGGATCATGATGATCCACTTAAGCAAGATGACTTCCTCTAACATAATGTTAGATAATGTCTAGATAATCAATATGAAAAATGGTATATCTATTCATCTATCTAGATGATATCTACAAATAAACTTAATCATGTAAATTCTAGACATGCTACTATCATACGTTTCTCTCTATGATAATATGAAAAACATACTATCTAAAAGAAAAAATAATGTTTATAAATAACCTGACAGTGAGTGAACCTTATTTAGTAGTAAAAATCCTTCACTTTTTCCTTCTTTTCCTTCTTCGCAGGTTCTCCCACTCCCTCAGCGACATGATATTCACTCATTTCCTTTCTCTTGATGTTCTTCTTGTTTGGAAAGTCACTCTTAAGTGTCCAAATTCATTGAATCCAAACACATTACACTTTGGACATGTATTTATTTTTGGACTTACCAAAATTTCCCTTATTCAGCTTCTTTACTAATGCTAGAAATTCTTGAGATTGCTCATCTAATCCAATATCATCCTTGACCTTGATCCTTTATTCTTCCAATATGCATTGCGCCCACGACTCATCAAAGGGAGTTGAATCCTTCTTGGAGTAGATACTTGTTGCAAAGCTGATCCATTACGGTGGCAATGCATTTAGTACACAGATGGTTACTTCAGAATCAGTAATTGGTTGCCCAAGTTATTACAAACAACCTATTAGTTGATAGACTCTCATGAGAAAGGATGACACATCCTCACCCTTTGATTTCTTCATTATTTGCAACTTGTTTCTCAATGAAATTTTTTGTCTTGTTGTACTTACTAAGTATAAATTCACTAACTTCTCATACATATCCTTGGAAGTCTTCAAATTTGCAATGCATGGAACAAGAGAGTCTTTAATGTATTCCATTATGATCCTCTATTCCCTTACTTCCCCTTTCTTGTATTTTTTTAATTCTAGTGTCTTATCTTTCTCAGGTTCAGTAATTTTCCCAGTAACATATTCCATTACTTCTTGTTCTGTGAGTATCAAGTCAATTCTTTTCTTCCATGTTAGATAGTTTGGTTTGGTTTCCAGACTTAGAGACCAAGGAAGTATGTAGAATTTTCTGATCATAGGTAATGTGAATACGAATTTAAATGAATATAGAAAGCAATATTACAAAAAAAAACCAATGGTTTTTCAGTGGTCAATAATTCTTATGAGAAACCATAATTTGAGAAATTATAAAGGAATTACAAAGAGTGATTTTTCTCAGGTTCAAGAAGTTACAGAGATTTATTACTCAGTTGATTCAAAACCCATATTTTCTCACGGGAAACTACACTTTGACCACCAAAAAATGTTCTTGTTTGAGTCATATTTTACTCAACGAAGAAGTAAAGTTTAAAGCAAAACTATTACTCACACGATAAAAACTAGACAAGGGGAACTTACATTCTACTTAGTACTTGTATTTTCCTCACATTATGCTTAATCAAATTGCAAATGTTTTAGTATTCATAATTGTTTTAAAAATCAAAATTTTTTACTTTCTAAAAACAAAGGTCATTAAATGACTTATAATGTTTATACATAGAGTTGCTACACAAAGTTACTTCACAAAGTTGTTCTAGAAAATTGATATATATAATTTCAACAAAGGTAGTAAGAATTAAGCCACTTCAGTTTGAGATATCTAAATTACATGTTGATACAATGAAAAGAAGCAGGGTGGTTGAGTTTCATTTTAAATTTGAATGGATACAATGTTTAGGTTTCTAAAACTTTTTCTTACAAATTTGATGGGGAATTGCTAGAGTGGGAAATTTTGTAATACATCTATTTGAACATGCAATGGCACAAATCAATTGTTTTCCACGGGATGGAGAAAGGTGGTTCAATAACCATCAATTGGAGGGGAAGGCATGGACACTGTTCATAAAGAAATCAAAGTCAAATCATAATTGGTTTAGAAACATACCTAATACTTGTTTAAAAACCCCCTTGGTATAGAAGTATGTGACTTATGAGGGAAGATTTATTCTCATTTATTTATACCACATCAGGATATTACAACATTTAAGGGGAGGTAAAACACTAAATATACCATAATATCTATTGCACAACCTCACTAAAATGGAAGAGTTGATTCAAAAGAAATTTGGAAACAATTTGTAATGTTCCTTCCTAAATTATTTTGGAACAAGTTTTATTTATACATTTTGGGGGCCAATTTTGGTGAAGATGGGACCATTTGATTTTTGATATAAGACTTAGGAGTTAGAGGCAAGTTAAAAAAAAAATTTGTTTTTTTTTTTGTTAATAATATGTGGGGACCACCCACATAAGAAATACGCACCCCCTAAGCCAATAATTAGAAATGCATGAGAGGGAAAGCGAAGGCTTGGTGAGGGACCCACGAAGGAAGAAAAGGAAAGAAGAAAGGCTCCACGAAAGTTATAAAATAAAGGCAACACAATTCATCTGGCATTCTTGGCTTATTGATTTTGAATTTGTTGCTCAAGTTTTTTAGCCGGGTCACTTGTTGTTTAGAAAGATTTTTCCAAGCAGATAACTCACCCTTTATTCGGGGGACTTCGAGTGCCACCCTAGAGAGGTTCAGCCATTATAATCCGAAGGATTTTCATAGAGATATTTATAGCATTTGTATCATTAGGGAAATTTTGAGGTCTAAAATGGGCCTCCTAAGGAAATTATAAAATAATAGTGGAAATAATAAAATAATATTAGATTACATCATCAAATTTTAGAGGGAAAAAAGAAAAAAAACTACTTTTTTAACTTGTATTTTCAACTTATCTCCATATGGGTTTACTCAAATTTCGAGTGGGAACACTTGTTGGATGCATAATTTGGTTCCTCATCAAAGGAGTACCCATGATGCATACTTTCTGTTGAGCACCTAATCCTCTATGGGAAGGTGTGGAAGGCAAAGAGTCACAAAGGAGTCCAAGTGACCTTGGAAGATGAATCCAAGGGTCACCTCATTGTATTATAAATGTACATCATATCAATGGAAATAAGCAACGAATGCCTCTCTTTCCTATTTGTGTGTTTATTTTCTCCATCCACCATGTGTGTGTCTAACATGGTATCAGAGCTAGAGATCTACTCCCTGTTCATGTGAATGAGCCATTTATTTTTGTGGTTTTTCTCCACTGTCACGCCCTGTCATTTTCATATTTTTCCAACCCTTATTTTTAGCTTTCCTGTGCTCCTACACCTCCTATTTACCTTCATTATTCCCTGCCATCGAGAGAGTGTTCTCTAATTTCTGCATTGAACTGTTTGGTGTGTGTGTATGCTTCTCCGGGTGCTAAAATGAATTGAAGGATGGACTGTGTGATTGTGCATTGGTATATTTCTCCTCCGCGGATTGGTTATGGTCGTTGAACTCAATACCATGAACTATATCGAGTGCAGTGTGTTGGATTTGGTGGAAGACTACAGGACCCTTCGTTGAATTTGTTGGTGCAAATCGTTGTCATGGTGAATGTGTCCAAATTACTGAATGAGAGAATTCGTGGAGGAAATTTGCATTGCAGTCTCGGCAAGTTAATAAAGACATTAAAAGAAAATTTCAGTCAAAAACCAATCTTTTGAGGCTTCTCGTCATCATCGAGCGGCGGTGGAAGATTCAGGTCCAGCAGGAGGAGGAAGAGGAAGAGCCTGCCTCAGTGCCCTCAGCTTTTTTGCCATCGTTTTTCTCAAAAAGACACCACCAGCACTCATCAATCATCGTCGGGACTGCCAAATTGATCAGTTTACATAGAAAAACCCCATCCTTTGTTATCTCAAAGAGATAATTTGTGGAGGGGTCAATTGGAAGTGGACTATATATTTTGGGAGCAAGTGCTCTACTCTTTTCATGACCACGACATCAGAAGAATGTCCCTAGCTATCAAGTAAAGAAATAGAGAGAAGCATCATACTTCCTCCTTTTCTGTAAGGAACTGATATAGTCGGATTCATGGCAGTGTAGTCTTTCAAATATGTCTGCAAAATGCATAAGACAAGATTGAATTTTTGCAGCTTGAGTCTCAATTCCAGCAAGAAGAATTATAGCAACGGAGTCATCATTCTAAACCTGTTTCTGTTCAGAAAATTGAGAGGGACTCCCATTAGCAGCAAAAATAAAAAGTTGAAGTTGGTTCACATTCAGTACTCATTTTAGAAAAACATGATTGCAATCATGTTTTTTCATGTATTTCTCATTTTTCGTGTAGCAGGTTCCATCAAAAGTATGAAACATGGGTAATCCTTGGATGAGGAATTAAATTTTAAATCCAATGAGTACTCCCGCTCAAAATTTGAGTAAAAACTTAGGGAGATAAATTGAAAATATGAGTTGAAAAGGTAGTTTTATTATTTTATTATTTTTTAATATTTTTACTTTTTACTCCAAAAATGGTGAATCACCCCCCATGGTTGACATCATCATATTGAATCTTATTGGTTCTTATAAAGTTTATTTTGGTTGTACATTTTTCTTAGGAGGCCCATTTTAGGTCTCAAAATTCTCCTAATGTCAGTTGGACCCAACAATGTGTATTTATGGAGGACGCAGTAGTGGATCTAGTGTGGCCATTACAACATTATTCAAGAGGACTTTGTCAGGAAAATTTTGGATGATAAGGTTCAATAGATTTGTTGAATATTAGGTGAATTTGAGGGAAATAAGTGGCAGCAATATTTAGGATTTATTTTGTAGTCTCTAGGGCCAACGCAGAAGAGAGAAATTGGGCACACGTGGAAGATAGAGTCTCAGCAATTGAGGTTATTACTTACCGGGAGAAATAAGGGAAGTATTGGTGGAGTTTATTGCTACATTTTAGGAGCATTTTTGGAGTATTTTTCTAGTGTTTGGGCAGACAATGTGCTTCAGCAACAACTGTAGAGGGTGGGGCTTTTGGGGGTTGATTTTTGAAGGTCAAAATTAGGCCAAACAATTTTTGGGTTTTGGTGGGGTTGGCTTGAGGAGTCTAGAAATAATTTTACATAATTTTCTGAGCACAGGAGATGGGGATTTCATCTATTTATTTGCAGCATACATTGTAGAACTATTGGGACATCGCAGAGGAGCATTTGGACAGTTTCTAGGTTATCATTGTTTCGCTTAGGCTTTGTTGCACTTGCCAAAAAGGCAAGCCCATGTGCATTTCTTACATATGTTTGTACTCTTTCTCCATTATATAATAAAATGGCTCAACTGCTTCCATATTTCTAATTGTTCCGGGTGTTTACTGAATTGTTTAAAAAATATAGTGGTGTAAATTTGTTATTTGCTTGCATATCACTGTTTTTCCAATTTTGGAACATTACACAAACACAAAATTTTATATAACAATGGTATATCAAGTTAATCATAGAATGATAACTAGAAAAGTATGAGAAAACTTGGGATCGGTTTCTCAAGGATAATCAGTTTGTTGATATCAAAGAAGAAGAACCAATCATGGAGGAAGAAACCCCAGCAGAAGAATAGGAAATGGTTGAGATATATCCACCTCAGTATCAACAAGTACAAACATCAAGAACAGAAACCATTACATATACTAGAAGAGTTACAAGGTCCATGGCAAGACAAGGCTAAGATATATAACAAAAGGAGAAATATTTTTCCAAAGTGGAAAATTTGAAAATAAATAGATTCTCTTCAAATATCTTGGAGGCAGATGAAGACCAAAAAACATTGTATGATTACATTGAGTCCTAGGAAGCCAAGGAAAAGGAACACCAACAACCATCAACAACAAAATATGGAGGTGAAAAATGAATGTTTCCAAAGGAATATATTCTCATTTATGAAGAAGAAAATACCCCTGTTAAAGATGAAATTGTAAACATCTTGAAATATATTCCTAAAAAAGAAAAGGGAAAAGCTCTTATGAGTATTACTAAAGAAACTGTGAAGAAAAAGAGGAAAACATTTAGAAATATGAAGATAACTATTGAAGAGATGAGAGTCTTGGAGTTGTATATCAAAACAAGTGAATTTCTCATTAGACGTAGTCTAACTTTAGTGGAGGAAAATGAAAATTTGAAAGAAGAAAAATAAAAGACTTCAAGAAGAGAATCTAATGGTGTTTAAGCATGCATATAAATGGTGTCAATAGATGAAAGAATTGAAGGCTAAGAAAAAAATCCTCAAGATGAGGTTGTTAATAAAATGCCAAGACAAACAAGACAGACATCATAACTAGCATAGAGAGATAGCATGGATGTTCTTCTTCAGGTGACAAGGATACTTTGAGGAGCAGTGACATACTTTTTGCACATGAGGACATGACACATATTCATCTTGGGGGGAGATCTCTTCTCGGCCTTAATAAACATATTTCATGCCATTTTTGTTAAATTTTGAACTTATTTTGATCAATAAAACACTTCCTAAGGTATTTTATTATTAATTTTTAAATTTTTAAATTTCATGAAAAGTGTGCATTGTAAATCTAGTTTACCAATTTTATTTTGAAAAATAGTAGTTTTCATAAATGCTTATTGGTTTTGATACTTGAAGTCCAACTGGAAAAAATGAAGACATGGATTTTTTCACCCATGACCCCAAGATGGTTAGTTTCCTCCTAGTTTCATGAAAGACTACACAGAGGGTTCCAATCAATGTTATATCAATGAGGGCACTCTACTTGTTAAAACATTGATTTTGTGAAGAAATTTTCTGAGATCTGAGAAAACATTCTTTTACCACAATTTTGGCCATGGGAAAAGTAAAATTTTATCTAGAAGAAGACTCATATTAGTCTCTTGTTAGCCACAAAGATATTTTTTTAGTATATTTCAAATTTTGTGTATAAAAGCAAGGCTAGTGAAGCTTGCTAATCGAATTTTAGATTTCAAACTCTTAGATTTTTTTTGTGATCTCAATATTCATAAACTTCATTATTGAAGCTTTGATTTAAGCTTAATTATCAATAATATATGCAATCCTTGTGAGATTTCACTAGTTGGTGTACAAGCTAAGACGTGGAGGGCCCCCATTATCTCAATGTATGTATTTATTTTCACTATTTCTCATATATATAGATGTTTGTACATATTTTTGTGTATTTTACTTTCGTATTTATACATATTTATGAAAAATATTATTTACTTTCATAAGATTTAAAATATCCTGTCAATATCATGCTTTTTCTTGTCCATACTTGTTCATAACTCCCTATTTTGAATGATCAACCTTGTTACTTTATTAGTCATCATATTTCTACCGTTGTTCATGGAGAAATCAAAATTTTTAATTATAAAGTATCCAATTCTCTTGAATACAAGCTTATTGATAGAATAGATAAAATATTAGGAGAGTCCATCCATTGGGAAAGGCCCTAATGCATGCAAAATCCACCAAACTGAAATACTCAAGCATTAGTTCCATTTTTAGTATGCCCGTTTATTTTAATACTTGAAATAATTTTTGATGATAAGTACAAGACTAAGGATTCAAGCATTGTAAGACTTTGAATCCAAAGAAGCTACAACTTGTGGGACACTAGTGCATGCTTGATCTTCCAAAAGATTTTTTTCAATTCAAGAGTTTTATATTTTAGTTTGCTACATTTCCTACTAGTTATCTTAAGCAACCTAGATTTAATTCTTAGAAAAAATAATCATTTTCCATTTCCTAAGGTGACATAAAATACAAGTCTAATTACCTACAAAAGGTTGTGTTTTTCTAAGTTGAGGAGCATTTGGATTGATTAAAATATCATGTCCTAATTTATGCCAATAAATTAGGTTGACACTCACTAAGAAACCAAGGTGTTATACTCCATCATCAATAAAGTGATTTGATATCTAGAACATGAGAGCTAATTGACGTAAGGAATAGAGAGCAGTATGAGCCTCTTTATAAAGAGTTTTTGGGAGCTTTTTTGCATTAATCACTCAAGTAATTTTTTCTTTTTCTTTTTTTAACTTGAGTTTCACGTTTGTTAACTCAATCTTGCTTAAAAGGCTCAAGTAAAAAAGCTTATGAGTGAGAGAATAAATTGAGAGATCAATCATGTTTACTACCTGAGGCTAAAGATACCATTGTGGAAATAGGTTAAGGCCAAGTGATGCCTTATAGCACTCTATTGAGGCTTAATGGAGTGACATAGAGGTAAGGAGGTCAAAATATGAGCTCAAGAGAGAGATTTTGAGACCAATATAGTATCAGACCAAGTCTTAGCGGGGCATTATAGCACTGGCAAGAGGCATAGTGGAGTGCTAAGGAGGATTAAGTAGGAATAATTTGTTTCTTAAAGACTAAGTTGGAGGGTTGTAGCACTTCCTGAAGGTCCAAGAGGGTGTTATCGCCTTGTATTAATGAATAGGAAGGCACTATGGTAACTTGACAAGGTAAAACGTTGAGATAAAGACTTAAGCGGGAGATTTTTCCCATGATATAACACTAGCTTGAGGCTCAAATGGGACATTATCCAATTGTCTTGGGATGAAATAGGGCACTACATAGAAGTTGGAAGGTGACAAACCAAGTTTTAAGTCTAAATATGAGATTATAGAATTTGGATGAGACTTATTATGGTGTTATAACACTAGCTAAGGCTCAATATGGTGATATACTTCCTTTGAAAACCCAAAAATTTCAAAGAAACTCAAATTGAATGTGAAGCCTCATGTTAACCAAAAAAACCCTTATTAAGTCCTAGATATAAAGTGATTACATTTCTATTTTTATATTTTTATGTAAGCTATAACCCCTCATGTTTCCATTTTATTATGATTTTACCCTTTTTCTCCTATATATACACTAAGGAGACCTAGTCTTACGATCATAAAATATTGTGTTGTACATTGTATTCTTTGTAAAAGGAGGTTTCCCCCTCGAAGAGGACTACAATTATTGGTTTATTATCATTTTAAGGTGCAAGGAACATAATGTTTGGTATTATAAATCATAATCCTAGGGTTTTGCTTATTCAAACAAGTCATCGTGGCGAAATTTCTTTCCTAGAATGTTTTAGATGGTGAAACTTGAAGAAGATTGAGAAGAAATCATGGGAAATATTTGGTTCAATTTTCAAATATTGTTTCACTATATTTTTGGAGATATGTTTCAAGAAAGTTATGGTTAATTGTAGAATCTGAATTATCCATAGTATCATAAAACAATGGTCGACATTTCGAATCCCAACGGGGATCCATATTCAGGACAAGAAGTGAATGAAGAATAAAAGAAGGTCACATAGGTCAAGGCTTAAATAGTGAAAGATGATGAAAAGAGCCGACAAAAACAGATTTTATTAATTTATTTAATAAAAAAAAATAATAAATTAATTTAATTTTAATTTTAATAAATTAATTATAATTTTAATAATTTATAATACTTATAATAATATATAATATAACCTATTATTAATACTAATATTTAAAAAAAAAAATATTAATATAATATCACTTATTAATTTCATAATTTATTAATTTATTTTAAAATTATTAAAAAAAATGATTTTATAAATAAACCTCAAGTGCTACTAAATTATAACAAATTAATTTTAATAATTTATAATATAATATCACCTAATTAATATTAATATTTAAAAAATTTATTTAATTTCATAATTTGTTAATATATTTTATAAAAAAATTAACATTTTTTAATTCCATATTAAAAAAATTTACTATTATAAATAAACCTTAAGTGTTATTTTTTTTTTTTTAAACCTATAAAAATTAACCTAAAATAGTCTAATCAAATTAATAATCTAAGAGTTAATTAATTGAAGAATATTTATATGATATAACCCTAGGTACTAATAATGGTTTTAATTATTATTAATTAATAAAATTAATAATTAATTAATAAAATACCTAATGTTTACTTAAATAATAACAATATAACTTTGTCTAAATAAATGTTAATAAATAAAAGTTATTAATTATTATTTATTAATTCTATTAATCAAATGAATTTTATTTATTAGTAAATATAATATATTAATTTAATTCTAATAAATTTTAAAATGAATTTTATCATTATTAAATATAATTTAATTTAGTTTGAATTCTTATTTTTATTTTTATTTACTAATAATAATTATTAATTAATTAATTTTTATTAATAGAAAAAAATTACTTAATAAAAATAATTATTACGAGTAAATGAAATAATTAGTGGTTTGTATTGACGAGACCCTAAACTTGATTACTGATAAGGAGAAGAAGCAAACATGTGATATTATACCTAGGATGAGGACGAACCTAAGGAGCGCATTTATCAAATTAGAGGTCGCCAACTGTCACTAATCTTGTATCCTCTGTCCATGTTAATGTTATGCGGGTGTTTTATAATCTCCAGTGCTTCTCTAATCTTTCGTCTCTGATAGTGTTCCTCCCTTGCAATGATTTTAGCATCCTCAAGACACAAGTGATGTTTAGTTTTCAAGGAGTTATCAGCAAGAGCCGAGGTTCGAGATCGCTCATGTTTAATATCGACACCATGCTCTTTAAGACGTTTTTGAAGAGTGTGTCTGGTTTCACTAATGTAACTCTTTCCACATGAGCAGTCAATTTTGTAAACACCTTTAAACTTCTCCTGACTAATTTTATCTTTAACTGACCACATTTTTTGTCTAACGTTTCATGCTGCTGAGAATTGTGAGAAATGTCACTCCTCCCCAAAACCCTAACAATATTATCAGTAACACCTTTAATGTATGGTAGAAAAACCCTTCCAAAGCTTTCTTGAGGACCTTGGCATCTCTTAGATATGACTGTATCTTTAGCTCTATTTATGGTTTTTCTAATTTCTCTTTCCTTATACCCTATACCCAAGAAAACAAATGTGAGGTGAGATATTTCTTCTTTCAGGTGCTCCTCATCGGATATCCTTAGGGCCCTTACAACAAGAGTATTAAGGACACCAACTTTCTGAGCAGGATGATGGTAAGACTCAGCGTGAAGGTAGCTGTCATTGTGGGTTTTCTTTTTAAACACCTAATGCCCTAATGTTCCATCTTCTTTTCTAGTAACTAGAACATCCAAGAAATGAATGCTCTTGTTTTCTTCAATCTCCATGGTAAACTTAATTTCTGAGGAAATTGAGTTGAGGTGATTAAAGAATCTCTCGAGATTCTCCTTACCATATGACCACTTTAAGCCTTGACATGTGCGACCTTCTTTCATTCTTCATTCACTTCTTGTCCTAAAGATGGATCCCCGTTGGGATTCGAAACATTGACCATTGTTTTATGATATTGTGGATAATCTGGATTCTGCAATTAATGACAACCACAGAAGTTTAAAAACCAAAGTTAGGGTTTCCAAATGCTCCTAAAATCTGTGTCAAACAAGTTTGATCAAAACTTTCACTATATTTTTTTTTTTTGAGGCTTCGACTGTGAAACATGGACCACATTGAGGAAAAATTATGGTGAACATATAGTCCAAATTACATATATTGGTTCACTATATTTTTGGATATATGCTCCAAGGAAGTTAAGCTTTTTGTTTGTTCGAAAAATTAGTATCAAATAGGTTAGTTGGAATTTTTTTCTATAAGCCTTCAGAAAGTGAAACTTGGGCCATATTAAGGAGAAATCATGGGGAATATTTGGTTCAAGTTTCATATTTTGGTTTGATATATTTTCATAGTTATACCCTATGGAATTTAAGGTTTGTTAATAGTCATGAAATAAATTTTAAGAATGCTAGCTTGGTAATTTTTTTATATCTTCCTGTCTAATAATTTTCAGACTATGAAATATTCATGGATTTCATGAGACATACAGTAGTAGCTTAGGTACAAGTTCCAGAGTTATATTTGAAGAACTGGACACATGACACACTCATTAGGGGCATTTTGAGGTTTAAAATGGGCCTCCTAAGGAAAATGTACAATCAAAATTCACTTTATGAGAACCAATCACATTTTAGGGGATGACATCATCCCTAATGGTTGAGGTGGCATTGCTTGAGTTAAAGATAATTGCTTACGACATTCTCAATGGTGGATAAAAAATCATGGTTAACCATGGTAGTGCTCTAAGTACTTTTAAAGTCAAAGTAAAGTACTCATAATAAATGTCATTTCATTTCACACTTTTTGAATAAAAATATATTATTGTCATTTCATATTTCTTGGAAGAAACAATGCATATCCCTATACATTTATTATATTATATTATATTATATTATTTTTATATAGTATATTAATTAAATGTTATTATACAATTTAAATAATATAAATTGTAATTAATAGAATATAATATAATTAAGAATTTATAAATTTATATTTATATTTTATTTTAAGTTATTTAAGTACAAAGGACAAATGCATTAGTTGTTCAATGATAATGACTTTTTCTTGAGAAACTCATTCTTATTTATAGTCACATCAATACAATTTTTTGACTAATTTTGTTTTAGTACAACTTTTGAATTGAATTTAACTATGGTTGCATGGATTTTAGTGCAAAAAGTGAATTGAATATTCGTAAATATTATTTTATTGGTTAAGCTATTATTTTATTATTTCCTTAGGAGGCTCATTTTAGACTTCAAAATTCCCCTAATGTGTACAACTCTGCTTGCGGGAAGATGTCATAAAATCAACAAGTTTTGAGAAAATTACCATGACTTTCACTTGACACGTCAAATTCAGTTCACACCTATGCAATTGTAGAAAAGATATATCATTGTATTATAAAAAATATTTTTAGCTAAAATCTCAAATATATATCAATAAAACCTCAACCATTTTGATATTTTGCAAATTAAGGTATATAACTTGCTAGTGATGTAATTGTTGATTAGAAGATCCTTTTTTGTGACTGAAAGTTCTAATAAAGAAGAGAATTATTATTATTTTCCAACATGCCTCCAAAGGAAGCTATTGCACCAATTAAATATATTGAAGTTCCATCCTTGAATCGTGAAGAAAGTGAAGATTTAGAATTTAGACTATCTCAATTAGAAAAGAAAGTTAATGAAATGGATGATAGTATGTTGAAAAAGGTGGATTTCTGAGGTTGTCAAAAAAATATTAAGGATATGGAAAAGGATGTTAATGAAAATAAGGAAGGAATGGAAAAGAATATGAATGAAAGTAAAGAAGAAATTAAAAAATCCATGATTTCCATGGAAAATCTTATGTTGGATAGGCTTCCTAAAATGGATGTGGAGATCCAAGGAAATCATGAACATAAATAGAAGCATGTCATTGAGAATAAATCTCATATGGGGAGTATGTTATAGCAATTGGAGAGAAAAAATGTAGAATCACAAAACCATAATAATGAAGTTTCAATCCAATATCCACATTATTAGGGTTGTAATTCAACATCAAGGAACTACTACATTCTGAAGATCGATACGAGGAAATTTGAAGGTAATGATACTATAACATGGATATTTTAGATGTAGAAATACTTTGAGCTACACCAAGTGGCATCATTACAAAAGGTAAATATTGCATCCTTGTTTTTAGAATAAGAACAACATTTATGGTATCAATGGATTTATGAAATAAAAAGGGATTATATTATATCTTGGTTCATTTTTACAGAGAAATTGATAGCACATTATGGGGATATTAAGAACAAAACATTATATATTTAATTGGTAAATATTTGACAAAAATTTCCAGTTACAGAGCACATTCAACAATTCTAAAATTTGAGTATCAGAGTAAAGAATATTTCAGAGGATAATTTATTAGACCTATTTATTATAAATTTAAAGGAAAGTGTCCAACATGAGGTGCGTCACTTTGAACCTAAATATCCAAGGTACTACTAATAGGATCGCTCAGATTTTGAGAAAACATAAGATCTCTTCCTCTTTTAGACTTGTGAACACTATTAGGGGTTCCCTTCATTCTGTTAAAGACCCTTTGGACCCCAAGAGCATGAAAAGTGTTTATATGATCATGTGTTCCTGTGGTATCCCCTATATTGGATAAACTGGTTGTTCTATTAATAAGAGAATTCAAGAGCATGCAACTGATTTTAGACACTGTAGAACGAAGTCCTCTGCTTTGGCGGAGCATACGATGAAGACTATGCACCATGTGTGTTTGGAGGAGTCCAGAGTCATTGCTAGAGTTGATCATTCTATCACCGCAAATTCAGAGAAGCAATTGAAATTGAGAAAAGATCTCGTTCGTTGAATAGGGATGACGGGGGGGAGATTAGTAGGTGTTGGATCTCTTCACTCTATTCCTAGCAATTTTCCTTTTCCTCTTTTTATTTTTCTATTTTAGTTTTGTTTGAATTTGTGGTTGATTTATCCCTCGATAGTTTTTATTATTATTATTATTATTATTATTATTATATATATATATAATTTTTATTTAAATTAATTTATAATTTATAATTTATTTTCATCTCTATTTTCTAACATTGTTTCTTCTTCCCAGTTTTGATGGTTTGGTTTGATTTTTAATTTGTTGATTTATTCCGCCTTACACTTAATTTACTTATTTTTATTTTTAAATTTTTTTATTAATTTTTCTAATTTTTAATATTATTATTAAACTATTATAATTGTTAAAATGGGTAAGAAAAATTGCAATTTTTAATATTACACTTTCAATTTTTCTTTCATTTTGATTAATATTAATTTTTAATTGGTTGATCTTTTTATTTTTATGATTTATTTATATTTTATTACTATGTTTAATTTTGAATTTTGACTTATTTCGTTTAATTCCCTTAATTTATTTCTAAATTTAAAATTATAACTATTATTGCTTTATTTGTTAGTAATATTGGTATAATATGTAATTATTAATAATATTTTCTCAACGATTATTTTAATTATTTTATTATTTCTTAGTATCTTGGGGTTTTGACAATATCCTTCTCTGCACTATATATATTTATGTAAAGGATCAGCCAAATCATCATTCTCTTAATGATGAACTACACTTGGTAGTTTGAAACGCGTCGGTTCTATAATGTCCTATGTGATTTGCTGAAATATTTATAAATAATCTAGATCATGCTTTTAGTTTGGCAAGGAAAATTGAAACTAAAAATATGACAACTAGAATATTGGTCACTAATAATTATAAAGAAAATCAAGCTCCATTTCCTAAACTGACAAGGTTGACTTCTCATAAAATGGATGAAAGAAGAGCAAGGGACTATGTTTCAACTGTGATAGTAAGAATAATAAAGGGCATAAATGTAGTGAAAATAAATTATTCTACATAGACTATGAAGATCAAGAAGATCAAGAAGGAAACTTCAAAATATCTAGAACTAGAAGAGACTACTCCAAAAATCTCATGTCATGCATTGGCCAACATCAATACTCCACAAAACCTCAATATATAAGTATATATCAAAAAAGAAAAAGGTAAAAATATTGATTGATTCATATAGTACCCATAACTTCATCAATTACAAATTGGAAAAACTTCTTAATTGATTTTAATTTTGAGCACCGAAATTTCAAGTGATGATTGCAAATGGAAGCACCAAAAATTGTTCGGGGAAGTGCCATAATATTGAGCTAAATATGGGGGAGTATTTATTAGTTAGTCCCATGATTGCAATCCTAATGGGTGTTGCTGAAGTTGAATTAGGGTTCAATGGTTACAATCATTGGAAACAATGGCCCTTAATTGATCTTTTCATAATTTTTTTCTCAGAAGGAAAGGAAATTGAGCTTAGAGGTATCCAAAGGAAACTCAATGAAGTGATAAGTTCTATTAGCATGAAAAATTTCTAAAAAGGGGACACCAAGGTGTGGTTGCATAATTTTGTTCATTAAATTTTCCACAAATTTATCAACAATCATGCCAAGGTATTTGGAGAAATTCCTAGGGCTCTTCCACCTGTTCGAGATCAGGACAATGCTATTCATTTTTAACCTAGAATTGTACCACCTAACATTAGGCCCTATAGATATCCATGTGCACAAAAGAGTGAGATTGAGCGTATGATTCAAGAAATGATAGAGGCGGGAATCATTCAACCTAGCCATAACACTTTCTCTTCACCAATGGTGATGGTTATCAAAAAGGATGGTTCATGATGTATGTGTCCAAATTACAAACATATAAACAAAACAACAATCAACGATAAGTTTCCTATTCCAATCATCGTCGAATTATTATATGAATTAAACAGATTAATTTATTTACTAAGTTGGATCTTCATTATAGATATCATCAAATCAAAATGATGAAAGGAGACATTCCCAAAACAAAATTTAAAACACATGAAGGTCATTATGAGCTTTTGGTTATGCCATTTGGGCTTGCAAATTCACTTTCAACATTTCAAAGCTTATTGAATTTGTTGGGCATAACCCAACTTGGCCTATATTTTGGCTAAGACTCCACATTTTGATGAGCGGAGCACAAAGTGGACCGCGCAACAAAGCATTTTGGATATACCGCGTGGTATCAGAGGGGCTTCGAGGTGGGTCGAAGCCCCTCCTTTTTGTAATGGGTTTCGAGTCATAATTGCTTGTTTTGTGGAGCCCATGGAATTTGGGCCATGGTATTTTTTTGATATAATAATATATAAATGGATGTAATGCTATGTTTAGGACATTGACAGAATGATATGATAGATGGTTAAGGGAAAGTTTTAATCTGTATTTTTGTAGCAAAGGGAAGGCTCTGCAACTGAGTGTGCAGAGATCTTGGAAGAGTTTGCAGCTTAGTGTGCAGACCACCTGCGGCTGTGTGCATAGATCAAGAGCTGATTGTAATCAAAGATCCATCATAATAAATAAGAATTTTTTAGAAGATATTTTATGTTCTTATATGTTTTCTGTACATATTTTCTTAATATTTGTTATTGCGAATTAGTTAATTCAGTTTCATGTTATATCAACGTATTAATTATTTATGATGTTATATGATGTGTTTCTATGATTAAGTGCATGTGGCGAGGTAGATTCTAAAGTTGTGAAGTAGTAAACATAAGAATACCACATCACGCAGTCCCTCAAGGCTGCAGAAACCTAGTTCTACAACCACCCATAGTCCCTTCAAGTGAGACTGCGATCTGCTTTCAAGTCGTTGTTGAAAGGGCCAGTGATCAAGGGTTTTTTTGGTGCATAGTATAGATCGAACTTGGGTCAATCTCAATCAAGCCAAAAAATGGTTCTGTTGTCGAGACTGGGATCTGTTTAAGGGATATGTGGATCTAGAACCTGTCGAAGAAGGAAATTCAAGATTTCATATTCCAGAAGGAGAGAGAATTTGCAGAGTAAAAGAACATAAATCCTCATCTGACATATGAGGCTTGGTTTTAGAGGTATCTTTTCACAAAGCAATACAAAAAAAAATTCTAATCATTTCCTGGTGAATTGTATGAGTGGGTATCAAGGTTAACTGAAAGGAAGGATTTCTTTAAGAACGAAGAACCTACAGCGTGGATTCCTGAGCTGATACAACGACTCAAGAGCACTAACAACAAGATTTCAAGGGTTGTAAACTTTTGGATTGATAACATCTTGAGAGGTTTCATTACTGATTTCACAGTAGACTCGACCATGTCTCCAGTGAAGATTCTTTGAGGACCGCAAGGTAAGTACTTGAAATCTTTGAAACTTTGGATTAAGATGCTTTGTGTGAAAAGGGAGTCTTACGGATGCAATCAGATTTTTGTTTTACTTATTTTTAGAGGAAGAAGTAAATATGAGAAAAAAATCGGTACAACGCGAAGTGGAAAAAGGTATATAGTAGATACCAGAAAGACATATCGTGAACAAGATCTGAAGAACTTCATAGAGACTGATTATAGTTGTCTTTTGAGTGAATATGAAGGTGAAAATGAAGAAAAATACCCAAATAACCCCCAGGTAACTGCGCAATACTCCCCCTCCGAGGCTGAAAATTCACTGAAGTCAAAATCTAGTAGGAGCCAGGGTATTCTTAGAATTCCCCCTCCCCCTAATCCCCCTACTGTTATAGCATCATTTTCCACCTTTGTATACTTGATGCTCTGAGACATATCCTTGGGCAGCCCTTTCCCTTCAGACTTGGTCCTTTACCTAAAAAACATTATTTTAATTCCATACGTGACTCTGCCCTCTAAAAAGTGTGTGCACACGTGGTTCCAATTATACCCAACTCGCGTATATAATTTGAAATATGAAAAAAATACAAAATTCCCTATTTTTTGGGCAAGGTTTACGGGTTACACTAGAATCCTACCTATAGGAGCCTGTGGCCTAACTGTATCCCAACTGAAACAACTTTTTCAGGGTGGTATAAATACACCTCATGGGAAGGCCTTAAAAAGGAGAGAGAGATAGGTATTGACATTATAGCCATTTAGTCCATGATCAAGTCTGATTTATCCCTATGCCTCCTGCACTTCCCAGATTGTGGAAACCCTTGTTTCCCTCATGGAGATGTTCATTCCTCTTATATGACATCCATGTGTATGATTTTGGAAGGAGATTGTTGAGGCTTGGGCTGGACAGATCCGGAGGACGGTTTCACTTGGAGTTGTGTTTGAATCAAGTGGTATTCCTCCACACATATTTACATACATCAATAAATAAGCTTTGTACCATTCCTAATGTTCGTGATCTTAATGCTTTATACATGTTATGATAATATTATGAATGATTTCATGTTATTTTTTTTATAAGCTTATATGATCTAACGCTAACATCTTGAACATGCTTTCAGTTATTACTAGTATATGTGATTTTCTTGAGTGAGTTGCAATTTTTGGAACATTAGGAAAAGCATAGGGTTTTAAGGGATCACCTTCAAAAGTAGGACCTACGGGTATGGCCTCTTCTTCCCATTTTACTAGTTTAAGCATTAGGATTGTAAATTTGCTTGCTTCTTGTTGTTGTATGTTTCTTGCTCTGTTGGGGTTCTCAACCCAAACCCTAGATTAATTCATCCTGTAACACCTACCCCACTACCCCTCCTCCCCCTCCCCCT
This sequence comes from Pinus albicaulis, assembly GCA_034641835.2. Classification (NCBI taxonomy): domain Eukaryota; kingdom Viridiplantae; phylum Streptophyta; class Pinopsida; order Pinales; family Pinaceae; genus Pinus; species Pinus albicaulis. Next base: position 1,181,500,073 of record CM076577.1, on the reverse strand, counting down.
ACACCCCCCCCCCCCCATTCCCCTCTCCCTCCAAAAAGAGGTATGGCTGATGATATTAAGCTACCTATTTACAGAGGAACTAGATCAGAGGATCCATAAGAGTTTTTGTTTCTAGCCGAAGTTGTATTGGACATCGAAGCAGATCGATGACGAAGATATAAAGAAGGCACATCTCGTTACAACGTTGCGAGATATATAACTGCCATGGTATATGAAGTAGAATCGTACATTTGTAGACATTAAGAAAGAATTGATACAAGAGTTCAAGAAGTCGAAGTCTAAATCGCAGTGCATTACTGGGTTAAAGGAGATAAAGAAAAAAACTAATGAGTCTATTTGGGAGATTGACCAGAGATTTAAGGTGTTATTGGATCAAGTAAGCTTCAAAATACCTCCTCAAAAACATAAAGAATGTTTTATAGATGTGTTGATGCCTCATATCATATTTCCATTAACGCAACAGAAGATAGCTACTCAAGCCGAAGCTCTGGAAATTGCGATGAAGTTGGAAGCTTCTCCTATATGAGACAATAATGTAGGTATGCAACAGATTCAGGGTCATCTACAAAACCTAACCTTGCAATTGCAAGATATCAAGAAAGTTAAAGAATATGAGAAGAAGTATGGTTTACAAAGTGAAAATCAAAGGGCCACTCTAAGGAACAGTGCCTCGTTTTCTAGGTTTACATGGCTAGTGGAACAACTAATCCCTTGAATACATGATCCAACCTATTGGGAAAGATATGTAGTACTAGAGGCCAACATCGCCCATGAGAGTGTTATTTGTTGTAGAAATATGTACAAACCCCAAGGAATATGTTTTGTAAGTTTTGTAAGTCAATAAGACATTATGAGAATAATTGTCAAAGCTATGATCTAATGATGGAGCGCAATGTTGATACTTACAGAATGAAAGCAGAAGAGCGCACACATGAGGAGAATGGAAAATTTAGTGGTTGAGGAGGTTATCAAGGAAGAGTTTGAGTATGTGAACAAATCATTTTCTATTACTGCAGCCATGCAAGTCATTTTGCAAGAGACTGCTAGAATCCCACTATGAAATGTAAGTACTGTAAATAAGTTTAATCATGTAATTGAATATTGGCCTGTACTTATGGAAAAAATTCAAGAGAAAAGGAATCAGCAACCCACATAGAACATCCAAATGATGATTGTTGAAAGGAGAACTGATGAACCTTGCGTTAATATTGTCACTAGAAGTGGAGCTGTGATTGGAAGTGATAAATGTAGAAATTAGTATACATTAGCATGCATACATCTAGATTCCCCTGATCTCACAATATTTAACTTCTTTCAAAATACAGAATCATTCCACTGTTAATATTTTGCGGAAAATTAATTGCACACACATGTGAAGCATAAATAAAAACAATCGTACATAACACAGTTGTTTAACGAGAAAGCCTGAAGCTGAAAATTCCAACTATCATATATTATGTATCATGGAGATCATGTAACAATCTCATACAAAGCTTAGGACATCAAGCTCTCAATACAATACAATCGTCACACACTAATCAGGAATAATCTGCAAATCCATGCACCGATCTTTGCCCCCTACTAGCCTGCCTCCACTACGCAATCCCTGTTGAAGAATAACTCTGAATGAATTCAAATTACCCTTGCCTTGACTACGCAATCCTCATTGGCAACTCTAATGTGTGTGATGCAATCAATGCATCACTATAGTCACAACTGATAGTCCATCTTGCCCTTTCACCTATCTCTCCACTAGGTCTCCACTGGAACTGCCATGTACTGTAGTTAACTGCTATATTGTTCAGTTGATTAATGAGTTATTATTTGTGAATTAATTAACTAATTAATTCACTCCACTCTCACTAGTGTATCATTCAGTTAGACTAGATACAACTAGCTCAACTGAGTCTAACTGAGTTAAACTGAATACAACTCCATAAACTACTCTTCCAACTCTGTCATAACTCTGCCACTTGAGTTCTAACTAAATCCTCCATGCATGAACTCTAGTAAACCCTTGGGAATTGCGTAATTCCCTCAGTCCACTGATGTGCCACATCTGTGCACTGAAACAAAGTGCTCCAAGAGAATAAGTTGTTGTTTAGAGTCTGATTATTATTAAGAGCTAATAATAATCGACATGCATATATTTTTAGATTGACGATCTATAAATAGACTTCGCCCAATATTCTAAAAATATAATTTCATCTATTTTTCCAACTTGATCAACCATCCACAAATAGCATCCTGCAACTTCTGAAATATGATCACCATGTCTAAAAATATACATAGTCTAAAAATAGACTTGTGCCAAAAATAGCCTGTGGGCCCAGTTAGTGAAGGCGACTCTTTTCACTAATCTCATCATCTTGTTGAATCTCAACACTCCCTCTCAACAAGATATGGATTATCGTTCACCCTGATCCTGCCTCTATGGTATTCAAATTTTCTCCTAGTGAGTGCCTTCGTCAGAATATTTGCATCCTGATCCTCCGTAGGAATGTACTGAAGCAACATGATCTTCTGCTGCACACAATCTATGATATGATGATACCAGATATCAATATGTTTATATCTATCATGAAACACAGGAATAAACGAGAGTTTAATACAACTCTAATTATCACAATGTATCATTGTGGGATCTAAATGTGAACCGAAAAAACCAAACAGGATCTTCCTCGTCCAGATAGCCTCACATGCAACTTGACTTGCTGCCATGTATTCTGCTTCTGCTGAACTGAGTGCCACGGATGTTTATTTCCTGTTGTACCAAGAAACTGTCGTAGATCCGATACTGAAAATCCCTCCTGATGTGCTCTTTATGCCTGTTGGGCTTCCTTCCCAATCTGCATCCGTGAAGCCATGCAACTTCACCTCATCCGTCTATCTGTACCATAAACCATACTCAGATGTGCCCCTGAGATATCTCAGGACACGCTTTCCTGCCTTCCAAAAGAGCTTGGTAGCCTTAACCATCACTTGTGAAAGTTGGTTCACCTCATAGCATATGTCTGGTCTTGTATTGACTAAATACATGAGCGAACCCACCAACTCTCGATAAATAGTGGCATCCACTACCTCTGTTGATGTAGCATCCTCTTTCTTCCAATTTCCTGGAAGAGCAGTGTCGATAGGCTTGCAGCCTTCCATGTGAAACTTCTCCAGTATCTCCTGGGCATACTTGCCTTAAGACACAAACAGTTCACCTTCCCGCTGCCATATTTACAATCCAAGGAAATAATGAAGGAGGCCCAAATCCTTCATCTCAAACTCATTTGCAAGATCTTCCTTGCATGAGTGTATCAACTGCTCATCACCTGTTAGTATTAAATCATCAACATAAAGAACAATGATTAAAATCATACCCTCCACCACAATCTGGTACAGGTTTGCATCCGCCTCACTCTTGGTGAAACCAAGTCCAGTGAAATCGTTGTTGATTTGAGTGTACCAAGCACATGGTGCTTGTTTCAGACCATACAACGCTCTTTTGAGCCTGGACACATGCGACTCGCTGCTGAAGATCTCAAATCCTTTAGGTTGCTCAATGTACACCTCTTCCTCAATGATCCCATTAAGGAACATAGTCTTCACATCCATCTGATGAATGTGCCAACCCATCTACACTGAGAGAGCAAGGATGGTTTGTATGGAAGAATACCGTGCAACAGGTGCAAAGGTTTCTTCATAGTCAATCCCCTCAATCTATGAGAAGCCCCAGGTAACAAATATTTCCTTATACTTGTCGACGCTCCCATCAACAGCTTGCTTTACCTTGTAGATCCATCTTGATCCTACAACTGATTTTCCCACCGGCCACCATGGCATCTACCCATGTGGGCTCCTGCACTGCTTCTTCAAAAGAAGATGGCTTGGTAACAATACACTTGCTCATAAGAGCCATGTATCCAGTAAATTGGTCAGGTGACTGTCTCTGTCTGAGCTGTGATGTAGGGACTCCTACATTATGTGTCGCATCAAGCTTCAGTCTCTCAGCTTCTGTTGTACGCTTTCTACCTTGTCTGATATTTGGTTTCGCATGAGTGGACTCCTACACTCCATGAATCTCCTCCTGTGGTTGATCCACATCTAGAGGCTCATATTTGGGAACAAGAAGTTCCTCCTCCGCATGCAAGTGTAGCTCCCTCTCAAGCGAAAACTTCATGGCTTTCCCCTCATTGAATTTTATATCCCGTCGCACCACAGTCATCCAACTGTCTGGCAAATACACATGATAATTATGGGGTGTTTCTATGTATCCCACAAATATCCCAACTTCTGCAGTCGGCTCCAGCTTCTTCTTGGCATCCTTTGTCACATGAATGTAAACAGATGAGACAAAAATCTTCAAATGAGAAATATCAGGCTTCTTACCAGTAAAAGCTTCTTCAGGTGTACTCATGCCAAGTACTCTATGAAGACAATGGTTTTGCACATAAACCGCAGTGTTTCATGCTACCGCCCATAAGTGCATCAGTAGGCCCTGGTCATGCAACATCTCTCGTGCAGCACCCACGATCATTCTGTTCCTCCTCTCCGCGACCCCATTTTGTTGTGGGTTATGAGGCACTATGAGTTCTCTTCGAATTCCTTATTTTCTACAGAAGTATTTGAATTCGCCCAAGATGTATTCACCACCATTATCGCTCTGTAGAGCTTTCACTTGCTTCCCCGATTCCTTCTCCACCAATGCCTTGAACTCATATAACTTTGAGAATGTTTCACTCTTCTTGTGCATGAAGAAGATCCAGCATCTATGGGAATAGTCATCAAAAAATATAACATAATACCTATGTTTTTCTGTTGAAGCAACCGAGAAAGGTCCACACACATCTGTGTGAATTCTCTCCAGGATCACCGAAGCATGGTTCTCCTTCTCATGAAAGGTGGTCTTCACAAACTTACCCATATTACATTCCTTGCACTAATCTGACTGTGCAAGAGTACCCTTGGGAAGTCTAGTAGAAATCCGCTACAAAATCTTCAAAGCGCCATGGTGAAGATGGCCCAATCTCCTGTGCCATAATTCGCCCTCATCCCAGCTCACCACTTCTTCTGCTTTGCCCACCATTGCAGCGCAGCCATCTACCTCCAGCTTGTATAGATTCTTAATTCGAACCCCTATCTTCTTGGTTTGACCCATTGTTTTATGTCAAAGGAAAGCTCTTCCCTCACTGAAAACAACATCATAACCTTTGTCTTCCAGCATTGTGACCGATACCAAGTTCTTCTTCAGACCTGTAACATGCATAACATCCTTCAACAAGAATGGATTACCGGACTCCCTCTCAAAGGTAATGGTCCCAATGCTAGTCGCACTGTACCGACTGTTGAGCCACAAGATTGTGCTTTCTTTCATCTTACTTTACCTCATTTTCCTTTGTCCATTGTTATCCCAGACCCAAATGATCAATGAAATTAGTTAAAATTACTTTTAGAATGATTAACATGGCTAACTTTCTAAGTTTTGTGATTTTGTCATTTGTAATGCATTTTGACCGGAACTAGCTGCAGAATGCAGACATTCCGTAGCTAACCGAAAATTCTGCAGCTGTCTTCACGTTCAAGCATGTTCCAGGTGTCCTCTCAGGAAAAGTCACACATGGGTATATTCCACATTATGTCCTCATTGTTCGTTGCTCACCATGAAGACTGAACCGAATTTTGGACGTGGTTTTGGTACGTGGGAACTCATTCAAGGAGGCAGACTTCTAATAGGACTGTCCTAGTCCAGATGTCCTTTTTCCCTTTACGCTGCCATCTTTAGAGTCCTGGTACGATTTTGATAAGGAAAGACAATGATCCTCGTATTGTTGCAAGTTCTGTTATGTAGATTTGTTATAAAAGCACTTGGGAAACCGAGAGACAAGCTCTAGATTTTGCTTAGATTTCATGTATTGACTACTATATTTCTGAAGACCGAGACTACTCTGTTTCAAGTTATTTTCCTTTAATGAAGAAGACAGCATTGCTTTGAACGTGTTGAGTTGATTTTGAGTTAGATTCCGTCTGGTGGTAGAGGGCCCCTGCCTCCTGCACGGCTTTACTTTCGTAATCTAGATAAGTATCTTAGTTGTTTTCACGTTTTTGAAGTTCGAGTTCATAGTTAATTTCATTAGCCACGATAGCTATACTTGTTCTAAGAAACTCTTTCAAAAGAAGAAACTTTTCCAAAAGATCATGATAATGAATGGGAAATGGCTATAGTGTTGTAGGATTTATTTGTAATTTCTTTTGTTCATTATCACAGTTGAACTTATACTAAGCAAACTCTTCCAAAAAATCCTTATGATGTCTAAGGCATGGCTGTGATACTTAATGTTTCAGTTGTTTGTTTGCACTAAGTAGCATAGCTGATCTTACTCTTAAAACGCTCTTCCAAAATATCATAATGATGGGTAGGAGATAGCTGTGATGTCTTAGTTTTTAAATTTCTTTCAGTCTTTATGTTTGCATTTGCACTGAATTGTACAGCCAAGAGTGTTCTAGCAAGCTCTTCCAAAATACCATTCATGATGGACCAAACAGGCTGTAGAATCCCATAGATTAATGCATGATAACTTACTTAGGGTACTCCAGAGTCAAATTGCATTCAATTCATGCTCTGTTATTTTGCTTTAAGTTTGATAATGGCTTGTTAGTTCAGCACTGTTTTAGACTAGTGACATCTTATTTCAGTTTTAGCTTAGCTCATTGTATTTTCATCCCATATTTAGTTGTCATCCATTGCATATTAGATTACATTAGTTGTTAAACTTAAAACAATACGGCCTTCATTATTTACAAAATCTCTTTTGTTCCAAATCCAATTGACTCATAATCAGAACAGAAGACAGTATCATCTCAAGGCCTGAAGTACTTTTGCAACTTCTTTACCACTTCATAAACAAAGCCTGTCCTCAAAAGACTACTTTAAAAAGAAATCTATAACTTTTGAATAAGATTTAGTGATGTTAAACTAAGTTGCAGAATAGAATTAGGAGCTAGTCTTAGAGTAGAGATCTTATGATGCTAACAATATTTTTCTCCAAATGTGTTTCAAAAAATCTTTAACCATGGATAAAATGTTGTATCATTATAAGTTGATTGTTTATTTTTTTAGTTAGGAGAATTTGTATACTTAGCTGACCATTTCTCAAGCTCTCCCAAAATACCTTTGATGAAAGAATTGGACAAGTTAAGTTTATGTTGTGATTCATTTTCTTGAAGTCATTATCAAGCTTTGTATTCTGCTTAGTCATAGTTTAGGTTTGATTCTGTTTCAGTATTTGCATTCACATTTGTCATTTGTCATCAACCAATAAGGCTTCACTCTATTTTAACCAGTAGTTTCTTTCCACTAGATTTTTAGTCATCTTCGTTGTGAACATAAAAACCATCAAAAGACAAAAAACATCATAAATCATCATAAAAGACCAAAAACATCATAAAACACTAAACACAACGCATTAGGAGACAAACACCTAGGCACATACAGTGCACTTCACTTAAGCAGTTTACCAACCCTGGTTGACAATTAAATGAACTCAATTTAGGAGACTAGGTTGAGCACAAACACCGACCATCGTCACCCATCTATATATGCATCTGGAGGTCCTTCTCCTCCAAGTCACTAAACAACTCTTTGTCTCCCGTCATATGGAAAGACGCACCACTATCAAGATACCACAACGATCCCATACAGCTTGAAACCAAGCATGCGATCAAAGAGAAATCAAGTTCAAATTGTGAGGCTAAGGCCTCTCCAGCTGCAGCTCCAGTAGCCTTCTTATTCTTCTTCTTCTGTGGACAGTTAATGGTGAAATGCCCATGTTCGTGACAGTGAAAACACTTCACTTTGGAAAAATCCTACTTCTTGCCTTTAGCTTCGGATTTTGAAGGAAATTTCTTCCCCTTCCCTTTCCTAGATTTGGAAGCCAAAGTGAAATTCTCTGCATCTTCATTCTTTGATGAAGACCCATCCCTAGTACCCAGCCTTATCTCCTCCTGCACAAGATCCGACCAAAGTCGCTCCCATCCTGGCAGTTTCTCCCATCCATTGATAGAGTATTCGTAGCTATGCCAACTCTTCAGAAGCCCAAGGAGAGAAAATCTCACCAAGTGTTCATCATCAATATTAACCCCCACACTTCCCAGTTCATCCTTGCAGTGGACAAACTTCGTGAGGTATTTTGGAATACTGTCGCCCTTCTCCATTTTTATTTTTCTGAGCTTGTCTTTAAGCACCAACTTCCTCTGGTCACTTCTGATTTGGAACAAATATGTCAAAGCCTTCCACATTAAGAATGGAGTGGCTTTCCCGTGAAGGTTGGACACAATATGGTCCTTCACACCTTCCAACAAAATTCTTCTCGTCTTTGCTGTCTTCTTTTTCCATGCGTCAAGTAATGCAGCATCGCTAGATCTCGGCTTAGGAACATCGCTATCGATGAACTCCTTTAGTCCATTATCCTCCAGCATTGCCTCCATCCTGTCCTTCCAGGCTATGTAATTGGAGCTCCCATCAAGGGCATACTCCAATCGCAACCCATTGAAAGCCATTTCAATGTATACTCAACTTCTGCACCAAGAATCTTCTGTAGCAAATTTGAATTGGCCACCAGCACAAACTCACCAATAATTCATGATTGCAATCTTAAAGAATTAACAATGCTCTGATACCATGTAGAAATTATTATACATTAGCATGCATACATCTAGATTCCCCTTGTTGTGGACAATTTTGTCACCCCTAGAGACAGTCTAGAGTTGCCATAGACCAGTGCCTAGGACATCTTAATATAGCAAGGAGCTCTTCATATAGCTTGGGTTGTCAATCCAAAAGCTTCCTTACTATCTCTTGTAAAACAAGGAAATAAGATTAAAATGGAACCAATCTCTCTCAGAAGCTGATACAAAGATAAGAATAGTGTAGGAACATTATGCAAAACCCCAATACAAAGGCATCAGAGAGTTAAGAGACAGCTTACTGCAAAGAGGGCCAGCTCAAATAATATATCACAGAAATCAAATATCAGGAAATGAGTGCAGTGAGGAAACATAAAGAAGATATTAGTTAACATGAGACTGATACCCAAATACACAACAGAACCACATAAGGGCATATTAATTTATGAATCCTTATATGACAATGGCGTTTTAAAAGCACCCTCCTCAAGTAACTAATATAGCGGAAAATATGGATGAAGTGAACATGGAACAATATATCATGACTAGGCCTATTTAAAGCGCTTGACTAATTCCAGAAAGGGCATCAACAAGGATGAATCCTTACTGCAAACTAGTGAGCCACTCGCATTCTAGAACATGATACGAGAAGATAAATAGCATGAAATGAAATATTGTATTAACACATAAGAGAAAATTACATACTGTGAGATACCAAAGACCAAAATCCTCAATACAGTTATAACTCCTCCTCACTGAGACCCTACGGGCTCTGAACCTTCATACAGAAATATTACAAAATGTATACAAAAGCCTTTTCACTGCACATTTTGCTGATAGAAATCTGGAACCCTTCTAATGTCTTACTTCTGGGTATTTATAGAGAAGATAGAGAAGTCTCGAGAAGGAGGTAGATGGAGCACATTTAATGACTCAATTTGAATAAAATGGCGGAAAACATTCGCGCCCACACTGTGAATGACTAAGTATAAATGACTGTACTTTACAATCTGTCTCTAGAAATAAATGCTGGAAGATGAAAATATTCTTATAAACAAGACACAAATAATAATATATACAATGTTCTGCCTCTTTCTGAAAGAGGGAAAGTCTGCTGCCATAAAACTCTGAGATGGCCTACGATTTTGTATTGTACTTTTGGCCCTTCAACTTTGAATTTAAATCTCAGGTCTTTAATGTGTGAGGTTGCGCTTCCAGATCTTTCACCGATGTCTCTTGTTGCCCATTAATATTTTCACCTGCTCAAATCTGTCTCTTGATTTTCTCTGGAGGGTTCTGTAGATTCACATCCATGTTTTCTTTAATGATGGTCATATCATACAACCACCCTCAGCTTCCCTCCAGACTTTCTGCCTCAGAAACCGTCAAGAGAGGCGCTTCTGATCTCTTGATCAAACAGCAGATAATGATGAATTTTCGACCGTGACAAACCTGCAAAAAACACGAATTAGTTAGGAAAAACTAGACTGGGATGGAGGTGAGGGCGATGGTAATGACGGAGGTATGCAATATGGCAAGAACGTGCAGGGTGGCGGAGAAATGACAATGAGGATACGGATAAACAGACGGGAACGTAGGTTTTTGTGTAAAACAATAGAAACACGACGAACGAATAAGAACGACGAATTAAGGATGAGAAACATATATATATATACAGCGGGAGAAAATGACATGGACACACGGGAATATGACGCGTGGATGTATGAAAGACAGGTGGCGAACTAACGTGGCTGCGGAGTCAACAAATGGGGGGAGACTGAATTCCGGCCGTTGGATTTTGGAAGACGGATCAACGGCTCGGAGGCGACGGGAGCAACGCAGTGGTGGGCCACGGAACATAACAGACACAGGTTAAAGGGTGAGCAACTCTGGCAGATATCCGCTGTTGGATGGAGATCAGCAGATCCAACGACGCGGATGAATTCTGCTACCCGGCCTTTGTACAAACTTTAACGCGCGGGAAAGTGGTTTCTTGGGCCCGTACCAAAGACACGCGGCGCGTTTTAAATGGAATCGCTGGCATTTGGTTCAAAACCACCAGTCCGGTGGAAGTGGTGCGGGATTTACCGTCGGTTTTGGCAATTCGTACAGGCGCGGGGACCACCACATAAAACAAACACCGCTCCGTTGATTGAACTCGATCGGATGGTTGCAATTGCTCCCGAAAACATTATGGTTAAGCCCCCTCCTCTCCGGCACATGGTTTTGCGCTCGGGACATATGGAAGTTAACGCATGGGGGGGCTAAGGTCTTAGGACTGGGCCCGATAAATTTAAATTATGGGTTTTTAACTTTGGCAAAGCTTATTTTCTGAGCGGGGATGGTAATTTTAAGCGGGAGCATCGAGATTTTAAGCCACGATAGAGATGTGAAATGGATTTTAATGAGGCAGCAGACCAAAATTTTAAATGCAGGGGTTAATATGTACAACACCTTTGATCTCACAATATTTAACTTCTTGCAAAATACAGAATCATTCCACTGTTAATCTTTTGTGGAAAATTAATTGCACACACATGTGAAGCATAAATAAAAAAAATCGCACATAACACAGTTGTTTAACGGGAAATCCTGAAGCTGAAAACCCCAACTATCATATATTATGTATCATGGAGATCATGTAACAATCTCATACAAAGCTTAGTACATCAAGCTCTCAGTACAATACAATCGTCACACACTAATCAAGAATAATCTGCAAGTCCATGCACTGATCTATGCCCCCTGCTAGCTTGCGTCCACTGCGCAATCCCTACTGAAGAATAGCTCTGAATGAATTCGAATTACCCTTGCCTTGACTGCGCAATCCTCATTGGAAACTCCAATGTGTGTGTGATGCATTCAATGCATTACTATAGTCACAACAGATAGTCCATATTTCCCTTTCACCTATCTCCCCACTAGGTCTCCACTGGAACTGCCATGTACTATAGCTAACTGCTGTATTTTTCATTTGATTAATGATTTATTATTTGTGAATCAATTAACTAATTAATTCACTCCACTCTCACTAGTGTATCATTCAGTTAGACTAGATACAACTAGCTCAACTGATTCTAACTGAGTTAAACTGAATACAACTCCATAAACTACTCTTCCAACTATGTCATAACTCTGCCACTTGAGTTCTAACTAAGTCCTCCATGCATGAACTCCAGTAAACCCTTGGGAATTGAAAATTCCCTTAGTCCACTAATGTGCCACATCTGTGCACTGAAACAAAGTGCTCCAAGAGAATAAGTTGTTGTTTAGATTGTGATTATTATTAAGAGCTAATAATAATCGACATGCATCTATTTTTAGACTGACGATATATAAATAGAATTCACCCAATATTCTAAAAATAGAATTTCATCTATTTTTCCAACTTGATCATCCATCCACAAATAGAATCCTGTAACTTCTCAAATATGATCACCATGTCTAAAAATAGACATAGTCTAAAAATAGATTTGCACCAAAAATAGCCTGCGGGCCCACTTAGTGAAGGCGACTCTTTTCACTAAGCTCATCATCTTGTTGAATCTCAACAATAAAGCATATGGAAAGAAGGAATTTGAAAATATAGGTGCATGGGTTAGAAATCCTGTGTTGGAAATATTGTTATTGATGGCAAAGGAATTGGCAAAGCAAAGACAGGAAGGCAAAAGAAACAAAGAGGTAGCAAAGGCAGTAGATGAAACAAAGGAATTAGGGGTTTAATACAGTTTTCAAAGGAAATGGAAAAAGGGAGAGCTGCTAGGAAGAGTCAAGGATTTAGATTGAAGGACAAATTGAATATCTGGCCAAGATTTGTGTATGTGGATGAAGAACCGTGGAATTATGTTCGAGTAAATCTGGAATTTACATGACCTGTGTAATTAATTTCATAATGGGCATATGATACCTACGGCGCACAAAAAAGAATGAATTCATCAAGATATGTGTATTATGGAATCCCCTGAACCTCTGTGTGAATAATCTTTGTAATGAAGTCGAATGATGTCATGTATAATTGGAAGGGTTGAATAATACTCTGTATCTGATGAGGGAGTTGATGGGAGATGGCACAGATTAATGGAGTAGCAGAACACTTGGTGATGACAGAACGCAAATCATTAAAGAGTAATTTAATTATAATAATACATTTAAAAGGCGTCGGAACCCTGCGTGGATGAGCGGAACCATGACCATATGAAAAGTAAAGGTGGTTTACGGTTTTCATCGCACCACCTATGTGGAGTAAGCGGTATTTCCGGATGAGGAGTGATTCCATAGAATGCTCGACACATGTCCCGGTACGATTTTACAAAACCGCTTTTTAATCTAACGTTCGGCATCAGAGGTCGAAGCGATATGCATATACGTCGTTGATCTAGAAGCTTGTTAATCTAACGGTGATCGGACGTTGGACTTGCACGAGGTTTAATGTGGTACGATGGGCGTATTGGATTGGCTATTAACTATGTATGTGGGCCTGGGATCAAAGGTTTATCGCAAGATTAATTTATTTGGAAGCGTTGGATGTTTCTATAAAGTCCGAAGGGTTAAACTTTAGATATAAGGCTTGGGAATTCAAAAAGTTGTAAATATAATTATTTATCAATTTCTTTAAAATTGATAAATAAATTAAAAGGAGATCAAAGGTCCCGTGGGACAAACTAAAAGGAATACCACTAGCAGTTCATGGTTTTGACTCATGGTTTTAATAAAGGGAAAACTATATAAGGAGAAAAAAAAGAAAAAAGAACGAGGTGTGCATTGTAAGGGTTGTGAATAAATTTTCTAAAAATAATATATGTATGGGCGAGCTCTATTCTTAACTGATAAATCTGAGACCACGATGCACCCATGAATATAATCTGATGATGATAAATCTCTGGTTTGAATGACGGATGATATCATGAAGAACTGGTGTGAGTATATAGAAAATAAATAAATCTGGTGATCGGCAAGGTATGTCGTATAGAAACTGGTGGATCCAAGTATGAAAATTGACGAAATGAGGTTCGCAGTAGTGCTGAGGGTCGAAGCCTTCAGAGAGGGGGTTGTAGCTCCCTTCCAGTGGTAGCTGGTAAACGAGAGAAGGTTGTAGCCTTCTGCAGGTGGGTGCCTGCGTGCTGGTATAAGTCTGCACCAGCATATATTGTAAGAATTTTTCTCTATAATAAATATTGAAGACTAAGATTACAGCAGCGGTGGTTTTCTCCCAAATTGGGTTTCCACCTTAAATCCTGGTGTTCATATGTGTTGTGTATATTTGATGGTTTGTTTCATTATTTCTGTTCATGCTTAATGCTTATCTGATGCAGTGCTCTAAGTAAAGACATAATAAGATATCTAGACATACATGTTGGATGCAGTACTGTAACATAAGGTTTAAGAGAAAGAAAAGAAAAATAGTTCAGTCCAAAATACTGATTCACCCCCCCCTCTCAGTATTTTCCAACATCCTGCGAAGAAAGCTCATGTTTTCGATATTCACAAAGAAAAGAAAGTTTTTATGGAAGCAAAGTGAATTTTTCTGGATGCAGGAGCTTCGACTTCTACTACACAACCAAGGCCTAGTAACTGCAACATATCATTAGTTTCGACATGGAACCAAGTTGTGACGCAAGATTGATCTCTAACACAGAACTTACTAGATCAAGTATTTTAAGATATTTTATGCAGACTTGTATGAAGTTGTTAAGAGATCAAAATGTTGTAGAAGGGCTTCAGGAATTAATAGATTCCTACGCATCAAAATAAATATCGCAGAGTGATATTCACGCAATCAATAATGTACATCGACAGAAGAGAACTGAAAAAGAGATGAGACTTAGTGCACAAATAGGAGAGTATGAAATGGATCAAGTTATTCTGGGTTTGGGATATGATGCTAATGTATTGACAAAACAAGCGTGGGAATTAATGGGTAAGTTGAAGCTACAATGGTCAAATATTCAGTTAATATTGACAAGTCAGCAAAATATCTTTCCTATGGGAAGACTACCAGGTGTCATAGTAGACATTGAAGGAGTTCGCACTATTGTTGATTTTGAAGTAATAGAAATTATTGATGATAGTAATTCTTATCCCGCGTTCCTTGGAATTGATTTGGAATTTGACAATATGGCCATAATCAATATGAAGAAGAGACAAATGATATTTTAAGGAAACAATATGAGGGTTATTGTTCCTTTAGATCCATTAGTAGGAGTAAGATATACAGAACCAATCAAAGAAGAATACATCGCAACTGACATAGATAACATCTATCAGTTGACAGCTAAGGAAGAAAATTATATTAATCCTATTGTAGATGGCAAGTTGAATTGGGATCATGATAGTTTTTTCACATCAGATTCAGAAGAATAATTGGAGAATTGGCAGAAAATGTTGCATGAAGTATCTACAAAGCATTGTGCAAGAATGAAAATAGTAGTTCGTTATATGACATCTTAGGTATGTAAATTGCCTTCTTATGATGGTTTGGGAAATGTAGATACTTTTCTTACTGCTTATGAAGAATAATTTCTAGAAAATCAAATATTTTTAGCTTTGGATATAGCCTTAAGAGCTACCCCTGCTAGATCATGGGGCACACACAAGAAGAATATAGGATATTGGAAGGTATGTCGAAGACTAATGTGGATAAGGTTTGGACAAGTAGAAATGAAAATGCATGAGAAATATGATGGTGAAACTGACCCTAGAAAGCATATCCAGTTGTGCACTACAACATGAAAGCAGATTCCACAGCAAGAATGGGTACATGGATTTATTCACACATTTGAGACAATTCCATAGAATTGGTACCTAGAAATAGAGCTGCGACATGGTACTATGAACTGAGCAGACTTGGTTGATAGTTTTATTTTAACATTTAGCTTTGAGGATGAATGTTCAGACATAGATTCAGCCCTTCAAATAGTAAAGGAGAAGATCTTTGCGAGTGTAACCACACTAACATGGTAGCAACCTAATTGGCATGTGAAGATAGAATATGCACTAGAATGTTATAACATTAGTGCAGAAGAAGAAGAATATCCTTACAACATTGACATAGCATAATCAGAAGGACACCGCGAAGTATAAGGACCTCAAATAGAGATACTAGACATAAAAAATCCATTGAATACCAAAAAGGTGAAGATAGGATCAGAAGAGGAGTCGAATTTTGCAACAATAGGAGATTACTGGGATGAGGAGACAGTTAGTAAAGTTACAGAGCTACTCCATGAATATCAAGAATTGTTTCCCACAAAATTTTCAGATATGAAGGGAATATTAGGAGATCTAGGGGTCATGAAGACTCCCCTTGAGCCTGATGTGAAGCCAAGCAGAGACCCCACAAGTTGAACCCAAAATACAAGGAGAAATGAAAGATATAACTTGATAAGATGATAGCAACAGGGATTATTGAAATTTTCGAAGAGTCAGAATGAGTAATTCATATGGTGGTGCAGGAAAAGAAGACACAAGGAGAGATTAGGATATGTGTTGACCTAAGGAAGTTGAACAATGCATGTCTACATGATCCTTTTCTTACCCCTTTCACATATGAAGTGTTGAACAACATAGGAGGTTAGGAAGCCTACTCATTTACAGATGGTTTCTCAGGTTATCATCATATCATAATTCTACCTGAAGATCAGCATAAGACCACATTTGCTACAGAATGGGGCTAATATTAGTACATAGTGGTGCCTTTTGGATTGAAGAATTCCCCTACCATATTTTCCAGAGTGGTGGTCACTACTTTTAAGGAGTACACTCATAATTCTTGGAAGTATACTTTGATGACTGGAAAATATTTGGACTATTGAGAAAACATGTTGGGAGTTTAAGGCTTATGCTCCACACTTGTAGACAACATCATATCTCTTTGAATCTAAAGAAGTGCATATTATGTGTACCTTTTGGTATATTGTTGGGACATATTGGTTGTAATCAAGGACTCATGGTGGAGCCTGCTAAGATTTTTGTCATTGTGAACTTGGACCCACCTAATACAGTAAGACAATTGTGCAATATGTTGGGACATACAGGGTATTACAAAAAGTTCATTAAGCGATATGCACAGATCACTGCGCCTATGGAGAAATTGTTGAAGAAGGATGTAACTTTTTAATGGCATGACGAATGTCAGAAGAGCCTTGACACATTAAAAGAGAAGATGGCTAGGTACATAATTACTGCAATTGGTTACCTGACAAGATGGGTCGAAGCACAACCAGTAAGGGACTGCAACGCAGAAAATGCAACATAGTTTATTTTTGAATACATATTGTCTAGATTTGGTTTTCCGAAGATATTGATGAGTGACCAAGGCTCACACTTCCTAAATAATACTATTGAAGCATTTAATGAGGAGTTCCAAGTCTATCATCAGAAGGGTACTCCTTATCACCCTCAAGCCAATGGAACAGTGGAAGCATTTAATAATATTTTGGAGAATGCACTCACCAAAGTATTCAATGTGAATAGAGATGATTGGGACCTTAGAATTCATGTTGTGTTATGGGCTTACAGGACCACATGTAAGAAGTTGACATATCATACACCTTTCAAGTTGGTGTATGGGCAATAAGTTATGATTCCCATGGAGTATATTGTGCCCATCTTAAGGATTGCAACCTTTGAAAATATGGTAGACCCTGAAACAATGCAGGAAAGTATGTCACAACTGATTTCCTTGGAAGAAGACAGATTTATAGCAAGATTCCATCAACAAGTGCAGAAAGCAAGAGAGAAGACCTAAAATGACATACATCTCAAGCAGAAGAAGTTTAAGGTAGGAGACCTTGTTCTCCTTTATGACAGTAAGTTTGTAAAACTTCCATGGAAATTCAAAATGCATTGGTTGAGCCCATATATTATCAATAATATTACTGATGGAGGTGTAGTTCAATTGGCAAAGTTGAATGGAGAATTAATTCAAGGAAGGGTAAATGGCAGCAGGTTGAAGTTGTACATGGACGATCCTGCCCCTACAACTTTGCTATGAATAAGAAAGGAGAAAATTCTTAGTGCCACCTACAGTTGAAAGTGGGCACTAGACTATAAAATACTCTGCAGAAATAGCTTCGACATGGGAGGATACTTTGCTACAACCTGTATTATATTGAAGCTTGAAGAATCCACGATGTATGAAGGATTACCGTGACATATGAAGGATTGTGTGCTGTAATATGAACGTGTCAGAGTTCATCAAAAAAATATAACCGTTAAAAGGAAACTTGTCGTTGGGGGAGCCAAAAATCGCATTTATGGAGACAACTTGGCAAAGATCTAGGGATAGATATGCAGTTAATGTACCTAATCTGAACACAATATAAACAATATCTGAGCTAATGATGAGGTAAGAAGATCAAGAGCGTTATAAAAAGCCACATCCTACCAATATTTTGGCACTTTGTTGTCTAAAATCTCAAAAGCTGTTAAGTATTGAGAATTTGTGTGCTTGTATGAACACTAAATATCTAATTCGTGTATTTGAAGAGAAAGGTATAGAAGGTGTCGTGAAAGCCACAAAACCTGCAACATCACCATCACTAGTAGCATCGCCCCTCATGAACATAAGATCTTCACGGAAGAAGCCAACCAAGGAAGAAAGAACAAAGAAGAAACAAGACAAGAAACTCATCAAGTCACATCAAGAACCCAACCCGTAAGATAAAACAAAGAAGAACTAGAGAAGGATCACATGGAAACAGAGAGTGCAACAATTACATCACCGCTTCCACCATACATGCCACCCAGGAAACCCAATGCAAAACCCATCATGGATTTAAAGGATTCGAAGTATGGTACCTTTACACCGCTGCTGCAAGAGAAAGTGTCGTTTGAGGGAGAATTTCTTGGAAAAATCCCGCAGTTGAAGTTTGCAGATTTTAACTTCAATGATATAAATAAATACCCTTATTTCACACCAAGAATATATCTAAAGCAGGTCCACTACCTGGAGATTGGTGTGACAAGTTTGGAGTCGTATCAGTGGGTGCATGGGTTGGAGTAGTCTAGATTACTGAACATGCTCAATTTTCCGCACTTCAGCAAAAGTACACCAAACACAGCCTGTGTAAGACAATTTCTCATGCTTGTGCACAACAGATGCCTCTGGATGGGAAATAGGATCCCAATTGAAAAAATGTTTATATGGAGTATGATGAGGTTGTCGTATCAAGGACAAGATCTCGTAGAAGAGTTTGTGGGAAAAGATCAAGACAAAATAGTAGCTCAGAACATGAAGGAGAAGTTTCGATTGGTAAAGGAAAGCACATATATGAAATCAATTCAATTAGTGATTAGGGAGTTTGATTCTCCACAAACATATTAGCCAAGAAAATTATGAGGAAGTTTCGAGCCAAAGAATTCCTTGCAGTAGTAGTTTCCTTAGCAACGCAATTCAACAACGGGGTTTAGTACAACTAGGCCAGATATCTCGAGAAGGAATTTTTGGATGAATATCGCGAAGTCCAAAAGAAAGGTATAGCCTTTCATTATGCATGGTTGATTCTGATTATAATAATGTTGGCATGGAAAGAACCGAAGTATTCACAGTTTCCTCCCATAGAAGCGAATGTGTGTGAATCTGTGCGATATGCCTCATTGTGGTATACCAATGAGACATCACACGCACAGGAGAACAAGATATTTTTTGTCTTATGTCACATGAGTTTACATATGTTGGTGAACCATCATCCTCACCTCTCACCAATCTTGTATGAGAAATATAATGTTGTTGCAAAGTTCAAGGCCGATTTTCACAGGTTATATGTGCAGGCTCGAAGAGATACAATGAAGACATGGCATCCTCTGCCATACTTAGTCACAGAATATGATATTGCTACACTAATAAAACAGTGGCCCACAGAATGGATGACTGTCTCGGAGGAAGATGAAGAACGTAGTCATATGGATGAGGAAACACCAGAGAATGGAGGCTTGAGTGGAAAAGATAAGGAAAAGGATGAGCAAGAGAAATACCAGGAGCAGGAACACGATAAGGGTCAGCAGGATCCTCATGGAGGTGATGGGCAGGACAAGGAGAAGATAGAGACAGACAAGGGAAAAAGGAAGATACACAACGAAGTTTCCCTGAGGAGCAAGAAGAAGCACAAGGCTGATAAAACGAAGGATATAACGCCAATAGTACTCACTAAGGGGGACTTCAATCAAATTGGGGAAAAATTTCAAGAGGTGATAGCAGAATCGTGGAACATGATTGAGGATCGCTAACACACGCTCCTAATAGGTTTCGAGGAAAGAATCGTAGAATTAAAGATATTGGCGTAGACAATCGGAAAACTAGTGCCGATAAGTTAAGGGATTCGACCAAAAATACTAATAGAGACGACATTTGGGATGAAGATAATGTTGATACCTACCAAAGCTCTGCAGTTTGACTCCACCGAAGTAAAGCAACAGGTGAAAGGTTTGGACCATGTCAATATGAACATCATTGCGCTGCCATTTCCGGTATTGCGTGACCTCCATAAAGGCATCATAAATGAGCTGAAGAAAAAATATTAACTCAACTCAAACTTAAAAATTTAGATAGAACAAGAGCGAGCCTCACTAAAGGAAAAACTGGACTAGGCCATCAAGGAGAAGGATCAGGTAGAACAACAACAATAGAATCTAAAAGAGGTGGTCAAAGCCACATGCAGAGAAGTTTCAGCCATGGATGTCTGCGAGGAAAATCTAGTGGAAGAAAAGGTCACAAAGCTCGGCCTTGCAATCAAGGAATCCAAAAATAAGGTTGCAGACGTACAATTTGAGTACGAGCTAAAGATCAATGAGCTGCAAATGAAGCTGCACCCCACCATGCCACCAGAAGTTTGAGAACAAAGGGAGATTGACCTAAAGGATGTAGTGACAAGCATCTCTGTGACAATGGAAAAATGTGGAAAATTCCTGGAGGACACTTTGTAGATCTGGACTTCACTGCAGGAATATCCAAATGTACATAATCTTGAAGAAGACATCTAGTAGAAGTAGAAGCAGTTGGAGGATATTCGGGCAACTGCGAAGACCTTCTAGTCTCGCAGAAGCTCACCGGGATTAATGAAGGAAGGGTCCTTCAGAAGCATATAGAAGAACTAATGAAAGAGGGGCAGGTTTTGATGAAGAGAACTCAACCATGGTAGGATGGGGCTCTCCAACTGTCTCATGAAGTGGATTGGAAGCTCCAAGAGCTTCGAAAAATGGAAGGTGTAGTGTTGCAGAAGATTGCAGGACCAATCACAGAGGCAATACTAGAAGAAGTGCACAGAGAAGAGAAGTAGGCCACCAAGATACTAGAATAGTACAACAGTGCATACAACAACATCGCAGCAAAAATCAGAGGCAAAGACCCTGAGTGACTCAGGACAAGTCACATGTGAGTGTTGGGGGCCTGTTGGGGGCCTATTGGGCGCAACCCAACTTGGCCTAGATTTTGGCTAAGACTCCACATTTTTAGGAGCAGAGCGTGAAGTGGACCACGTGGCAAAGCATTTTGGATATGCCGCATGGTATCATAGGGGCTTCGGGGTGGCTCGAAGCCCCTCCTTTTTGTAACCGGTTTCGAGTTATAATTGCTTCTTTTGTGGGGCCTGTGGTATTTGGACCACGGTATTTTGTTGATGTAATAATATACAAAGGGATGCAATGGTATGTTTTGGACATCGACCGAATGATATGCTAGATGGTTAAGGGCAAGTTGTAATTTGTATTTTTGTAGCAAAGGGAAGGCTCTGCAACTAAGTGCACAGAGGACTTGGAAGAGTCTGTAGCTTAGTGTGCAGACCACCTGCAGTAGTTGTGTGTGCAGGTTGAGAGCTGATTGTAATCAAAGATCCATCATAATAAAGAAGAATTTTTGGGATGATATATTGTGTTCTTATGCATTTTATGTACCTATTTTCTTAATATTTTTATTGTGAAATAGTTAATTCAGTTTCATGTTATGTCAGCACAGTAATGATTTATGATGTTATATGATGTATTTCTATGATTAAGTGCATGTGGCGAGGTAGCTTGTAAATTTTTGAAGTATTAAACATAAGAATACCACATCGCACAGTCCCTCAAGGCTACAAAAACCTAGTTCTACAACCACAGATAGTCACTTCGAGTAAGATTGCGATCTGCTTGCAGGTTGTTTCCAAAAGGGCCAGTGATCAAGGGTTTTGTTGGTGTGTAGTATATATCGAACCTGGGTCAAGCCCAATCAAGCAAACAAAATTCTATTTTCAAACCCTTAGAAATTTTGTGCTAGTATTTTTTGATGACATACTAATCTAAAACAAATCTTGGGAAGAGCATGTACAACGTTTTGACAAGGCCTTGACATTATTGGAAGAGCAAAAACTATATGCAAAGTCTTCCAAGTGAGCCTTTGAGGTTCAAGAAGTAGAATATTTGGATCATATTATACCACATGATGGTGTTAAGGTGTATCCTAACCAAATCAAAGCTATGAGGGAATTGAAAATCTCCCAATACCTTGAAGAAACTCAAAGGATTCTTACGATTGACAAGATATTTCTGTAAGTTCATTAACAATTATGCTCAAATAGAAACACCTATAATATAATTATCGAAGAAGGAAGCATTTTCTTGGAGTAAAGAAGCAACCAAATCTTTTGAAGAGCTTAAAGACGCTATGTGTTCAACTCCCATCTTGGAAACACCTAACTTCATAAAAATATTCATTATGAGGTTGATTCTCCAGGCCATGGAATTGGTGCAACTTTTATGTAAGAAGGAAATAACTTAAAGGAAATAACTTACTCATTTTAAGGTGCAAGGAGAAAAACATTGAAAATTTTCTCTCAGATTCACCTTAGTAGGTTAAAGAGCTACAAGGTCGCTTTGTGCTATAGGACTAATGATTAGTGCTCCTCATTGTTGATGTATTGGGAATTAGGGCTTAATAAGACTCATAAGCCTTCTTCTATTATCTCAAGTCATTAAAGAGCTAATAATAGGTTCTAAGTTCTAGCGAAGGTTTGTGAGGTAACTTATGAGCTAACTTGACTAGGTAGGCCCCTCAATTATCCTAGGCTCAAGACAGGAGTAATTGAGGAGGGTTGTTGTAGCAGCTATAGTAGACCCTCAACCTCTCAAGCCACATTCCCTCAATCTCAAATCAATATAGTTCAACTTGTTCCTCCTTAGCAAGGTTAATATTTTGTCCAAAAAACCACAATAAATCCTCATAATTCATAGCATGAATGTATGAAGAATAAAATTAATAATAAATTACAAATTCATAACCAAGAGACTGGGGACAACCTATCCAATTTTCCTACTGACGTTGGGGACAACCCCATTGCCACAATTCAAAGTAGCATCCTAATACTTCACCTAGGAAAGGAAATAATAATCAACTTAGGATCAATCATCCATGGCATATTTGTGATATGCATGGTCATTATATTCATCATTATTATCACTTACCTAAAGTACATCATTTTCACAAAGCAAGTCACCCTCTTACTTCTCATCCACAATTATTATGAAATCCTTTCTCACCCAAAAGGTTAGTAGCCACTCATCAAGAAACCCAATATTATAATTAACCAATTAGCTTATCACCACATAGTGATCCCTCCCTCCAAAATAAATGCCTAAAATTTATGGATATTAACCTTTAAACTTGTAGTTGACACTGCAAAATTCCTCTTCAACATAATGGGATTGTGTTCCACCCTCCACTAGTGGTCCCTTGTAGATCCCATTACCTAACATTGATATTATTCCTACAATACCAAAGGCATCTTTATGTAATTACTCATTGATTAGTTGATTTATCAACGCACTTCCATGTCAATCCTTGAAGTCCTTCAAAATTGTCTTATGAGACTCTAATTTGTTTATATATTGGCCCATTATACATATAAATTCCATGTATTATTACCTCTAATATCAAACCCTCATGAGAAACATTCATGCTTTTGATGACCAATATGACTTACGGCTATTTAATTATATGATTAAACTAATTCAAGTTGAAAAGTGACATATGTTTGACTTTAGAGTGATTTGTGGTTTATATTATTATTTCATATGGTGTATATAAAGGAAACATGATCCACAAAGGTTGAGTGCATGAATATCACCATGACATGATTGATCTCCCTCATTCATGGCTCTAAACAAATTTGATGGTTGCTAAGATTTTTAATAGACCTTGTCCCTTAACCTTCTTTAGAAGACTGTAGCAATCCCACAAAAGAGGTTGCATTATTTTAGGAGATTTTAGGACAACCTCCATCTATCAAGGGATTAATTATAAGAATTATACATAATAAAAAATTAACTATAAGAGGAAGCATAGTTGATAGATTAGGCTTGTCTCCTCTTGAGATTGACATTCATCTATTTTTTCTACTCTCAATTTGTAAACTCAAATTTTGAAGCAATGTGTATTTTTTATTCAATTTTCTTGTTGTAAAAAAAGTTTTATATTAAGGTATTCACCTCATTGCTTGCTTACTTTAGGGTTTGGGCCTGCTTTGACACTATGATGTAGGTTGAATCCCATGTACATATAGAATATATGGATAATATTTTATTTTCTTTCAATATCTATAGTTTTATATCTACATGTCCATTCCTTAATTTATATAATTTTACTTATAATATTCCTTTGATTATATATATATATATATATATATATATATATATATATATGTATGTATGTATGTATGTATGTATGTATTTACTACTTTTACTTTTGTTAGAACTATGATTATATTGGGGGGGTGTGAATTAGAATAATGGTAGATTTAATGATTATTAACAAGATGCAACGATTTAAACCATTCAAAAAATAATCATATGAACAACACTAGGAACACCACATGCATTTGGAAACCCATGAAGGGAGAAAACCACAAAAATTATGTCAGAATATTTGTGTAGGCTCCAACCTATTGTTACATCAAATTTACTAGAACCAACTAGAAGGAGACATCCATCCCTTGATTTGCAAGCATCCAATTGTAGGAGGCACCGACCCCCTTTCTTTGCAAGCTATGACTTGAAGGAAGCACCAACTCCCTAAATTTTACAGGGACAAACTTGAAGGATACTCCTATCCCCTGATCTGTAGGCACCAACCTTCTCAACCTAGTAGATCCCTCTTTTATACATTTTCAAACTCAGACCCGCGAGATTTCTTTCCTTTTTTATCCTTATAATTATTTGATTCTCACTTTAGCTATAACATAGATATATATTCAACTGCATCTCAAACAAGCTCAGGCTATCAATATTTCACTCAATCACATCTGCAAACTCTATCTCTATTTTGCATCTCTTTCCTCAACCATAGATCTAATCATAACTTTTCATATCAACTATTGTATCTCTTTTCTCTCTTTTTCCACAAGAACCATGATATTACACATTTAGACTCTACTTATATCCCACATTCAATCCCTCTTCAAGACTTCCTTTCTATGTTAAAAGACCTTAGACAAGAGCTTAGCTCTTTTTCATCTTCTGCAGTATATCACTCTTTCATTCATAAAACATCTTTCTCATACTCACAGGACATGCACGTATTATATTGTTGTCATCTTCTTTTATGGCTTTGGCCCTTTGTTTACCATGGTCTTCAATCCATGGATTTTATCGCTCGACCAAATTAGCATATTTCTCTTTGTCAACTTTTGTATTTGTTAATGGCATGAGAGTCCTTAAGCTTGTTTCCTTTTAGAACTTTCCTCATATAACCATACAATGAGATCGAGGGAAATCATGTCGTTACTAACCAAATTTGGTATTTGGGATTTTTGGCGGAAATAATACCTCAAACATAATCGGATCTTGAATTCCCAATGTTGGCTTGAGGGGTCCTGACCCAAGTTCAGATTTTATGGATAAACCAACAAAACCTCCAACTACTGGCCCTTTCAGCAGTGGTTTTCTTGCGCATACCAAAGCCTCACCCGAAGCAGTATGGGAGGGTGTTGGAGCCATGTTTCCACACCCTGAAGTAGATATTAATGAAGTGTTCCTCAGCAAACCCAATGTGAAATTAAATAGATGCGCACAACAATATGTAACAAAATCACAAAGAATGGGCAATCATAAACAAAATAACACAAAATCGCTTGTTTGCCTTAGCGCGGATAAACAGAACATAACCAGATCTAGATCTTAACCAATGCAGATATGTAAATAGAACTATTAACTATTAATAATCATTCACATTCATATCATATATTTTTGCGCAATCATCAACAAGTAATGCAGGTAATGTGATATTAACAGAACATAAGCAGTAAACAACTCATATGCATAACATAGTAAACTTCACCAAAAATGACCCTTTCTATTAGCTTCTGATCTGTCAATCGATACATCAACTTTCCCTTAAAAACCCTTACGTGCACACAGCTAGCAGAATCTGCAGATAGCAAGGACTAGGTCTCCGCACACACAACCAACAGGAGCCTTCCAACTCAACCCAAACATCCCTTACAGACACATAAACTTATCAGAACATCAATAATTCATTACGTAATATTCACTACTTATCTTAGACATGATCTATTTATTTATATACGCCTAGCACGTAGATACTATGGTCTCAAACCATGGTTTGAGGCCCGAAGTTTACCCTTAAGCCCATTTACATCAAAATTGGGGACTTTGACCCACCCGAAAGCCCCTTGACTCCATTTTCGCAACGCACACATACAAAATTATACAAAAATATCTTCGGAAATTGTGCCTCAGGGGACCCCGCTCCAACACCCAAATCTCTTATTAAACCTTCCTTCAGCGTTGAGTGCTTAACATTTAGCTCCCCGTCATCTAGGGTTGATACTTTAGACTTAAAAACCCTTGTTAACTCATCCGGAGTTTGGATGGAGCATGTAACACCTACCTTGTTCACTACTCAGATGAGATGATAGATTAGATGCCTTTTACAATATAGAACCATGTCCCATATGGAACTGTTAACCTTATTCTTTCAATTGAATATGGATCTAGGTCACTTGTAAACCAATGTATTATTGCTCCACACCAAGAGGGATAGATACTCATATTCTTCTTTCTCCACAGAGAACTTCTCTTCCAAAACCTTGATGTGGTTGCCTTTTTACTTAAACTAAATACCAACCCGAGACTTTTGATATATCACAAATTTGTGGTACCTCTGAATCACAAGATGGTTGGATCTCTTCGCGCTCTCAGATGACATCAATAACTTGAGAATTCCCTACTACTATTTTGGAGAAAAATTTGTTCCCTGGCATATTTTGGCCAAAATAAGATACACAAGAAAATTCCACCAAACCATTTCCTTTGTGCGAATTCTGAAGCCTACCATGTAAGATACCATGTCACTGCCACATCATCTACCACATTGTCTCTCTGCCACTTTTCATGCCATGTAACTTGCACATCACAACCACATGTCACTTGAAAAGGGTCCACTTAGCCACCAAAAAGGCCAAATACACCTACCATGTGTCATTAACTCATAGAACCACATCATCATCCATGTCACATCATTGTCACTTTTTCATCCATGTGGATCCACGTCACATTGGATACCAAATTAGGTGAGTTCCATATGTTAATGATTGTGCACATAGGAATTTCAATATATATCTAAGCCATCAGATAAAGTCATTATTAACTATTAGATCCATCGCACACTATACTTTCCATAAAATTCATACATGTAGAGAGCTAGATGTAATAAGATCCATTACATCAAGTCATTATCAACCGTTGGAACCATCGTGTGCACAAAATCTTGTTAACCTCCACACATGTTGTGCACCCAATGTGAATATGAAATGTTGGATTGTAACTTTTACTATCGTCGGATCTATCACATGCCAGACTGCACATTAACCTCCATGCATTTCTTTATCCGATGTTGATCTGGGTCGTTATATCCATTCATTCTTCTCCATTATATCTATCATGTGAATACCCGCATGGTATCCTATGTAGAGGTTGTGCACCTGATGTAAATTAAGACCACTAATCTTGCCTGCATAATGGAATTTGGTCGTTAATTTTGTAGTTAGCACCTGTGCCACTTACTTGGCCACTTATTGCACGAGTGCACTATGCTCAACCTTTACCTTCCCATAATTATTTTTTGAGGTCATTTAATCCTCTTCTATGCCCTCGGAGGTTATCTTGATTGACCCTATGATGACTAGATGAATGGATATCCATTGACCCCCATCGAAACTTAGACCTAGTATTTTTGTAATCCATCATTTCAAACTCAAGTTTTCTCTTGATTCTTGGGGATTTATACTAATTTCCATATACCATTATAAATCTCTTTGAGAGGGATATCTAACCAAAAACTTTTCATGGAATTTTGAAAAGGTACTTGTAGACGAAATTCCGTTAAATATAGGCAATTAGGATACACCTTCAACCCTCAACAAAAAAACTAGACTACCAACACTTAGTAAGCAACCAAGACATTAATGACATCATAAGCTTAACACATTGTTAATAGAATCAATAGGAGCCCCCTAAACTTGACATTAGTTGGCATCAAATAGTAAACTTTGACATCACTTACAACAGCTAGCTACAAACAATCTCCCCTTGTGTCATTTATGAAAACACCACTAGACATTACCTATAATTTGTTGGCTTTGAGAGCCTTAAATCCCTCTTTCAGGTTGCTAAAACTCCCACTAAATTTGATAAATTTGAAGTTCCATTATCTGAAACACCACTAGACATTATTGGTAATTGATGGATTTGGGACCCTTAACTCCCTTTGAGTTCGTTGAAGTTCCCACTAACTATAAGAACTCTAAAGTTCTACTATATGCTCATTCTTTCTCTTGCTTTGAATTTCCAATGTATACTGATTCTCCCCCTTTTACATCAATGGAAAAGGGTTATAGCTTCTTCCTCACCCAATGAGTTTGACACTAATCAAAAACAAGTTGCCACTGCATTATGGTCCAAATGCCACCTAAATTTTGTTGTTTTTCATTTGTACCAAGATATACCTATAGTTTCTCCAAATTCCCCCCTAATTCAATATATCAAGTTGCTAATTCTACTAGATGCTAAAATTAATCATAATTCGAGCCTTTCATTTCTTCATCTATTGAGAGTAAATATCTCCTCCTAAACACATACTAATTTTTTTGAGCTTGCAGCTCCCCCTGAGCTAATTCTATATCCTTCTCTTTGACCTTATGACATACAACTACCCTCTTTCCTTGTGAAGGAAACTAGTGATCATCTCTCATATTATTTGTGAACTGTGTTGATAATTTTTATATAATAGAGTCTGCCTAGACATATGCATCCTTGATATCCCATTTTAAGAAAATGAGGAAAATTTTGAAATCTTGGATGTTGTTACATCTCACAATCCCCCTTGAGTTGATGTTTTCTTTGATGAGTATCAATCCCTCTGATTCTCATTGTACCAAAATTGATTGTTTGTTTCTCCTTTGATTTCATCTAGGTTCAATCTGTGCTCTATCTTTATTGTACCTTAAGCCTTTTGATGTAGCCTTGGAATGTGTTAGATAGGTTCCTTCTCCTTCTTCATTTATATATTATCTTCTGCAATTTGTATTATTCAACCAATCAATGAGTTGTTATGATTCTTCCTAATTCCATATACTTGTTGATAACTCCAAATCATGTGCATATTAGCTTCCCTTGTCTGAATACTAAATAGATAATGCAACTCTCATCATTTGTACATTTTGTTATCTCATGTATTTTTCTTGAAAAATCCATCTCCCTAATGATTCTTTTTATTTCTTGTTTCATTTGAATCTATACCCACGTCTTCTACTTAATTTCCTCTATTATGCATGTATACTAATCTGGACAACTTTTTAGTCTTTTGTAGTGCTTGTGAATAAGGCATGGTATGATGGATTACAATTGGGTGTTGCTCTTTTATTGATAATTGGAAGGAAATTTTTCCTTCAATCTCTTATCATTTTCTTTGCATCCTTTCAATCCATATGTTAGCACCAATATGCCCCAATATTGAAGTATTTCTCGAGACTCCAAGTCTAAAATACCTTGAAGGCCCAAATTATACCAAAGGCTCATAAGAATGCAATACGTGGGAATAGTTGGGAAATGGGAAAAAACCCTGCCCGACAGGTGTCGGTGGGCAAGCACCGACATGACACAAAAGCATGGGTGGTAGTGTTGGATAAATGAGCATGTGGAGAATGTGTGGGTGCCAAGAATCAATGATGAGTGCGTCGAGCGATCTGGCGACCCACGACGCTCTGCACCATGAACCTACACGAGAATTAACCTGGCTCAGGAGTGTGGAATGGGACACGAGGAAACTCATCGTGCCCTTTGCACCCCTCTAAAACTTTCAAAAGTGAGTTTGGAGGTGATGTGAAGGGTGCCACGTGTCCTTCCACACAAACATCTCACGTGTGCCAAACCGCCACTCAACCCACTGAGTCATCTTATCTGCCACATGAACCATTCCACGTCAGCCTCTTGCCATGCCATACCATGTGCCATATCACCATTCCTAGTGAATTTTCTCACCAATCCTTTCCTACCACGTGGAAAAACATGGTAGCACCCACCTCTCATGTTGATATCATCATGACATGAGCCCAAAATTTTGTGCCGATAGTTTCCTGCCACATGTCAAGTCAATTTTTTTTATAAAAAGGGTTCAGGTACATTTTGTCACTATTATGTCTTATTTCTCCTCCAACTTGGACTATGTGCACCTATGAACTTAACTTACTCATTTATGTGTTCTCCAAGCCTGAATTTGTACATTCAAACTGATAATTCACCCTTATTTCATGAATTCCACCTATTAAAACTTCCACTAAAGCTGAATTTGGAAAAATTCAAAGTTTTAAAGGAACCTTAGCTTCATCGATGTGAGGAGTTCTCTTTTGATAAAGAACATGAAAATTAAGTTGTCATTCTACAAAATTAGTCCATATTTATCCTCAATTTACCTTGTAGTTTGCAAAATCTACGCTTAATTTGCTCAAATCCCTTAGCTTTACCTTGCATGTGCTAGTCTCACAACTAAAAAATGTAAATCATTTTCCCTCTACCTCACTGGAAATTATCCTTTACCCCTGTGGCACTCACTCATTCGTTGGTTAATCCATTTGTAAATCTCACTTTTGTCACTTTCTACCTCCTCAGTCAGCCAATATCCTTTTTAGAAAATCTTAATTTTCAATGGGCGCTTCATCTTCTCCAAGCTCCTTTGAAGTCTAAATGGTTGGTAAATCCAAATATGAAAGCACTTGTGATATAGTAGGGGACCATAACAATTTATCTGCAACGAACTTGGGCCTAGTGGTGGTTCCCCAAGTGTATCACTTCCTAAAGTTGGTATCCTGGGGTGTCAACAAGTACTTTCATGATCAAAGTGTTAGTGTCTCTTCACAAGAAAACAAGGTAGTAATCAAAGTAATACCAGAAGAAATTGTAGACTTGCTCTCATTCCCAGACAAAACAAGTATGAAAATGCTAGATAGATATATACTTGAAGAGAAATGGAAGGTTCTCTCTCGAAATATAAAGTGGATATGTCAAAGAGGGAGTGGTTGCCCCTTTCAGGCCTTTTTCTTACCCCATTATGGCCATTGATGCTATGCCAAAGATTTCTTTCTCTATGGTTTCCCAATTCCTCGGTATCAATATCATTGTTTATGCAACCGAAATGATCTTAAGTTTCTTAGTCTCTTTTTGTCACCCGACCACCAAGGCCTATACAAAGTTTTATTTTACATAATTTGTGTCGTATAAGATTAATTCCAAATTGATAGAATTTAAAGAAGGGAGGTATTTCTGGTACCAAGCTTACTTGGTCCACTTATTTATCCACCAAAAATAATACCACCTTGAAATCTAAAGCTTGGGATGGTGGATGAACATAATGCCCTATCACCTGTTTATGAGGGGTTTCCTATGGTTAGAAAGTCAAAAAAAAACCAAGTCTTCTTCATATATGTGTCATCCTTCATGTAAATTGTATAAACCATTTTGTATGGTCAACCTTTACCTAAAAATCCCCAGTTCCTCAAGGAGAAGTTGTAGTTCACTCTTGATACCTGTTGTGCTATACAACAACCCCCCATTTCATAAAATTTTACTTTAGAAATTATAATATGAAATGGGTCCCTTTTTTAGATTAAATTGGTATTAACTCATCATCCAAAAGACAAACAAAAAATCATTATAAAACCTTTTGAGTTCATAAAACATCGGCAATCGGAAATAAAACAATCACCAATGAAGGCCCCTCTCCTTGCTCCGATGCGATATCACTATCGGCAATCGGGGATTGCGATATGAATGCAATAGAACTTTGCCTTAAAATCTCCCGATGCGAGTTAAGCGATATCGCTATCGGCGATAGGGGATTGTTCGAAAACTCAAAAAAACTACTTAAGTTCTCCTCCGATCGCCGATAGCGATAAAGATAAGCGCGACTTTCAAAAAGGATTGTTATGGCGGCTCAGCATATTATGTTAATTATTATTAAAAAGCCTTCTCACTATACAATGGTAATTGACTTAAGCCCAACCGCCAAATAAAAATTAAATCCACGTTTAATGAGGCTATTCGGGAAAATAAAGGACAGGATGAGCATTTAATAGATTGGCAGGTTCAAACGGCCAATTAATGGAGCAGTTACGCCTAAAATCCCTTCAGAGATTACATACGCGAGAGTCTTATGATTATTTTCCATTATTTATTGATTGACATAAGACTTCTGTACCAGTTTTTAGCCTTCTATTCTCCGCATTACGTTCATTTTATCTTTTGTGCAGAGCTTCTACGCAGAAACAAGTTCAGACCAAATGGGGAAGAAATCTAAGAAACCAAGCACAGCTGCAGCTTCTGTAGTAACAGAACAACATGCCGCCGATCCAGGACCAAGCAAAAAAGGATTGATCTCAGATACTACATGTCTTGGTCTTGGAAATACTACTTGGCAGATCATTTACAACCTGGTTGAAGCCGAGCAACCTCAGCAAACAACCGTAGAAGCTTCAGCAGACGCAAGCCAGAAATCTGACGCTACTCTGAAAGATTTGGTTGATTCCTACCTGCACAGAATAGCGGCTCGGGAACAAATTCTTCCATATACAGATGTAGTAAGATGGGCCATTGAATAAATTCCAATTACGAACAGAATATTCTGCACTATTGATGGGAGAGTTTTTGGTTCGTTTCAGCCTGATGATTTGAGGAAAATGTATCATTTGCCCGAACCAGAGAAGAAGTATAATAAAGCATTCCTGGAGAAGTTTAGAGATGAAAATGAAATTGATTCAGAACCTATACGAGAATGGAGACAAAACCCAGCAAAACACAAACATGATTCTTCGGGTAAGTACTCCATCAGTTCCTTATGTTCTCCTTATTGTTATGCTGGAGCTATGATGTGTCGAATGTGGGGATTGCATGATTCTTCAAAATTTTCCATAGAAATGGTACCTTTAATGGAAGCAGCATGTAATAGTGAAATCATGGATTGGGGGAATATATTATCGGATAAGTTAGCAAACGCTATTCTTGACTTCAGAGGCAAATCCCGTGCTACTGATAGAATTATCCCTCCATTTTACTATAGTGCCTTCATTTTAGATACCCTCTGTTTTAATTCCGAGTTTCCCGTGTTAGGTTGGAGATGGACTCCACAAGACCCCATGCCCATTCATATATATCATCAGAAATTATGGAAAGCCCATTATAAACACCACCTATATCAACTCTGTAATGGACTCATGATACCCATTTATTATGCAATTTTTGCTAGACCTACTCCTAAGATCTCCTCTCAAGTAGAGATTGACTTGATAGCCCTAGGAACCTGGTTCGGAGAGCAAAAATTCACTTATATAAGAGTTTTTGGCAGCCATGCTAGACCTCATGCCCTCCCCTTGTATATACCAGACAAGCTTTTAGCTCGAGAGATAGCATATCAGCTTACATCCGCATCAGCTACAAAAACTCTCAGGAATTCAAAGAAAAAAGTCTGGCCTCCTTTCCCTATAAGGCGCAGCGTCTATACTCTGCGTGATTATAAACATGTAGAGAAAGAAGCAGAAAAGTTTATATGTTAAAACTCGCCACTCTGTCTAATAGACGCTTTGATCCGAAAAAGGTCGTCTATAATGTTCTAGATCAGGCCAAACTCACTAAATTTGAACATAAGGAAGATGAGTTTGATGACCTTTTCTCCTCAGCTGAGTCAATATTTCAAGTTCAAGAGATAGCTAAGATTAGATACCATGATGACGGGTTAGTTGAATTTAACAAACTTAGAGAGCAGAGGTTGCAAACTTTGCCTCTAGATTTGTTAGCCACCGCCCCGATGATACAATCAAGCGAGCCTAAGCACCAGCTTACCAGCGAACATCCTGCTACGTCTAAAAACTCTGAAGAAATCAAAAGAAGAGAGCAGGAGGAACCCCAGAGAAAAGAACAGGAAGAGGCAAACAGGAAAGAAGAGGAAGCACAGAGAATACGTGATCAGGAACAGGAAAGGCAGCAGGATCAGAGCAGCAAGAAGATAAATGTTGACACTCAGATTGACCCAAAATTACTCCAGGAATGGCAGCAATTCGATTCAATTATAAGCAATCTTGAGAGCTCGAAGAATGTCGATACATCCAAAGCGGCCAATACACAGGATACAATATCAAGAAGGGTTTCAAGCAAAGAAACCAGCGGTCTACCCCCTGGAGGATTAGAAATAATTCCCAAAGATCCCTCAGATCAAATTATTTTGCAGGTAGAAGATATT
The DNA here is from genome assembly GCA_034641835.2 of Pinus albicaulis. Lineage (NCBI taxonomy): Eukaryota > Viridiplantae > Streptophyta > Pinopsida > Pinales > Pinaceae > Pinus > Pinus albicaulis. The sequence continues at coordinate 1,181,465,632 of CM076577.1, read as the reverse complement.
CCTTCATGGGATGTTTTCTATAGCCCAAAACACAAGGCTGTAATAAAGCAACAACGAAAAAGGAGAAGGATTGATCAACCTTCCCTGTTTCCTGAACAAACAGTAACAGCCAATGTAGTTTGGAAGGAAGAATGCAACCCCTCCGATGACCTGACAAAGTTGTCTCAATATGCTGGTGCCTATTCAGCGGCCACCATGGACAAGGCATCGGAGGTGAGTAATTTTTTGAAAGAAAAGGATCAAGTAATCGCTTCACTACAAACACAACTATTGGAGGCACAACAGAAAGCAGATTCAGCAGCAATTCAGAAGCAGAAAGAATCATCGGAGGCATTAGCAAAATTGAAAACAATGAATGAACAAATGGTAAAAACAAAAGATGAGCAAATTTCTCAATTAACAGCTCAAATGGAAAAGTTCAAGAATCTTCCCCAGCCTGCCAGTTTCAGAGAAGAAGCAAAACAGATTAATAAGGCACTCATAACACAAATAAGATTGTTGTGTCATCAAATTGCCCAAGTTGAACCTCTGTGTGAAATAACAACATCTTTAATAAACAAATCAGTTGATGCCAGGCAGGACTTAGAACAAGCCGATGAGACTTTAACAGATTTTCTTACTTGGCAGAACACTAATGAGGGACAGACAGCAAATTTGCCTAAAATTTTAGAATCCCATAAAGAAATTATGTTCATGGAATGGCAGTCCCAGTTGATGAAAGCAGAGAGAGAAGTTTCTAGATGCAGATTATCTACGAACAATTTGATTGACTTGATTAATAATACTCTCTATTTGTCTAACATGATCTCTCAATGTACTCCAGGTAAATTATTATCACCCAAGACATTGGAACAATCATGTTGTCAAGAGCTAGAAAAGAATGGGAAATTGATTACAGGAATTACAAGTTTAACTTGGGACACCTATTGGTTGTTCCTAGTAAAACCATACAGCTAGAAAGCCGCCCTCAAATGCTTAACAGATGCAATCGGGTGTATCATTCCCGAAATACATGATGCCACCTATGCTGCTCAAATCAATTCTCGTCTCAGCCGCCCTCAAGAAGTGGAACCAATGATAGCGATATGCCAACTCGGGACAAAAAGCAAAGAGTCAGAATGATGAGTCATGCTGCCGATTACCAGATTGCTGAAGAGGATATATTCAAGATCGGGTTATACCAATTTGGTAGCCTTTTAATTTTGTAGTTTGTTAGTTTAATTTAGTATTTATAGACCCTTTCATGTATTTAGAAGGGGTCGTAAGTTTTTGTATATGACTGAAACCTGAAGTTGCACTACTGTACTTCAGGCATATTTTTTTATGAAAACTGGACCAATTTCTCCAAATTTTGATAACGAAGCTTTTATGTGGATGTGCACTACTGCCTTTATTTAAAATCATTTCTGAGTCGGAAGAAGGAATTCAAATTGCGATTGACATTGGGAAAGATTTGCAGCTCATATGGTACTATTATCTATGTCTGAATTCATTCTTTTTATGTAAATTGTTATTTGATTACTCTTGCTATTATTGAATATATGAGTGTGTTTTAACAGCAGTCTTTATACTTTCCACTACTGGATGTTTACAGTTTGCTATTCTTTTAATCATTCATGTGTTAGTAATATAAAAAAGGATAAGTGTAACAGTGCTTTATCAATTACTTCGTTCAACTAATTGAACGAAGTAATTATTATTTAAATGAATATCTTTGTTTATTGAATAGTGTCATCTATATGCCTATTGACAAACACAGATCATCAAACGTTGCACTTAAGAATAGAAGCTTCCCGGGATAAAATAGTCATTTACATTTTCGCTTATAGATTAAGTACTCCATTCATTATCACTTCTTAAGAAAACCAATCATTCATTCACCCCTTTTTATTTATTATCGGGAAACTGGTCCCATTATATCCAGTCGGAGCCACCATCCCAAACGGAAAAGGAGCTGTTTAAGGTCCAGACCGGGTGGTTATCCCCCAATGTTGATGTAACGATTTTCGGGGCATCAACATTTTTGGCGCTAGAAGGAGGGCCTTGTCAACTATGAATGGCGAGTAAATCAAAACCTATAGACCATTCTCAGAGTAAATCACCCTCCACCTCACCTCAAACCTCCCGATTGCATTCTGAATTACCAGTGTCCAAACGAGAAGAAGAGGGATCAACTATCACTGCTCAATCACACCATACTTCAGAACATTTAAGTCCGGAGTCCCCTGAAGTTCAGTCTATCATCCAGAAACTTCAAGGCTTCTCCATATCACCTCAAAGATCTGAAGTATCTCAAGGCAGTCAGACTTCACAATTCCACCTACCTCATCATCTCACCAGACTTCAAAGCGAAAAACTTGGCATTGAACCAGCTGAGTTACCATTACCCCGAAGGAAAAAGGCAAAAAAGAACACTGAAGGTTCTGATAGTGAGACCTTTTCTCCATCATCTTCCATCTCATCATCTCCAGTGCGAAGTCAAACACCCACTTCCCCATTACATATTACTGTTCACCAGGGGTCACCACCTTCAACATCACAACCTTTACAGTCTTTATTATTACCTCCTCCCCAATCACCTGGAACATCACAGTCAAACCTTGGTACTTCCAAGATGGCTCAAAACCCATGGAATAGTCCTGGTGCAGTCACTATGCCTGCACCATTACATCCATTACCAGATTATCCTGAGAAATGGTTACCAAAGTTTAATCCAGATACTGGAACATTAGCTGAGGAACACATAAATAATTTCATGTTGTCAGTTAATCTAAAAGGAGTAACACAAGAAGATGTTGTAGTGAGACTTTTCCCCTACACGTTACAAGGATCAGCTGGGTCTTGGTATTTTTCCTTACCCTCTGGATCCATTACCAATTGGAATATCTTTCAGGAACAGTTTCTTACCAAATATGGCGACGATAGATCCTTGGCCACGCTCATCAATGATCTTTCAAATCTAAGAATTGAGTCAAGAGAACCAATTAAGGAGTTTAACTCCCGATTCAATAAGCTCTTGAATAAAATTCCCACCGATTCCAAGCCAAGTGAACAAGTTAGAAGCGAATGGTATATCACAGCCTTACCTTCAAATATAGCCATTTTTGTTGATAGGGCTGCGAAACCAACTCTACCCGAAAACATGAAAGAAGCCATCGCTGTGGAAAAACGTATAACCGCTTTGGAAAAGAAAGCTGCTCTCGAAGATAGGAAATCCAAGAAAGTGTCTTTCAAGGACGATTCAAAAAAGAAAAACACCAAAGATCCATACGATATGGAGGGTCTTCAAAAGGTCCTCAAAACAATGTCAAATGAAATGGTTGAAATCAAAAAGCAAGTAGCAGAAACTTCAACAAAGAAACCATTTAGGAATTTTAAGAAGACTGAGTCAAAACCACCAAATATTATATCCAATGCAGATTCAGACCCTGAGGAAGAGGAAGAAGATGAAACAATTACATCATCCAATGAAATTGAAGAAGAGGAAGTCGTTGAATGCCATGGAATGTGGGACTTCATATTGCCAAACTCTGACACCGAGACTGAACAAGAAGCTTTTCCTGTGACTACTAGGAGTAAAAATACCCCTGAACCTATCCAAGAAAGTTCCAAGAAAAGGAATGCAGGTACTAATACTGCAAAGGAAAAGGCACCTACAAGGAAGCCGGCTGCAAAAGTCCCTCAAAACCAACCATCGTCTTCAAATATACCTTCAACATCAAAGACGTTGGTAGTATCGGATTCAATGGATTACAATATTATTGATGACATGAAGAAGACTAAGGCAAACATCACCATGTTTGAACTCAGTAAGTTAAAACATCAATAGAAATTGCTTCTTAAGGAACTAAATGCAGTACCTTCCTCGCCTCTTCCTAGTGCTAAAGCTGCAAATGATTCAGGACAACCACCTTCTGGTAGAATTGAGGCTACTGATACGATTCTAATCGGAGACAGATCAAATTCCCATACCCCACCTTTCCTCTTAACCTTTGAAATTTACAATTGAAATCTACACAACTGTTTAATTGACTCAGGGGCATCATCTAATATAATGCCAGCTTCAGTTTGTTCTAAACTGAACATAGAACCCCAAAAGTCTTCAATTCACATTGTGCAGTTAGATAGAACCAAAGTCCAAGTCTTAGGGGAAATAAATTCTATGACTATCAAGTTAGCATCTGATCCACGAGTAGTTCAAAGAATTGATATCCTAATCGCTGATATACCCGAGTTTTATGGTTTAATCTTGAGTAGGGATTGGTCTGAGAAGCTCCATGGATATATTTCTACCGATTGGTCTCATATGTGGCTTCCCTACAGGGGAAAGCCAAATCAAATAAAAATTAATCGGGAGAAACACATGACCCATACTGTTACAGAGTTTGAACAAGAGAATCAACCAATTGCATTTAATAATAACATATTGGGAAATTATTTTTCTGAATCATTCTTCGGCAATTATATTGCCCAACCATCTTCGTTCTTAGTAAACAATTTCACATCACAAATTGAAAATTTTTCACAAACTGACAGTTCAAGATGTGTTAATGTTACTGAGAATTCTGTAAATAAAATTGTTGATAATTATTTATTTTGGTCTTTATATTTTGAAGGCTCTAAATCTAGTGAAGGATCAGGAGCAGGGTGTATTCTAGTCAGCCCTGAGGGAGAAAAAACAATGCTTTCTTGTAGGTTAGAATTTGAATGCATGAATAATACAGCTGAGTATGAGGCCTTGGTGCAAGGACTATATAAAGCTATTGGCCTGAAAGTCCAATATTTGAAAGTGTTTGGTGATTCTGAGATTGTTATAAAACAAGTTCGAAATACAATCCATTGTCTTTCTAATCATCTCAAACACTATCAATCTTTAGTCCAGGAACTTATATCTCATTTCTTAGCATTCAATATTTCGCCTATTCCCAGATCCCAGAATGCAGCAGCTGACTTGTTAGCCAATGTTGCTTCTAAACTCCTACCTTCCGTAGATTATAGCCCAGATAGATTTTCAATAGAGTTGATTTTTAGGCCATCAATTCCTGACAATATCACCAATTGGCGAGTGTTTAATCACGATGAAGACATTTTACATTTCTTAACTTCCGATGAGTCCTACAATGATCATATCATTGATGAAAATGATCATGATCTTCAGATGAAAGAAAAGCATGAGGAAAACTCAATACCAAAACCTGTGGTCAAACTGGAAGATCTCTATGATATTAAAGATAGGTTTAAACAGGTAACCAATTCAAAACTTCAAAGTTCTACTTTAAAATTTGAATTGATAAATCTCGGTACTGAGCAGAATCCTCAAAATGTCAATTTAGGACTAGGGCTTTCTGTCGAAGAAAGAATAGCATTCATTAGATTATTGAGAAAAAATAAACATGTCTTCGCTTGGAAGTATGATGACTTAAAAACTTATGATACATCAATCATCCAACATACCATTCCAATGCTTTCTGAACAAAAACCAGTTCAACAAAAATTGAGGAAAATACATCCAAACTTAGAGAGTCAGATAAAATCAGAACTCAATAAACTCTTGAAAGCAAAGATTATTTTTCCTATCCGGCATTCAAACTGGGTCTCCAATATGGTGCCTGTTAGGAAGAAAAATGGTGACATCAGGATTTGTATAGATTTCAGAAATCTGAATAAGGCAAGCCAAAAAGATAATTTTCCATTACCTACCATGGAGCAGATACTCCATTCGGTAGCAGGTTCTGAGCTAATGTCCTTTCTGGACGGTTTTTCAGGATACAACCAAATTTTGGTCCATCCCGATGACAGACTCAAAACTACTTTCAGAACAAAATGGGGAACTTACGCCTATCAGAAAATGCCTTTTGGACTTATTAACGCAGGAGCTACATTCCAAAGAGCAATGGATATAGCCTTCAAAGGATTGATCAACAAAACAGTAGTCGTCTATTTAGATGACATTACTGTATTTTCTAAAAAGAGATCCAACCATTTACATGATTTGAATCAAATCTTTGAACGCTGTAGAAAGTATGGTATTTCACTCAATCCCAAAAAATCCTTCTTTTCTCTAAATCAAGGAAAGCTCTTGGGCTTTATCGTTTCCAAAGATGGTATTTATATTGATCCCGACAGGATTAAAGAAATTTCTGAAATCCCATTTCCTCATAACAAAAAATCCATGCAGTCATTTTTAGGTCAGATCAACTTTGTCAAAAGATTTGTTCCTGATTTTTCTCAGATCATTTTACCATTACAAACCATGATTAAGAAAAATTCAGTGTTTAGATGGGGATCCGTGGAAAAGGAAGCATTTGATTTAATCAAACAATCAATAATCAATGCCCCCGCTTTAAACACTCCCAATTTTTCTAATCATTTCACATTGTATACTATCGCATCCGATTCATCTTATGCAGCAGTACTCACTCAGATTAATGATCATGACCTGGAAGCACCGATTTCATTTTTTAGTTCAAATTTCCAGGGTGAAAAACTAAATTACTCCGAAGTTGAAAAACAAGCCTTTGCTGTGTATAAAGCCATTAAACACTACAGGCCCTTCCTTTTAAAAACTCATACAAAAGTTATAGTTCCTTTTTCTGCAGTAAGGCAATTACTGATCCAAAGGGAATTAGGTGAGAAAAGGGCAAATTGGGTTACAGCACTTCAAGAGTATGACTTAGAAATAAAGCCAGCAAAGATTGTTAGAGGTCAAGGTTTTTGCAGGTTGTTAGCAGGAGCATCCAACATTCCGGAATCAGGTGATACAGAACATATCGAAGAAATCAATCAGATAAGTATTACCAATTCTGAATCTCAATATGCAGATTTAATCTTTTATTTAAAAAATTGATATGCACCTCCTAATCTTTCTTATAAAAACAAACGGGCCATTAGATTAAAAGCAAAAAACTTCATAATCATTGATGATGTACTTTTTAGACAAAACTATGATTCAGTTTTATTAAGATGTCTAGAAAAACCTGAAGCACAAAAGGTTTTGCAGGAGCTACATGATGGACCAGCCGGAGGACATTTTGGAGCTGACACAACAGCTCACAAAATCATTCATGCAGGGTATTATTGGCCCACTCTATTCAGAGATACTCACGAATATGTAAGGAAATGCCAAAGTTGTCAAACCTCTAGTGGAAGACAAAGAAAATCAGCTTTCCCTTTGCAACCAATCAACATTGAGCAACCTTTTGAACAATGGGGATTGGATATTGTTGGGGAAATTACTCCACAGTCCTCCAAACAACATAAGTATATTCTTACTGCTACTGATTACTTTACCAAGTGGGTTGAAGCAATTCCGTTAAAAACAACAAACTCTGAAGGAATTATAGAATTTATAGATCAATTCATCATTACCAGGTTTGGTGTCCCAAATGCTCTTGTTTTTTATAATGCATCTTATTTCTCTGGTAATGCCATGTTTGAGTTCGCTATTAAAAGAGGATTTAAACTGAAATATTCTGCAAATTATTATCCCCAGGGTAATGGTCTAGCAGAGTCTACCAATAAAAATCTCCTTAAAATCATTAAGCGAACTATTGAACAGAATCATAAAAATTGGCATAAATATTTAATATTCGCACTATGGGCAGATAGAATAACACAGAAGGCCTCCATAGGTACTTCTCCATTCAATCTTGTATATGGGAAAGAAGCAATACTACCAACCAATCTAGCATTTCCTTCTCTAGCCCTAGTTCAGTTTATTGAAGAAAGCCCCTCTTCTTCTATCCAATTCAGACATGATCAAATTTTAAAATTAGAAGAAGAAAGAGAAAAGGCTAAAATTACTCATGCAAAACATCAGCAGATAATCAAAAAATCATTTGATTCAGCTTCATCTAGTTCTAAACAGTTGCAGGTTGGTGATCTAGTTCTGAAATGGGATAAAGCCCATGAAGATAAAGGTAAACACACCAAGTTCCAAAAGATGTGGCTTGGACCATTTCAGATCAGCGAGAAGATAGGCCATTCAACATTCATGTTACAAGATCTATCAGGAAAGAGGGACTCTCTTCCTGTTAATGGCCTCATCTTAAAGAAATTCTTCAATTGAGAAGGTAACCCCTTCTCTTTTAGTTTTAGTAGGATTTATGTTTTTAGGACCATTAGGAAATAAAGTTGTAAAATAACTTCTATTGGCCTTTTGATACATTAAAAAGTTGCTCTTAAGAAGTTCTTTTAATATTTACTTTTGAAAATAGAAGCCTTTAAAGAGAAAAAGGGAAGACAATTTCTATGAAATTAGTTATATTCACATTTCTGAAAAACTCATTTTATTTTTGTGAAATCTCCTCAAGATTTAAAAGTACTGTAAATCATTTTAATGTTTTAAAATGGCCTCAAAAAAGGCTATCAATATCAAAACAGAAACTGATTCAATCTTAGTATCTTCAACTCTTTCCTTGTCATCCATTTTCTCTTAAGGAGAAAATTGTCCATCCCATTCATCCAAGTTTATGATTACTCAAAGTGTAATTCTAAAAAATATCTGATATAAAGATAAGGGGTCTTATCACAAGCCTGCTTACCATGATCATTGGAAAATAGTTTAATCGACATTACCAACACTGCATACCAAAACAGGGTAATGGCTTATAAGCATAAGACAAGGGGTCTCATCACAAGCCAGCTTGTTCGATTAGATTACAACCAGTGAATGGCATTGTCAAACAGCTGGCAACCAAACCAGGACAATGGCTTTTTATCTTACAAAATAATGTAAAAGAAAATAAATACAAAATATGAAAACATATTTTGAATTCATTCTTTTAATCATACTCTGAGATGGGAGGGATCATGGATAATCAAATGGTTAAAAGGTATCCCTGTCGAAACTATGAACGTTTGCTGGCAGCAGAGGCTCTACCTATGACAAAGGAGTTAATCAAAAAGGCTAAGTTGGAAAGGTATTTTGTTTTATCATTATCAACCAATAGAGGCCAACTTAAAACTTAGAATGTATTTAATTTTAACAAGAGGAGAAATTAGCAAAATATCCTTTATTATATTCAGAATGTATGTATACTTAGTTATATTAGAATCTTCCTTTCTTTTTGATAAAAGTTTCTATATAAATAAAGTTTAAATATTCCAATATTTCTTAGAGATAACTGTTTCTTCCAGCAAATCGCCAATTGTTGTGCTATACAACAACCCCCCATTTCATAAAATTTTACTTTAGAAATTATAATATGAAATGGGTCCCTTTTTTAGATTAAATTGGTATTAACTCATCATTCCTCTAAAATCCAAAAACAAACAAAAAATCATTATAAAACCTTTTGAGTTCATAAAACATCGGCAATGGGAAATAAAACAATCACCAATGAAGGCCCCTCTCCTTGCTCCGATGCGATATCACTATCGGCAATCGGGGATTGCGATATGAATGCAATAGAACTTTGCCTTAAAATCTCCCGATGCGAGTTAAGCGATATCGCTATCGGCGATCGGGGATTGTTCGAAAACTCAAAAGACTGCTTAAGTTCTCCTCCGATCGCCGATAGCGATAAAGCTAAGCACGACTTTCAAAAAGGATTGTTATGGCGGCTCAGCATATTATGTTAATTATTATTAAAAAGCCTTTTTCACTATACAATGGTAATTGACTTAAGCCCAACCGCCAAATAAAAATCAAATCTACGTTTAATGAGGCTATTCGGGAAAATAAAGGACATGATGAGCATTTAATAGATTGGCAGGTTCAAACGGCCAATTAATGGAGCAGTTACGCCTAAAATCCCTTCAGAGATTACATACGCGAGAGTCTTATGATTATTTTCCATTATTTATTGATTGACATAAGTCTTCTGTACCAGTTTTCGCCGTCTATTCTCTGCATTACGTTCATTTTATCTTTTGTGCAGAGCTTCTCCGCAGAAACAAGTTCAGACCAAATGGGGAAGAAATCTAAGAAACCAAGCACAGCTGCAGCTTCTGTAGTAACAGAATAACATGCCGCCGATCCAGGACCAAGCACAAAGGGATTGATCTCAGATACTACATGTCTTGGTCTTGGAAATACTACTTGGCAGAGCATTTACAACCTGGTTGAAGCCGAGGAACCTCAGCAAACAACGATAGAAGCTTTAGCAGACGCAAGCCAGAAATCTGACGCTACTCTGAAAGATTTGGCTGATTCCTACCTGCACAGAATAGCGGCTCAGGAGCAAATTCTTCCATATACAGATGTAGTAAGATGGGCCATTGAAGAAATTCCAATTACAAACAGAGTATTCTGCACTATTGATGGGAGAGTTTTTGGTTCGTTTCAGCCTGATGATTTGAGGAAAATGTACCATTTGCCCGAACCAGAGAAGAAGTATAATAAGGCATTTCTGGAGAAATTTAGAGATGAAAATGAAATTGAATCGGAACCTATACAAGGATGGAGACAAAACCCGACAAAACACAAACATGAGTCTTCGGGTAAGTACTCTGTCAGTTCCTTATGTTCTCCTTATTGTTATGCTGGAGCTATGATGTGTCGAATATGGGGATTGCATGATTCTTCAAAATTTTCCATAGAAATGGTACCTTTGATGGAAGCAGCATGTAATAGTGAAATCATGGATTGGGGGAATATATTATCGGATAAGTTAGCAAATGCTATTCTTGACTTCAGAAACAAATCCCGTGTTACTAATAGAATCATCCCTCCATTTTACTTTAGTGCCTACATTTTAGATACCCTCTGTTTTAATTCTGAGTTTCCTGTGTTAGGGTGGAGATGGACTCCACAAGACCCCATGCCCATTCATATATATCACCAGAAATTATGGAAAGCCCATTATAAACACCACCTATATCAACTCTGCAATGGATTCATGCTACCTATTTACTATGCAATTTTTGCTAGACCTACTCCTAAGATCTCCTCTCAAGAAGAGATTGACTTGACAGCCCTAGGAACTTGGTTCAGAGAGCAAAAATTCACTTATGTAAGAGTTTTCGGCAGCTAGGCCAGACCTCATGTCCTCCCCTTATATATACCAGACAGACTTTTAGCTCGAGAGATAGCATATCAGCTTACATCTGCATCGGCTACAAAGACTCTCAGGAATTCAAAGAAGCAAGTCTGGCCTCCTTTCCCTCTAAGGTGTGGCGTCTATACTCTGCGTCATTACAAACACGCAGAGAAAGAGGCAGAAAAGATTAATATGTTAAATCTCGCCACTCTACCTAACAGACGTTTTGATCCAAAAAAGGTCGTCTATAATGTTCTAGATCAGGTCAAACTCACTAAATTTGAACATAAGGAAGACGAGTTTGATGACCTGTTTTCCTCGGCCGATTCGATATTTCAGGTTCAAGAGACAGCTAAAATAAGATACCATGACGACGGGTTAGTTGAATTTAACAAACTTAGAGAGCAGAGGTTGCAAACTCTGCCTCTAGATTTGTTAGCCACTGCCCCGATGATACAATCAAGCGAGCCTGAGCAGCAGCTTACCAGCAAACATCCTGCTACATCCAAAATCTCTGAAGAAGTCAAAAGAAGAGAGCAGGAGGAACTCCAGAGGAAAGAGCAGGAGGAGGCAAAGAAGAAAGAACAAGAGGAAGCACAGAGAATACGTGATCAGGAACAGGAAAGGCAGCAAGAGCAGAGCAGCAAGAAGGTGAATGTTGACACTCAGATTGACCCAAGATTGCTCCAGGAATGGCAGCAATTTGATTCAATTATAAGCAATCTTGAGATCTCAAAGAATGTCGATACATACAAAGCTTCCAATACACAGGATATAGTACCAAAAGGGGTTTCAAGCAAAGAAACCAGCGGCCTACCCCCGACTACAGGATTAGAAATAATTCCCAAAGATCCCTCAGATCAAATTATTTTGCAGGTAGAAGATATTCCTCCATGGGATGTTTTCTATAGCCCAAAACACAAGGCTGTAATAAAGCAACAACGAAAAAGGAGAAGGATTGATCAACCTTCCCTATTTTCTGAACAAACAGTAACAGCCAATGTAGTTTGGAAGGAAGAATGCAACCCCTCCGATGACCTGACAAAGTTGTCTCAATATGCTGGTGCCTATTCAGCGGCCACCATGGACAAGGCATCGGAGGTGAGCAATTTGTTGAAAGAAAAGGATCAAGTAATCGCTTCATTACAAACACAACTATCAGAGGCACAACAGAAAGCAGATTCAGCAGCAATTCAGAAGCAGAAAGAATCATCGGAGGCATTAGCAAAATTGAAAACAATGAATGAACAAATGATAAAAACAAAAGATGAGCAAATTGCTCAATTAACAGCTCAAATAGAAAAGTTCAAGAATCTTCCCCAGCGTGCCAGTTTCAGAGAAGAAGCAATACAGATTAATAAGGCACTCATAACACAAATAAGATTGTTGTGTCATCAAATTGCCCAAGTTGAACCTCTGTGTGAAATAACAACATCTTTAATAAACAAATCAGTTGATGCCAGGCAGGACTTAGAACAAGTCGATGAGACTTTAACAGATTTTCTTACTTGGCAGAACACTAATGAGGGACAGACAGCAAATTTGCCTAAAATTTTAGAATCCCATAAAGAAATTATGTTAATGGAATGGCAGTCCCAGTTGATGAAAGCAGAGAGAGAAGTTTCTAGATGCAGATTATCTACGAACAATTTGATTGACTTGATTAATAATACTCTCTATTTGTCTAACATGATCTCTCAATGTACTCCAGGTAAATTATTATCACCCAAGACATTGGAACAATCATGTTGTCAAGAGCTAGAAAAGAATGGGAAATCGATTACAGGAATTACAAGTTTAACTTGGGACACCTATTGATTGTTCCTAGTAAAACCATACAGCCAGAAAGTCGCCCTCAAATGCTTAACAGATGCAATCGGGTGTATCATTCCCGAAATACATGATGCCACCTATGCTGCTCAAATCAATTCTCGTCTCAGCCGCCCTCAAGAAGTGGAACCAATGATAGCAATATGCCAACTCAGGACAAAAAGCAAAGAGTCAGAATGATGAGTCATGCTGCCGATTACCAGATTGCTGAAGAGGATATATTCAAGATCGGGTTATACCAATTTGGTAGCCTTTTAATTTTGTAGTTTGTTAGTTTAATTTAGTATTTATAGACCCTTTTATGTATTTAGAAAGGGTCGTAAGTTTTTGTATATGACTGAAACCTGAAGTTGCACTACTGTACTTCAGGCATATTTTTTTATGAAAACTGGACCAATTTTTCGAAATTTTGATAACGAAGCTTTTATGTGGATGTGCACTACTGCCTTTATTTAAAAGTATTTCTGAGTCGGAAGAAGGAATTCAAATTGCGATTGACATTGGGAAAGATTTGCAGCTCATATGGTACTATTATCTATGTCTGAATTTATTCTTTTTATGTAAATTGTTGTTTGATTATTCTTGCTATTATTGAATATATGAATGTGTTTTAACAGCAGTCTTTATACTTTCCACTACTGGATGTTTACAGTTTGCTATTCTTTTAATCATTCATGTATCAGTAATATAAAAAGATAAGTGTAACAATGTTTTATCAATTACTTCGTTCAACTAATTGAACGAAGTAATTATTATTTAAATGAATCTCTTTGTTTATTGAATAGTGTCATCTATATGCCTATCGACAAACACAGATCATCAAACGTTGCACTTAAGAATAGAAGCTTCCCGGGATAAAATTAGTTTAATAATGCTGCTTATAGTGATTAAGTACTCCATTCATTATCACTTCTTAAGAAAACCAATCATTCATTCACCCCTTTTTATTTATTATCGGGAAACTGGTCCCATTATATCCAGTCGGAGCCACCATCCCAAACGGAAAAGGAGCTGTTTAAGGTCCGGACCGGGTGGTTATCCCCCAATGTTGATGTAACGATGTTCGGGGCATCAACAATACCCTAATAGGTGATTGGTACCTTTTCCAAGAGTACACAGGTATCAATATGTATGGATTCAAAGGTAAACCTTACTAGTTAGCAACATTCTTGACTCCTTGCATATTTTCATTGGAGTACATTACACAAAGGTTCAGCCAGGATAATGTGTATTTCACTTCCAAGAAGGAAATTGTAACTTTTCACCTCCCTCATAAGGTAGGCCCATTTGGGGTCAATTCAAGGAATTCCTTAAATATTGTAGAGAAGGTCTTGCAAATTTTTTATTTCCCAAAAGTGGGAGCATGGAAGTATGATCCTCATAACATCATTTGTGAGATGAGAAACGACTTGGACTGAGAAAATCATAAGCTTGACTCAAATCCCATAGTAGAAGATTGTGCCAATAAATCTACTTGGGAAGAGGTTAAAGAAATCTTACATCTACTTGAGTCAAGCACTTCCTTCATCTCAAGGAAGAAAATGGGCACTTCAAAGCCCATGGATGATGATCAAGGGGAGGAGCCTAGATCCAATAAAGTCGGGGTATAAGAAGTGGAAAATGATGATGAGGAGGAGGAGGAGGAGGAAATAGAGTCACAGACACTGGTGTTGTATAAAAACCAACTAGAAGCCTAATCAGAGCAAGATTTTACTATTAAAAATATTCCCTCTGTTATGTCAACATCCAAGGCTACATTTTTCGTTGAGGTATCCAAGGTTGGAAAGATTTCAATAGTAGATAAATTTCAATATATTTCAAGTAATAAACCAAATAAAGGAAGAGAGACATAAAAATAACAAAAAACCAACCACTTCCCTGAATGCAACTTCAAAGTGCGTTAAATCATGAGAGGTGAATATTAAAATTGGTGGTGTTACAGTCCAAGGTAGAGATAGTAAAACCCATGGAAGGTTACAAATTTAATCAAATTTACATGCTAGAAAGTAATATTCTATACACAAATATGGAACTGAATATGCGGGTGACTCATATGGTGCATAAAAAAAATGCACAAAACCAGTGCTACAGCTAGGAAGTTGTAGGATTTGTACAACAAGGTGAGAATCCAATTGAAGTATGAAAAGATGGTATGTAGATCCAGGAAAACGAAGAAAAAACATGGAGGATAAGATCAGTCACCATATCCGCATGATTTAAAAAAAAATATACGTGTTAAATTTTCAGATTGTTTTATGTTGTATCAATTACTTTAGCCCAAATTAATTCTTCATGAACAATGCATCTAATTATTAGTAGTGTAATAAATCATAAATTATAACTGAAGATAGAACAATATATGCAGTGATAAAGAAAACAACACAACCATAAGAGATAGAAAATTGGTACAAGACTAGGGAAAAACCCCACAAGGGGGAAACCCTTTCAAATCTTCTTCTTCAATATATCAGCATAAAAAAATTTCAGCAAAGAGTACAATGATCCCAATACATATGCAACGGAAATACATAGAACAAATATACAGATCTACAGATCTACAACATCAATAAACACTGATCTAGTAGATCACCAAAGCTAATTGATATCAACTATCAAATCCTAGATCTGAACCCAGGATGCTATCAAAGACTGATCGCGAGCATATTTGATTGAGTGGATGATGTATGGAAGCACTACATGAGAAACAAGAGTTTATCTAACTCGGATCTGCTTAGAAAAACCCTTAACCACACCCACAAGATGTTGTGCCCGCGGCTATAGCTCCCTGGCCACAAGAAGGACACTCTGTGCATGTGGCTCTGGCCTGGATCAGCCCGATGTGGCCCTAGAACCCTAGTCGCTACCTTGCCACGTTGTGCCTATGGAAATGGCACCTTGGTTGCTACCTTGCCACGTTGTGTCTGTGACTAGAGCCTGATTTCTCTAGTTTTGTGCCTGTGGCTATGGCCCAGAAGCCCTAGATCATATCAAGCCTCTCACTTGTGATTTCAGACCTTGAGTGAAATTCTTTCGTCGAACATGTTGTTGGGTGTAATTTTTATACTCATTTCCTACATTTTCTTCCCTAATTTTTGCCTTTTTGACCTCCAACCTGGGGACCATACTTGCCTTTTTCCTTTCCTTTATCTTGAAATAGCATAACTTTACCTTGTTTCATTACCTTTCCATTCTCGTTAATTATTATTATGTATTGTTCCTTTTTTGTGGCTAACTAAGATGAACATTGGGAGAAGTTCGTTGGCCTTTTCGTTATTCTTTCAGATACTATTTCAGGCACGGGGACCTGAGGCATACAGGTGTATAGAACCAGTTGGAAGCATGTTGTTACATGGCATTTCTACCACACGCAGAGTCAACACGTTGGCTGCTATATCGTTTTTCATTACACCGTGATGCCGTTACAGATCCGCTGCTACATATTGTTGCTACAGTTGCGCTGCTATTTGTGTATTGTTGAATTTCGGATGTTGATCTGTCTTCAAAAGATGTTATGCTACAGTTGTTGCATTCCAACGATAGCTATAGGAGTTACCATGTATTGTTATTTAGAATGACAACTTCAGGCCCTTTTTGTTGAAATCACTGCTTTCACATTCAGGACTTTTATTGAGGGAATTGGTTGTAACTATATTTACTTTATTTCTATCAAAAAGAGAATCAGGATATTCTCATGGCTGATATCTAGATATGTAATTACTATATAAACACTCGGACATTCAAGGTCGAGGGGTTAGCACAAAGCAATATTTCCATTTTGACGCTATAAATTTTGATCATCATAATACATAATGTCATGTTGTTGTTACATGTGTTGATTGATCTAATTCTCATTTAGTTTTCATTTCTGCCTGTGCCCTACTAGGGAGGAAGGGCCCTCCTCTTTATTAGGGACTGTAGTCATAGGGTAGCTATATTATATCTTATATTTTTTTCTGCATATTCATGGAGTGTCGTTGTTGTTGTGTCAGTTGTAAGGAGATTTGCATCAGTTCCAAGTATTTATTATACTGTTACAGAGATCCAATTAGAGGTACAAGCTGGTGCAGTGAGTGTGTGGCGTGCTAGATACTGGTTTATCTAAAGTGTGATTACATTCTTGTAGATCCTTTTTATTCCTGCATGAATGTTAGTTTCAGCAATTAGTTCAGCAACAATTTCTTCTTGTTTTATTTCCGCTTCTAGTATGGTGTATTGGCACAGACAGTGCAACTACCATTGAAATAAATGATGTCCCTGGTCGATAATTTATGTGTACCATCTAAGTCATTTAAAGTGATTAATACAATCCAACTTTTTGGTGTCATTTCAGGGGATGGCAGTGACGATACAATCAACCAGAATTGTTTGTTTGATGGTAAGGTGTTCCTAGTTAGCAGTTTCTGGGTAGTAAGACAAGAGGTAAGAACATGTGCGTCGCTCTAACATACTTGAGCGGGCTCACCGTTGCTACACCGAGGCACTTAGAAGTGTGAGTTTTGGATGTTTATTTTTTAGAGCATGTCTTCAGCTATACAGTTGTTGGGCGGTAAGACTAGAGGTAAGAACCTACGCATCGCTCTAACGTACTTGAGCGGGCTCACCACTATATAAATGAGGCACTTATAGTGAATATTGATACCCATAGGGTCCATGTGTGCTCGTAGGACATCAAATAAACCAAAACACCCCCACTCTAACTAACCACAGGAAAGAAGCATCGTAAAAAGGAAAAGACGAGTGCATACCTAGGAAGGAGGACATTCTTTGGGGATATGATTTCAAAAGAAAAGAAATAACAATCCACTTCATACAGGGGCACTAGGAAGATAGGACCACAGAAATTTTTCACTATATCAATTCCTGAGGCATCTGCACCTTCTATGTCTGGACCTCATCACCCTTCAAACAACATATCCACTCCTGAAATTAAGACCCCATATTAGAAACAGTAGTGGGAAGCCATTGATCAAAACTTAAGAATTTAAGGTCAAGGGGGAACCAACGAGGGAAAGCAAGGCCCTGAACCAGAACAACGTTTACTTGATCATCATTATCTGGATTTAGGAAGCGCAGTGAAAAATCCAGTCCTAGAACAGCCTAATCCTTTACCCATCAGTCAATCCCTTGCACATTCCGAGGTCAGTTCATCTCATCAGGAAGGATCAACCATGGGGGATGAAAGCACTAGAACAGATGGTACTATTACTACTTTTGAATTCCCGATACTGGAAACAAGGGATGAAGCTCCTATGAAGAATATTCCCTAATCATCTCTTCCATCCTTCCAAGGGATGGCTATCGAAGATCCTGATACCTTTATGTTCGAGTTCGATGTATTATGTAGGGGTTATGACTACATTTCAGACTCTCAAAAGCTAAAACTGTTTCCTGCTACTTTGAAAGGAGCCGCGTTGATATGGTTCATGGTTGCATCGATCTGGACCTGGAGTAGAATGAAGGATACATTCCTCTCTAAGTATCACAGTTATCGTCGAACCAGGGATTTGAAGGAATAAATCTTCAGGATTACACATAAGGAGGAGGAAATTTTGGAAGATTATATGGAACAATTCCAGTACAATTTACAAAGGTCTAAGTTTGGTGACATAGCCTTGGAAATTCTAAAAACAATATTTCTAAGAGGCATGAGAGATGACTGTCTAGAGCACTTGAATTTGTTAGGAAAGGGAGACATATCACAGGAACCGTTTGAAGAAATAATGAAGCTTTGTTTGCGGAGTTCAAGAGGATCGACCAAAGGGAGGAGTTCATTTCGGGACCCTTCAGTCTGGATACAGAAGTCCACGAGTGGAGGAGGGACTAGATCAGAGATCAGGGATCTGTTTGATAATTTTAAAACCAATCTCATCAGTACTCTATCTGCCTAGATTACCACAACACAAGTCAAGAAAGCACAAGGATAAGTTGAAGAATATTTGGCAATATTCTGTCCTCGGTGTAGAAATAAAAATCTATGAAGAGAATGCGAACTGGACAACATTATCTTGTGCAATATCTGTGAGTTGGAGCATGCCACTAGTCAATGCCCAGAACTGCCCATATTGAAAGCAGTACTTAAGGAATCAAGCGAGGAGGTCCAGTCTTCCTACTTCATCGGACCAAGGAGACAATGGTAGCCACAACCTACAGGTATGCCTCCAGATTTTTCCTCTTTTAATTCTTGGAATAATGCTTACAATGGTCAAAAATTTCCATGGCCATACCCCACTCCTTCCTCAACACAATTTCCTTCACCTTGGAACCAGTGGCCTTCCCCTCCACCAATGTAATATCCTCCATCTCAATCTTACCCTTGGAGTCAGAATTAGAGAGGTAATGGCTAAGGTCCAGCTCCCTCTGCACTACCAATGCATCAACAGTTACAACTGCCTCCTCTCCAAACTCCTGCTCTTCTTGTCCAACCCCAATTACTGATGCAACCTAACCCCAATCTGAATAATAAGGCAGCCCATAGCATAGAAACCCCGAATGCATTCCAAACTTACCTTATTACTCCTATTTGACTCAATGAGATTCATCTTCGATCAAGAAAAATAATTAGACATGGTCATTCTCCTATCATTATCAAGAAAGAATGTGAGTCACCCAGAAGGGGTATAGTCAATTATGAAGCAGTTGTTACACCTGTAATAGCCGATACAACACAGACTATGACACCTATAACAGCTAGCTCAGGAAGGAATGTTTCTCCTACAAAAACCAACTCGAGTAGGGCTGGTGCACTTGTGACAGCTGACTCAGCTGTTAGAGCTCATGATCCTCCATATCCTCAACGATTAACTGC
The DNA here is from genome assembly GCA_034641835.2 of Pinus albicaulis. Taxonomy (NCBI): domain Eukaryota; kingdom Viridiplantae; phylum Streptophyta; class Pinopsida; order Pinales; family Pinaceae; genus Pinus; species Pinus albicaulis. Next base: position 1,181,446,015 of record CM076577.1, on the reverse strand, counting down.
AAATGGGATAGCCTCACAAACTGAATCTAATTTTCTCAGGGAATTACATAATTTGTACGTATGGATTCTTTTGTTACAAGATCTAAAGTAAGTACCTATTTACGCTAAAACAGTGAGAGATATGTGTGTCAAAAATCCTGGAAGGAAGTCGAAGGACCCTGCTACTATCCATGTTATGGGGACACTATCCAAACTAATGATTGATCAGCCTTTGTTAACTAAATATAATGACCCGGGAAATCCTACAGTTACTGTCTATATTTATGACTAGCCCATAACCAATACTTTAATCGATTGGGGGGTGGCCATTAATGTGATGACCAAGGATATTTTTATCTCCCTGGGACTTCACAGACTTAGACCTACACTTACAGTGCTTGAACTAGCAGATAGGTCCCGTGTTAAACCTGAAGGGGTGTTAGAATATGTGGTTATTACTGTAGCTTCTTGGAGATATCTGGTTTATTTTCTCATTTTGCAAACCAAATCCAACCTGGGGGGGAATCCTTTGATTTTGTAAAGACCATGGTTAGCCACCACAGATGCATTTATCAGATGTAGATCCGTATCTATGATGATCTCAGATGGGCAAGCCACCAAGAACCTTAACCTCTACCCCCCAGCGAAACCCCATATGGATTTGAATAGTCCCTGGTGGGACGAATTTGAACCTGAATCTGATTTTTCCCTACCTCTCCTCACACTTTGAAAAGCACAGTATTTTAAAGATGAAACAAAGGATGACATCATTAATGGTTTTATTAGAAACTCTCTCTATGTTGCTTTTGTTATAGATCTAGGGGAAGAATATGAGGTAGATGATGTAAATATTGGACATATGAGAACCACTCCACATACTAACAGCAGTCCAGTTGAAATTGAGCCAGGAAAATACTTAAACATTAATCCTAATTTGACTGTTGAATAGAACAGATTGCTGATACAACTGTTACTGAAGTATAAAAAGGAATTTGCATGGGATTACACTGACATGAAAGGAATCCATCCCATCTTTTGCACTCACCACATTTACCTTAAATATGGTTGCAAACAAGTTAGACAACTGCAATGTTGAATGAATCCCGCACTTAAGGAGATAGTTAAAGAGGAATTACAAAAAATCCTTAATACCAATTTTATCTATACCATCTCTAACAGTCAGTGGTTGTCTCCGCTTTTCATTTTTCTGAAACAGAACGGAAAGTGGAGAGTCTATGTAGATTATAGAGAAATAAATAAGGCCACCCAAAAGGACCATTTTCCCTCACCATTTATAGACCAGGTCCTGGATACTCTTTCTGGGAAATTTTTTTTCATTCCTGGATGGATTCAGTGGCTATAACCAAATACAGATTTCCCCGAAAGATCAAGATAAGACAAACTTTACCTGCCCATGGGGTACTTTTGCATACAGAGTCCTTCCTTTTGGCCTCTGTAATGCGCCAACAACCTTTCAGAGGGCAATATTGGGTATCTTTTCGGATCTTTTGAATGAATGCCTTGAAATCTTCATGGATGATTTTACACCTTACAGTGATTCCTTTGAAACAACATTAGCTAATTTGAAAAATGTGTTGGAATGTTGTATACAAACTAATGTTGCTTTGAGCACTGAAAAGTGCCACATGATGATGACCAAGGGGATCGTGCTGGGACATTTCATCTTGGCAGATGGAATCAAGGTAGACCCTACAAAAATTGAGGTAATCTCAAGAATCCCAACTCCCAGAACTCAAAAAGAGGTACGCATATTTTTGGGACACACAGGGTACTATAGGATATTTATAGCATTTTTTTCAAATATTTCATCACCTTTGTTTTCTTTGCTTATGAAATATGTGGAATTTTTGTGGACAGGGAAGTGTGAGCAAGCCTTTTTGAAGTTGAAGAACTGTGTAATAGCAGCACCTATTTTGCGAGGACCAACTTTGGAATCTGTCATTCCATATTGCTACAGATGTATCCAACATGGTTGTAATTTTTTTGGGCAAGCTAGAAGAAAATAAGCCTTACTCCATCTATTATATCAACAAGAATTTAACCCCACCCGAGCTCAATTACATAGTGACCGAGAAAGAATTCCTAGCAATAGTGCATTCTATTAACAATTTTCGACATTATATCACCAGGTATCAAGTATTTATACACACTAACCACTCTTTCATTCCATTTTTAATGAATAAGCCAATCACTAATGGTAGATTTACATGATGGTTATTGTTGTTACAAGAATTTGATATCACTATTTTATATAAACTTGGAGAAGATAATGTAGTTTCTAATTTTCTTTTCTAGGTTAACCATAGGTGATAATTTCACTCCTATTGAGGATTCTTTTCTTGATGAGTATCTTTTTTCCATATCTACTCACTCACCATGGTATGCATATATAGCCAACTATCTTGATACAGGTAAATTCCCACACCATTTATCTTCCAGAGACAAAAGAAATATCATCCAACAAAGTGCCACTTACTCCTGGATAGAGGGAAATCTCTATCACACTAGACCAAACTTTCAGATACAGCGTTGTGTTAGAGAAGATGAGATTTTTGATATCTTAAAGGCTTGACATGAGGAGCCCTGTGGAGGGAACTTCATGAACAAGAGGACGAGGTACAAGGTACTCTCAATAGGATACTACTGGCCAACTATATTTTGGGATGCCAAAAATTTTGTGAAATGGTGGGCTAGCTGCCAAAGGATGGGCCATGCACTACAATCAAACTAGATGTTGTTATAGCCTCAAATAGTGTTAGTGGGGCTTGGATTTCGTAGGGCTAATTAATCCTTCATCACAATAGAGGTCATGCATATTGGTATGTACAGATTACGTCACAAAGTGGGTCGAAGCGAAGGCACTAACTAGAGCTATAGAGCAAGCTATTTCAGACTTCCTGTTTAAAGATATTTTTGTTCATTTCGGGATACCCAAGGGGATAGTGACAGATGGGGGACCCTAATTCACATCAATTATGATTCAAAAGCTAGTTGAAAAGTATGGAATTCATCACAGGATCACTTCACCTTATCATCCACAAGAAAATGGCCAAGTGGAGAGTACCAACAAAGTTATTGAGGGAATTTTGACAAAGACAGTAGCTAGCCACCTGATAAATTGGGCTGAAAAACTTCCAGAAGTATTGTGGGCTTACATAGAAACATGGAGGAATACTACGGGCTTCTCGCCATACAAATGGGTGTATGGTAAGAATCCTTTATTCCCCATAGAGGAGAAACGGTTCGAGGAGAAACAGTTGGTTGCCATTTGGTAGACAGAGATCATTTAGCAGCAAAGAGCTAAATGGCATGGCAGGTCCATTAAAAAGAATAAATTTTAGAAAGGATATTGGGCTCTCTTGTACGATTCAAGATTCAAGGATTTCAAGGGAAAGCTCTGCACCAGTTGGCTATGTCCTTACAAAGTAGATACAATCTTTGACAATGGGACTGTAAAATTGGTTATCATTGATAGTGTTAAGATGTCGTTACTGGTTAATGGGCACTGTCTGAGGTTATATCATCAACCTGCTTCAAAGGATTCACTTATTAACATTTTCGCGGACTTTGATCTTCATGTTACAGCAGCAGGGGGACATTCCCCTATGTTGTCTGAACTTTATTTTTTCAATAAGTGTAACAGTTGAAAACCGCTTTTGTGGCGGCTGTTACACTTATTTAATATATATATATATATATATATAAGGGGGACATTCCCCTGTGCTTCCTAAACTTTGATTTTTAAATAAGTGTAACAGTTGAAAACCACTTGTGTGGTGTTTGTTACACCTGTTTAAATATATATAACAAAAAAATATGATAATAAGAATTTGACAGTGAAAACCTCTTTTGGGGTGCAATCAAACAATTTTGTAGCAGTTGAAAACCACTTTTGTGGCGGCTGTTACACTCATTTTTTCAGAACATCATCATTTTTTTTCCTGCATATTCTATATGTTGTTGTTACACATTTGTTTTCAGTCCTTTATTTTTCTTAACAATAATGTTTTATGAAGGATAACACATTGGTTGTCTTGGTTGTTACATATATAACAACCGACAGTTGTCAACAACATTTTTAATCTTGGCCATCGTCCTCACACGCAACAATTATTACGATAGTTTGAAGGTGACTGCCACGACCGCTGGAGAAATTGCACCATCACATCAACTTCTTCCTCCATGTCTTTTCAGGTATGTCACTAAAAAGGTAACACTATCATCCTCTAATATTTGATGATTATGAAAAGTCAATGACAGTCCTTTTGATGGCTGTGGACTTCCGTCATCATTAAAGTTGAGGGGGATGACTCTTGTCATAATTATGAACAATCTATTAGCTTTTAAAGCCACCAATAATCCCACAATTTACAGAATTTAATACCATAGCAACAAATCATGATCATATCTTGTCAAAAAGGAGATTTGTACTTGAAGTACGAAGCTCTCTATAATTGGGAATTAATAGAAATAATGTGTGGGTATGAACCATCAATTCAAAACCTTTTCACCTCTCGATCACCATGACATTCCATCATCTCCCTCAGCTATAATTTATTGCGCCCTTGGTCGAAAATTCTTAACCCAAAGATAACAGAGAAGGTTGTTGTAACACAGTGAGTAGTGCATTGATACCCTGGCTAACTATGCTAAAGGAAGTAATCAGGTATAACAACACAAGATGGGGGGATCTGCGGTGAGGCACGAACCAGATTCTATTGAGGCATTACAGAATTTTCAGGAGGTATATCAGATATTCAAAGATGTTGGGTAGCTCGAGTATTTTCAGAAGCTTAAGGGTTCAGATGAAGTAATTGTGATGGAGTTTGCTAAAAATTTGAACAACTATCAGACCAAAGTTAGGGGTTTGCAGATTGAAGTAACGGAGGAGGTTTTTAGCCGAGTAATAGCATTGTCAGCTAAAGGCAGAAGGTGGTTCAACAGAAAGGTCAATGATCCTTCTCTGAAAGAGTATTTCCTTGAAGATGAGGAGAAGCTTGAGAAGAAAGAAAGAGGGGTCAACAGGCTGTCACTTCCCCAAACTTGGGCGGATGTTGCTCTGAATTTGATAAAATATATCACCTATGAAGGGAGATCCATGATTTTTTTTAATTATCATTTCCCCTTATTGAACCATCTTCGGCATCAGCAGAGAATTAACCCTCCATATTTCCTGCTTGGAAATATCAATCATATGGCTGCAACAGTCAAAACAGAAGCACACCCAAGAACTTGTTTTACCAATCATGGTCTCTTCAAGTTAATTGTGTTGGATGCTTTGAACTAGCAAGGAAAGAGTTGGGAAGAGTTCAAACGAAATAGGCCCAGAACTAGCAGAGGAAAACAAGATGGAACTTCGGGAGAGATTCAGAAGCAAGCTAGAAGCCAAACTTGGTCTTCTAAGGTTGGAATTGAGAAAAGGCCCCTTGATAAGCCAATTTGAGACAAATGGCCAAAGCGTAGGTGAAATTCAATATGCCTGCAAAACCGTCATCTACAGCTGAAGAGCAGGAGGACACGAAAAAACTAAAAGAAGAAGAACAACAACCTCGACCAGAGGAACCCTCCTCATCAGGTAGGAACTAAACTCAAACCTTTCTTATAGAAATTGAGAATTTAAAGAAAGAAAATGAACAATTGAAGAAGAAATTAGCGAAAGCTAGGAAATTAGAAGCCTCAAGGTTAGATACCCTATTTGAAGTTGTTAAGAAAGTCGGGGGGGAGAAAATTCCAGGATCAGTGTGTGTGGCATGTTCCCAAGAATTAGCAGCAGCATGATACAAAGTTTGTCGGGAAAGCACCTGTTCGAGGGAAACCCAAACAGAACCTTGGGAGGCTACTCCACAAGAACCTGTTGAAGATATTGCTGCTCCACAAGAACCAATAGTTAAAGTAGATCCTCCCACGGTAATCTACCTGTAAGTCGACACACAAGAACTTGTAGAGGCAACTGTTGTTACAAAGGAACCAACAGTGGATACAGAGGCTGACCAAGGCGAAAATAAGAGGACTGCTACACAAGAACCCACCTATGACATTGTTGTTCCATAAGAACCAGCAACTAAGGTGGATAAATTCCATCCCAAAGAGGTTTTCACACCCATAGTTGATATTGCATGTAGTGGAACATCGAGCCCCGATGAGGGATGGAGTTCTGAGAAGAATTTATCGATCTCTGAGTTTCAAAATTGGAAGAAAGAGGCACTTTCCCTTCAAGAAGGAGTGATCTCACTAGATTTACATCAGAAGAAAATAAGTTCCCTGTAGGAAAAATGGGCAAAGAAAGAATTGAAGAGGAGCTGGGGGGAATGGAAACGAAAGGAAGCTGCAAAGAAACAGGAGAAACAGTTGTTGTTGTTACAGCAGCAGGTTCGGTATTTGACTACTCATAAACAGAAGCTTCATGATCTTGCTCTCAAATTGTTGGGGTGCACGAAACCTTCCCCATCCTACCCTATTTTTTTTGGAGCATTATTATTTATTTTAGTTGAAAGCTATCATGGAAGACAGGCCTTATGTGGGTACTTCTACCCACACTTTTCTTGATGTTTTTCGTGCCAACGAATTTGATGAATAGAGCTTGTTGTGCAAGTTGTTTCTACATAATATTATTTGTGAGCATATCAGCATGCAGATGGTAGCAACGGTATTCTCATATATGGGAGACCTGGAGTTACGCGCCTTCATTTCATTCATGAGAAATAAAATCGAGTGGCATATGTCTGTGAAATCAATGGAGACTAACGAAAAGAAGACAACACTATGTATTAGAGAAGAACCAGGAAGGGCCACTGAACTAAGGCGTGAATTTAAATTTTTTTTTAGTACTCCAGGGTTGAGGGAGCCAGCTGCTACCTACAGAATAAGAATCGTGGAGTTCTGTCTCAATCAGTTTGCACAGATGAAGAACCTAACGCTAACAAGGTGCCTCAAGCGCACCGAAACAAGTAGCGTCAAGTTGCAGGAAGGGGATCCTTTTGTATTCAAAAATTTCGTAGTTGTTGTTACACATATACCAGAATACGCCCAGGTGGTAAAATCCCTTGGCGTCTTCTAGATTGGATTGAAATTTAGATTTCCTTTGATATGGTTTCCAGTGGAAGAATACTAGGACCACTATGCGCTGAGCGATTACAAAGAAGAATCCTAGCCAAGACAATTGTTTGCTACTCAGTGGTACAGATATCCATACGAAGACATAGCTGGCGCCTATGACTTCACTGACCTGCATAGGAGGTATAATCAGGGGAGCTAAGATTTTTTCATGAGGACATGCAAGCACTTTAGTTGGGGGGAGATGTTGGGTGTCATTTTTATACTCATTTCCGACATTTTCTTCCCTCATTTTTGCCTTTTTCACCTCTGACCTGGGCACCATACTTGCCTTTTTCCTTTACCTTGTTTCATTACCTTGCCATTCTCATTAATTATTATGATGTATTGTTCATTTTTTGTGGCTAACTGAGATGAAAATTGGGAGAAGTTCTTTGGCCTTTTTGCTATTCTTTCAGATACTATTTTAGGCACATGGACTTGGGACATACAGGCACATAGAACCAGTTGGAAGCATGTTGTTACATGGCGTTTCTACCACACATAGAGTCAACACCTTAGCTGTCACATCCTTTGTTGTTACACCGCGAAGTTTTTACAGATCCGCTGCTACAGACTGTTACTACAGTTGCAATGTTGCTTACATATTGCTAAATTTTGGATGTTGATCTGTCTTTGAAATTTGTTACGCTATAGCTATCGCATTCCAACGACAACTGTAGGAGTTATCATGTATTGTTATTTAGAATAACAACTTCAGGCAGTTTTGGTTGAAATCGATGCTTTCCCATTCAGGACTTTTATTGAGGGAATCAATTGTAACTATATTTACTTTATTTCGATCAGCATGAGAATTGGGAGATTATCATGACTGATATGTTCCTCATTTTCTATATATGTAATTATTACATAAACACTCATACCTTCAAGGTCGGGGGGTTAGCACAAAATAGTATCGCCATTTTGACTCGATAAATTTTGATCATCATAATATAGAATATCATGTTGTTGTTGTTACATGTGTTTATTGATATAATTCTCATTTATTTTCCATTTCTTCCTGCGCCCTGCTAGGGAGGAAGGGCCCTCCTCTTTAGCAGGGACTGTAGTTGTTGGGTAGTTGTATTATATCTTATATTTAATTTTTCATATTCATGGAGTGTCTTTGTTGTTGTGTCATATGTAAGTAGATATGCTTCAATTCCAGGTATTTATTATACTATTACACAGATCCAATTAGAGGTACCAGCTGGTGTAGTTAGTGTGTGGTGCGTTAGATACTGGTTTATCTGAAGTGTGACATTAAGGGAATTTTGAGGTCTAAAATGGGCCTCCTAAGAAAAATGTACAACCAAAATAAACTTTATAAGAACCAATATGATTCAAGATGATGATTTCAACCATGGGGGATGATTCACCATTTTTTAAGTAAAAGGGTAAAAAGATTAAAAAATAATAAAATAATAAAACTACTTTTTCAACTCGTATTTTCAACTTATCTCCCAATTTTTTAGTCAAATTTCGAGCGGGATTACTCATTGGATGAAAAATTTAATTCCTCATCCAAGGAGTACCCATATTGCATACTTTCGATGGACCCTGCTACATGAAAAATGAGAATTACTTGAAAAAACGTGATTGCAAACATGTTTTTTATGTAGCAAGGTCCATTGAAAGTATTCAACATGCGTACTCCTTGGATGAGGAATTAATTTTTTCATCCAATGAGTACTCCCACTCTAAATTTCAGTAAAAAATTTGGGAGATAAGTTGAAATTACGAGTTGAAAAAGTAGTTTTTTCTTTTTTCCCTCTAAAATTTGATGATGTAATCAAATATTATTTTATTATTTCCATTATTATTTTATAGTTTCCTTAGGAGGCCCATTTTAGACCTCAAAATTCCCCTAGCGTTACATTCTTTTAGATCTTTTTTATTCCTGCATGAGTGTTAGTTTCAACAATTGGTTCAGCAACAATTTTTTCTTGTTTTATTTTCGCTTCTGATATGGTGTATCAGCACAGAAAATTGAATTACCATTGAAATAAAATATGTACCTGGTCGATAATTTATGTGTATCGTCTTATTCATTTAAAAGTGATTAATATAGTCCAACACCTGTGCAATAGAATAGATGAACCAAGACAAAGAATGCATGAATAAAATCACTTGAGCAAACATTTGAGAATGAGCTTGAGGTCGCTTATATTTATAGCTTTTGTGAGGGTCTACTTGTGGTTGAGGGCGATTTGACTAAATCCAAATGTGCTTAGGCTGACCCATTCCATTTAATTTTAATAAATAAAATAATTCAAAATCTAACTTCCACTTAACCGATTGGGGCGATCTATAGGTCCATTTTGGTCCTATCGAAAAGAGGAATCTAATGCAATTATAATCTTGACCATCTGATTTTTTCAAAGTGGAATTTGACCCTAGTTGCAAAAATTAACACTCCCTCCCAACTAGGAAGAATTCCACTTGATAACCTCTACCTATAAATCTTCACATAATGGTGTCATCATGCTAAGACTATCACTGCTCAACTCCATCTGCTAAAACTTTCTTGGATCTAGAAGAAGAATAATCAGGGAGCAATAAGCTCCATCCATACCAAGAAATAGGACAACACATCATACATGGGAGCACATATTCAACCTTGGACACTCAAAAGGGGAGAAAATCTAAACCCAATCCTATTTCCTACTGATGTTCTCATCAATGACCCTCAATAGTCATGTGGTAGAACACCTGAATCATAATAAAATTGGGTTGTACACCCCAAGTACACTCACAAATCATTGGAAAAATGAGAAGTGGTATTCCCATCAAGCCTTGCTTGAGGGTATGATGCCAACAGGGGTATACTATGCAAATACCAATAATGGGAGCAACATTCTTCGACCCTATGAATATAGGGGAGAAACATCTTCAACCCTATGGGTAACAGATAGGGTAGTTCCCTATTATCTAGAGATCCCTCAACCCCAGGATCCTTATATCTAAATTCCTCGCCCCGAGAGCTCAAGAAAGGTGGGAAGAGTTTGCTTAGTGTCCTCGATCAGTGTTTCCCCTTATCTGAAGGGGCTACATCTATCATTCCAAGATATTCTCTGAATACCAAGAAATTTCCTTTTGATAATGCCTTAGTGATAATATATGTTGTCTTCTCGTCATTCGATATGTGGTGGAGTCTAACAGCTCCTCTCTGCACCATTTCTTGAATAAAATGATATTGAATCTTGATGTGCTTGGACTTTTCATGAAACATGGGATTATCTGCCAAACATATCCCACTCTTTTTTTCACAGTATATCATTGTAGTATCTAATACATGTTAAAATAGTTCTCCAAAGAGATTCCTTAACCAAATTTCCTCACAACTAGCCATGCTAGCGGCAATGTATTCTGCTTCAGTGGTGGTTAATGCTATAGAATTTTGCTTCTTGCTCATCCAGGATATCATGGAAGAACCAAGAATAAAACAACATCCAGATGTACTCTTTATGTCAGTAACATTTCCTATGCAATCGACATCAGTGTATCCATGAATTTGAATGTCTCCAGTGGAATATATCAGACCAAGTGTGATCGATCCATGTAAGTATCTCAATACATGTTTGGAAACAATCCAATGTGCATGAAGGGGCTTAGTCATGAATTGACTCAATGTTTTTACTGCATAAAATATATCTAGATGGGTGTTCACAAGGAACATTAGATCCCCAATTACTTTTATGTACTTGGATGTATTTTCTATGTCTAGTCTAGTTGTTTTTCCACACAGCTTCTCGAAATTCATCTCCATTGAAGTAACCATGGATTTGCACTTAGTCATGCCAAATATTCCAAAAGTTTCACGACATACTTTCCCTGTGAGACAAATATCTTTCTAGTCCTTTTCCACACCTCAAGGCCCAAAAAGTAGTGCATAAGTAAAAGGTCTTTCATCTCGAATTCAGAGGCTAGCTTCCTCTTACATTCGATCATCAGAGTTCACTTCCTGTCAAAAATATATCATTAAAATATAGAACCAAAATTAGTGGCATACCTTGGACAACCCTAAAATAGAGGTTGGATCAACATTGCTTCTTGTGAATCCCAGCTTCATTAATTAACTGTCAATGTGTGCATCCCACGCTTAGGGAGCTTGCTTCAAACCATACAATTCTTTCTTCAACTTGAAAACATGCATTCTCTGATCTTCCATTTCAAATCCCGGTGGTTGTTCAACATATACTTCTTCTTGTAACATGCCATGAAGGAAAGAAATCCTTACATCCATCTAATGAAGGGTCCATCCTTGACTAGCAGCAAGGGAAACTATCGAACGAATGGTTATGTATCGAACCACAAGAGAAAATATGTCATCATAATCTTCTCCCTATTTCTGAGAGAAACCTCGAGCTACAAACCTTGCTTTGTATTTCTCAATGCTGCAATTGATTCCATGTTTGATCCTGAATAGCCATTTTGAAGTCACAACAGAATTCCTATATTGTCTTGGCACAACATCTCATACATCATTTTTCACAATAAATTCAAATGCTTTGGTCATAACATCCTTCCAAACTTTTTCTTTGACTACTTCTTCGAATGAGGATGGTTCAACTTGAATCATAGTGCTCATGGCAGTTACATATCCATGATACCTACGTGGTTTCATCCTTTCTCTGAATTATCTACGAATGGGAACATTTCTTTCATTATCCTATAGAGTGTTGTGAAGCCAAATTGGTCTTTTGCTTGTAGGAGGATCATTGGGAGGTGGATCTAAAGGATACATAGGCTCCATTGGAACATAAATATCATCTGAATCAAGCATAGAAGGACCAGCTAGAATATCCTTTTCATCATCTTATTCCTTAGGAGACGGAGTTACAGGAAGGTATTTTTCTTTACCAAGAGTTGCATTTTCATTGAAAGTTACATCGCGCTAATTTCAACCTTCCTTTGACCATAAATATATATTTTTTATGCCTTAGAGTTTTCACAATAACCAACAAACATACATTTTCTTCCTGTAGCTTCCAGCTTGTTTCTTTTTTCCTTCGACACATGAGAGTATACAGGGCATCCAAATATACGAAGATGGCTAATATTAGGCTTGGCACATGTGAATATTTCTTCGGGAGTTTTTTTTTCTAATGGTTGATGAGGCACCCATTTTTGAAAATATACAATAGAATGTGTGGATTCAAACCATAGAAACTTTGGTACCTTTTTATTGTGAAGCATGGCACGAGAATATTCTAATATAGATCAGTTCTTCCTTTGAGCTAAGCCATTTTATTCAGGTGTATATGGCACAATAGTTTCCTTCTTGATCCCTTCTTTCTTGCAGAAAGATATGAATTCTTTTGACATGTATTCCCCTCCATTTTTGGACCTGAATAATTTGATTATTTTCCCTTATTGATTCTTGATCAAGGCTTTGAATTCTTGGAACTTTTAAAAGGTTTCATCCTTGTGCTTAAGGTAGTATATCCATGTCTTTCTTGAGAATTCGTAAATGAAGGTGAGGCATTAGATATGACCACCAATAGAATGCACAGGCATCATACCACATATATCTGAATGAATGAGATGGAGGATGTCAGTTTTCTTGTTTTTACTAGAGGGGAATCATCCCCTTGTTTTCTTTCCACTCACACAACCTGGAAAAACTCCATCATGATGAGCTTGAACATCGGGAATACTTGAGACCAATTTCTTTAATTTCAGAAGAGCATCATAGTGTAAATGAGCCAGTTTGCGGTGCCACAATTCACTTAGATGATTGGTGTTATTAACCAATGCTAGAAGTGGCCTTCCAGTGACTTTATAGAGACCTTTAGAACTCAACCTAATGTGAATTCATCTTTCATAGGTGCATCAGTAGATCAAATCAAAAAAAATCATTTGATGAAGACAAACCTCGTCCCTTTATCTTCCAATGTGGATATAGATATCAAAATTTTCATTAGACCTGGCACATACATAACATCATGCAACAATATTGATTCCCAAGAATTCAACTAAATTTAACGAATCCAAATCCTTTTACGGGATGAGTGAAGTTATCTCCAAGAATGATTTTCAACTTAGTATCCATTTCTACCAAATTAGAGAGGACTTCCTTGTAACCAAATAAGTGATGAGTGACCCCACTATCAACCAACCAACTATCCCACGAATCCGGTGGGGAATAACTAGTAAGTGCAGAAATGAGAATATATTCATATTTATTCACAACATTACTTTCATACCTGGGAGCCGTTGAATTATTTTTAGGAAGATGCTCTTCTTCATGATCGCTTGAAGAATATATTATTCTATTTTCATATCTTATGTCGTGGTTGTTCCTTTGATTATCTCTTCTTATTTTATTATTCAATTGTTGCTTCTGGTGTTGTGTCATGGCCTCTTTCTCTTCTCAGGACAATCATGTGCATACTGACCTTTCTTGTGGAAATTATAACATTCAATATGGGATAGCGATCTGTCATTTATTCCTTTTGAACTTTGAGGAGGAGGCTTCCTTGAAGGACCTCCTTTTGTCATGAGAGATGTATGCAGTAGGCTCTCTCTCTTCATGTTTCTCAATCCTACCTATTGCTATCATTATTGATTCTTCTTGAGTAAGCTTCCCAAAAATTTCATCAAATGACAGGAGGACATTGTTGTTGCTGATTGTAGTAAAGAAGGTTTCCCAAACAGGAGGGATACCTATAAGGGTTACGAAAATTGATACTCTCTCAGGCACATTCTCTCCAACCCTCTGCAGTTGATATTTGAGATGAGAGATCCTCATAATGTATGATTTAACAACTTGTCCTTTGTTCATCTTCATTTCCTTGAGTTGATCTTTCAAGGTGATGATCTCATTTAGATCGTTCATTTCATACATGTTGACTATCTTGTCATACATGTCTTTATACTTTCTTAAATTCCCAACATATGCAAGTAATTGATCTTGTAAACCATCAACTATAATTTACTTTGCTTTAGAATCACCTTTCTTGTACTTGTTCTTGATAGAAGTAGAAGCATTTTCTGGAGGCTTGGGTATCCTTCCTTGAATGTATTCCAACACATCGTTGTTGTCAGCTACGATCTCCTGATGCATCACCCAAATTTTCATGCTCCTTGAAGGTGGAGGAATTCATCTTGACCTAGGCCTGCAGATCTGATTTCTAATAATGAGGGCTTCAATGCTTGTCTTCTTTTGGGATTTTCCTTCACCTCATATTTGATACCATGTTACATTTTCAAATTGTTCTATGTTGTATCAATTACTTTAGCCCAAATTACTTCTTCATGAACAATGCATCTAATTATTAGTAGTGAAATCAATCATAAACTATAACTAAAGATAGAAAAATATATGCAGTTATAAAGAATACAAAAACACAACCATATGAGATAGCAAATTGGTCCAAGACTAGGGTAAAACGCCACAAGGGGGAACCCTTTCAAATATTCTTCTTCAATATATCATCATAAAAAGTTTTCAGCAGAGAGTACAATGATCCCAATACATATGCAGTGGAAATACATAGAACATATCTATAGGTTTGTGTATTATAACATCAAGAAACGTGGAACTAATAGATCACTGAAGCCAACTGATATCAACTATCAAATCCTAGATCTAAATCCAGGATGTTATCAAAGATTGATCGTGAACATCTGTGAATGAGCGGATGATGTCTGGAAGCACTGCATGAGAAATAAGAGTTGATCTAACTCCTATTTTCTTAGCCAAAAACCATTAGCTGTACCTACAAGATGTTGTTCTCGCAGATATATCTCCCTGGTTGCAGGTAGCACACTCTATGCCTGTGGCTTTGGCCCAAATCAACCCAATATGGCCCAAGAACCCTAGCTGCTATCTTGCCATGTTGTGCCTGCAGCTATGGCACCTTGGCCTCTACCTTACCACGTTGTGTCTACGGATAGAACCTGATTTTGCTAGTTTTGTGCCTGCAGTTATGGCACCTTGGCCTCTACCTTACCACATTGTGTCTGCGGATAGAGCCTAAATTTGCTAGTTCTGTGCCTGCAACTATGGACCAGAAGCTCTAGATCAAAGCGAGCCTCTCGCCTGTGATTTTAGACCTTTCTCAAACTTCTTTTGTCGAACATATGCGAGCTAAAACAGAATAGACGAACCAAGACATAGAATGCATGAAGAAAATCGCTTGAGAAAATGTGTGAGAATGAGATTGAGGTCGCTTCTATTTTTAGATTTAGTGAGGGTCCGCTTGGGGTTGAGGCCGACTTGACTAAATCCACGTGCTTAGGCCGATCTATTCCATTTAATTTTAATAAATAAAATAATTCAAAATCTAACTTCCACTTAACCGATTGGGGCAATCTATAGATCAATTTGGTCCTCTCGAAAAGAGGAATCTAATGCAATTATAATATTAACCATATAAGTTGTCCAAAGTGTAATTTTACCTAGTTTCAAAAATTAACAATAAGACCATGTTATAGGATAAGGATAGGGAGATAGCCTCCATGAAAAAGAAACTCAAAATCCTAGATGCACACCCCGTGCAAACAGAGTTGGCAGAGGCGGAAAATGATAACCAAGAGCTAAAGCAGAAGCTCCATGATACATTGATAAAGAATTCAAAGACCAAGTTGTGTTGTTGGAGACACTGTTACACAGCATTTTGTCACTGTACCTGCAATCCCCATCTCACCCATTGGAGGGTCATTTCCGTGATCAATAAGCAGTGTCATGCCTTGCAAATACCATCATTGTATCCCTTTGCATGAGAGTAATATTCCTTCTGTTGACAGTTCCCTGAGCAGAGACTCAAAAACCCCTATTTTTTCCTGGGCGTGAGTAGTCAGTTATGCCCTCACGTCGAAGAGGAAGATTAACACTGAGCCTCGCACCAGCTGGCACTCTGTCTCAGTTAGCCACCCGTGCCAACTTTTTTATGGAATGTTTTTTTAAAATAGAGGCATAGATTCCATTCCAACAACTTTGAGGATGAGTCATTGGGAGTGGTTGAACTGATAAACCATGGAATTCCTCCTTTGTTTTATGGTTTCCACCTCTTGTGGGAACCTCCTAAAGGATAGGCCTCCCTCCCACCTTTGTAGGGATCCTAACCTCCTCATTTTCCTCTATAAAAAGAAGTTTTCTGCTTTTGAATAAGCTAGCTAAACTTGGAGAATTGAACATACTATAGCATAACTTCTAAAGGGATAGAATAAGAAGGAATTATGTTGAGAGAGCTTGAGTCCATGCCTTTTGAGAGAGCTTGAGTCCATGCCTTTACCCCATCCGAATTCCCTGACAAACATCTAAGACGTGCTTCGGCTGAACCACACTGGAGGAGACCACGACGTCAAATCTTTGGTTGTATCTCTTCCTTTCATTAATACATATACATAACTATTGTTTGGTTCCACTCTTGTGTTATGACATTTGTTTAATGCAATATGTTTAGCCCTCTTTGACTGGCTAATAATTATGAATGAAATGTTATTATTTTGTATGTTGTTCTTGTTTTCTGATTCTATGTGCAGGTATCCGAGCATGATTGCAGAAGGATTGTGACTTGCCAAGGCAGGAGCAAGAGGCTACCACCACTACAGCAACGATGACAACGTTGGGCTCCAGGTAGGTCGATCTACTGTGTCCTTTTTCATTCAATAATTAGGAATCAACACTTTAGCATGTTTCTTTGTTTCTAGACCCACTCTAGGGCTAGAGGGATCATCTTTGTCCATAGAGAGGATTTACCTGCTTAAAAAATTGGCAAACTCCACTGGGGAATCAGTGTGAGTTTTTCGTTTCACCTTGTTGGGTCAGTTTCAATCATTGATTTTCTTATCTGTCTTTTTTTGGTTTTCTTGCTTAGTTTACCTCCTCTGTTCAGCTCCAAAGTGTCAAGATTGACCTCTGCTCATTGAGTTTTGGGTTTTTTTCCTTTTTTTCATATTTAACTGGCTTGGCGCGCTTTTCGTCTGAACAGTCACGCCGATTGGCACACGTTGCTTTTGTGGTAGTCGCACCAACCCATGTTTGGCGTTGTATACGGCCTTACATTTGCGCTGACTCTTGTAGGATTTTGTTTGGCCTACTTAATGAGTCTTTTGGTCAATTATGCTTGCTTCTGGGTTATTTTTTATGTGTAATTATGCCTTTGGGACTGTTTTGACTACTGTCGGCTTGTTTTTCTCAGTCGTTTGTCCATTTTCTTATCAGTTTGAATTGACGCCTTAGGGTTTCTAAGGGTTTGGTGCACTGAGCCTTCTGTTTGGAAACAAGGTCGTTTTGATTGTTTTCAGTCTCATTCTTGGGTTGATTGCACTAAGTTTTCTTGATTCCTTGGAGTGATTACTTTGGTTGAATGATCATTTCATTTTTCGATTGATTCTTCTCCTTATTGCTCCAAGAATAGATTACATTGCTTGTTTTGGATCATTTTGAAGACTTTCTCTTGGTTTGGAAGATTGCGACATTAGTTTGAGTGATTTCTTGTGTTTGTTTTGTGTTTTATTGAGTCATTCAATTTCGATTCCTACACAACACTTAAGCTAGTGTTTGTTTTCAAGTTTCATGTAATTAGTGCATCATGTACTTCTTTTCATTGAAAATAAAAAATAAAAAACCTATTTTGCATTCTTTCTTTGCACGAAAGTGAAATATTATTTTGCATAACTAGCGTCTGATTGTCTAGGAAAGAGTTTCATTTTCGTTTGATTGTGTTAGATGCATTAGTGGATTTATTTTCATACTTTCATTGTTTTCTTTTGTTTGAAAGATCTCTATCCTTCTCGTAACTAGCATTCATTGAATCGGAAATGATGTTCATTTGCATATAGCTTGCATTTAGGAATTTTGAGATCCAAATTCGATAGGGCCTTAAAACTGAAACATAATCCAAGATAAACTTTAAAATTCACTCAATTAACCTAGGGAAGCATTGAAACCTAACGAAACATTTTTAGTGGTCTAGGCTAGAGACGTGTTCTGGCGTCTTAAAACCTAGTAGCTGTCATTCTCCATCTGGCTTTAGGTAGCGCTAGTACGAACTTGTGCTCCCCGTACCGTCAAGTATATAAAGGGAGACCCCTCTAGGTTGTAATCCTTTTATCCATAGGAAGCCGAGTCTACCACCTTGTAACCATGATACACCGAACACGGAATTCGGGGAGATTACCTGCACGTACGTTAAGTCCTTGGTCATTTCTTTTTAATTTGATCACCAAGGTGTATATGGCAGTTCACGGAAACCTAGTATACCCTCTTGCTTAGCATTCCAGAGTAGTCATTTTGATCTTTTCATGACTCTTTAAAAAGAGAAGAGATCGTCGAGCACTTGTCCTTTCACGCTCGTTTAAAATTGAAAGTGACTAGAGTCATCTTTTGCCTATTTCTTGACTCTTAAAATATGAAACAGCGAAATCTGGTTTTAGTGTCATAAAATTAATTACCTACGATCATACACCCATTTAAAGTTTTATTACTTGGCCTATTTTTGTTTTCCTTAGTTTTGATCTTGCATCCCTCGATTGGTTATCTTTTCCTTACCTGTTTTGAAATAAATTCACAGTGGCGGAACTACCATTTTCATCGTTCTCATTGCCTCCTAGTGGTAGTTCTTTCCTGGACGTTTCTTTTGAAACACCTCAGTCCACTAGGTCTGTCGATTTTGTGCAGCCTATTCTACCATCTATCCTTCCCCTTGCTACTCGATCTCCTCCTAAAGTGCCAGTCGAATTCAATTGGCCTCCTTCTGGTGCTTCGTCTGATTTTGGGGAAGAAGGAGATTTTCCTCCTCTTACGTCCGGTTCACCATTTTTTTCTACTGTTGTGCCTCCTATTACCTGTAGTATTTTTTAAGATCTTATGGCAGAGTCAGATATGGATTCATCTAGTTCTGCTTGTAGTGAAGGAATGCTTGTTTCTACATGAGAATATCAGCTTTTTCCGGAATATGTCCCTCATGTTTCTACTCAGTCTTCTCCACCATCGGTGTCACTTCCACCTGGATATAGGTCATTGAGTCAGATTGTGTCTGGTGTTGCTTCCATCACACAATCCCGTACATTAACTCCTTCTCAAAGTTCAGTCCTCCCTTCATTAGGACTGTCACCTTCGACACTTAGATCGTTGGTTACCATTACATCTCTTCCAGTCAAATTGATTGTTTGTGTGGCTTCATCCACACCAATTGTTACCACTCAGTCGTCAGGATCTTTTCACACTCGCAGGTCTATTTTTATCAATCCAACGTGGCCTGTTAATCCCGGTCCTAGTAGATCACAATATAGTGCTGCGGAGACCCCACCTACTTCTAGTGTCGTTTCCACTACTCCTGTGATTCCTGGCGGCCTTACTTTTGAAGAGAATCTGTTGGTTGTGTATCAGTAGAGCTCTCAAGGTTCTCAACCCCTCCAATCTCTCGGTAATACTTTATTCCATCACTATGATGCTATTGGTAATCCCGTATATATATATCCGCACCATTATGATGTGTATGGTAATTCGGTCTATTTGCCTCCTATTGATCCTCATCGGGCTGTTTATGATCCTTATTATACTGTTACTCATTTGGGACCTAACCTGCCTACGCAACCCTCTGGCTTGCAAGGAAAACCCTCATCGGGACAACATTTAGCTCAGCAGGGCCCTGCCTCTGGTCCACAGGGACAACCATATGGTTCACAAGGCCAACCTTCACAAGGTCAACCTTTGGTCCAACATGGACAACCCTCCTGTCTATTTGGTCAACCTTAGAATCAATCAAGACAATCTCAGGCTCCTGGGGGGGAAATCTATCCACCACAGGGACAACCTGTTGCACCACAACCGTAGTCACATGCTCAGTATGGCCAAATTTTTTTGCAAATAGGACAACCCTACGGTCCTCCTCCAGGTCAACTTGGTTATCATGGACAACCTGGTCCATCGCAACCATCGGGCCAACCTTTCCTATAAGGCCAACCCGGTGGCCCTCAGTACTCGGTTCAACCATCTCAGCAACCGATTCAACCTACTCCTCAGCTGGTTCCATCATTTCAGCAGCCAGTTCTACCCCCTTATAATCAGTCAGGTTTACCCGCTCAGGAGCCTGCTCAACTGCAAGGTGCTTATTATCCTTAAGGTTCATATCCACCGATGTATAGTGCGCCTCATGTTTCTTAACCTCAAAATCAACCTGTATATCATCAACCTCAAAGCCATGCTTACATTCCACAGCAGATTCCATACGCTACTCAGCAGGGACCTCAGTGGTCTACTCCGACTCAATATATTGGTCCTCAACCCCAGTATCAACTGAATTATCCTACTTCTAACCCCTATGGTCAAAATCCTCTGGGACAGAATGCATGGGGACAGAATCCCCCTCGGACTGGGTAGAATGTAAACACGGGTCCTTATCAAAGACCTCTGATGATTTTTAACACCCAATTACCATTTCTTGCTACATTGGGATTACCTGATGTATCAAAGTTAACGAACGATCCCATTCTTCATAACCTGTATTGGCCTCCGGTTCCAACCAAGATTCCTGGTGACTGTCCCAAATTTGAGAGCAAATCTGGTGAAGACCCCCAAGCGCATGTTATGACTTACGACATGTGGTGTTCCTCTAACTCTTGGGTTGACGATTTTATTCAACTCCGTCTTTTCCAGCAAACTCTTACTGGTGCTACTGCAAAGTGGTACATTGAGCTATCTCGTGGCATCTTCTAAGACTTCAATTATTTAACCATGGAATTACTTACGCATTTTCAGTTACCAGTCCACTATGAGACCAGGACACACCTCCTCACTTCATTGAAATAGGACCGAGCTACTCATATCTCGGATCATATTCATGAGTGGAGGCGTCGTCGTCGCATGATCAAATTTGACATTCCTGGTCAGCTTCTGACTCATTGGTTCACCACCTCCTTTTTCAATCATATTTCCAAAGACATAGCTATGGGGGCATGTGTAACCGAGGAAAAAGCCATTGCTTATGTCTAGTACCTTGATCTTGTGTACTCTTAGTCCGGCGCATTATATGATATCTTGCCTGATGCTCCCTAACCTGGAACTTCTAAACCACCAGCGACTCCATCCGTCGATAGTATTATTGGTTACGTGTCTCAGACTTCTCGAAAGTCTTCTTCATCAAACTTTGGGAAGCCGAAGTCCGCTTCTTCCAATATTTTTTCTTCTCAATCCACTTCGAATTCTGGTAAACCCGCAAAAGTTAATGCCATTTAGGCCAATCCTATGGATAATTCTTCTAAAGGTAAAAATAAGGGTAAAGGTAAGGCCAAAGCTGATACCCTGAAACAGGATTCTCAGAAACCTCGTACTAGCGATGGTTCTCAATGTAAATTGAAGTACCTTTGTTTAATTTTTGATGGTGAGCACTTCACCAAGGACTATCCTAGACGATCCGAAGTGAGTCACTTGTCAAAGGAACCCATGGAACTCCGGCCATTCTTAAAGAACCTTTCCCATCCCAGCAGACTCAGATGGTAGAGCAACCTCAGTCCTCTGCCCCATTTGGCTCTCAGGAGTTCATGATGAACGGTTCTGCTTCCGTTTCTATTGCTCCTCGATCAAAATATTATACTAGATCTTGTTAGGCTATGCGGAAGGAGATCACTGATGGTCCTCATCCTCCGCCTGTTACTGGCCCTCTTGAAATTGAAAAGCCCAATGCTAAATCTGTTGTGCGACCACCTTCCAAAGGTGTACTTCGCAAGTATTCTTATAATCCCAACGCCCGTGCTGCTCACCATTAAAATATTGTTGAGGATTTGGCTCAAGCATCATCCACAATGTCCGTGTTAGAAGTACTTCAAAGTTTCTCGTCTCAACGAAGAGATTTGTTATCTGTGATCGGCGGGATTGATCCTGCCGATACTAGCCTTATTGCTTTCGATTTGAAGAATTTCATTCCACGACTTCCGAATCAGATTGCGCTCATTATTAAAGTTGTTATTAATGGTCTTGATATCCATCGAGCAGTTGTGGACAAAGGTGCATCAACCTGTGTCATGTCATCTTCATGTTGGAAAGCTATTGGTTCTCCAGCCCTGAATTCATCACCAAATTCCCTTGAGGCATTTGATGGAAGAGAATCAAAACCTTTAGGTGTTCTCGCTAGTTTACCGATTACTTTGAAAGGGAAGACAGTCAATTTCGAGGTCGAAGTCGTAGATGCTAAACTCAATTATAATCTTATCCTCAATCGTAGTTGGAGTCATGCCATGTTATGTGTTTTTTCCACTCTCTTTCGTGTTCTGAAATTTCCACACGAAGGAAAGATTGTTACTGTTGATCAATTGTCATTCTTCACCTCTTCTTTCGAGAACAATGTTCCATATGTGGATAATATTCCTACTCCTTACGAGAGCATAGGGCCAGGTTTTTTTAAAGATCCTACCCTCATGGGTATTTTTCCTCTTCCTCCACCAAATATTGTTCAGATCGATATGATCTCTCGGTCTGATGACCCATGGATTATTCCTTTGCCTAAACAGATCAATTCGTTCGGAGATTCGATGCCTTTGATTCTGATTGAGATTGATTATTATGAACTCATCACAGCTTAAGAAGCTCCATCCTCTAATCGTACTCCTTCGAGCATGTCTCTTGACATTTATTCTCAATCCCCCTAACTTGGCGATTCTGATTCGCCTGATCCTTTAAAAGAAGTGTTTCCCTCCAACGAAGCCATCGTGGAAACCATTTCTCTTGAGGATCTGTCATGGGACGATGGTCATCATCGCTTCTCGTTCATGCCTGGCCTCGGGGCCATGTCTACTTGGCTCGAGCATTTTGCATCTCAGGTTCCTTCTCCTCCACTTCAATTGCCTGTTCTAACGCATGAAATTTTTACAGAAGGTAACCTGAGAAATATATATAGATGATGCCTATTGACATTTCCATTAAACCATGAATTATCGAGAACATCCATATCGGGGTCACTTTTTCTTCTAATGAAGTACAAGTTTATACTAGCCTTTTCCATGAATTTCGTGATGTCTTTGCATGGTCATACGAATAAATGCCCGGCATCGACCGTAGTATAGTGGTGCATGAAATACCTACTTACCCTAGCTCGAAGCCTGTTCGCCAGTGTCTTCGTCTGGTGCACCCTAGAAAAGCCGTTGCCATTAAAGGTGAAGTTGAAAAACTTCTTAGAGCCGGTTTTATTTATCTGATTCCTTTGATAGGAATGGGTGTCTAATATTGTTCATGTCGATAAGAAATAGGGAACTATACTCGTCTACATTGATTATCATGATATTAATCGAGCTTGTCCTAAGGATAATTATCCTACTCCCTTTATCGATCAAATCATTGATGACTGTGTCGGGAGTGAGATTTTTTCCCTCATGGATGTTTTTTCTGGTTATAATCATATTAACATTCTCCCGACTAATCAACATAAGGCTGCCTTTATCTGTCCTTGGGGTACCTTCGCATATAAAAATCTCCCTTTTGGCTTTAAAAATGATGGGGCTATATTTCAGCGAGCGATGTCATATGCTTTTCACGATATTTGGCATATCTTTCAACCTTATCTGGATGATCTTCCCGCTCATTCAGCTAAGCGTATGGACCATCCTGAACATCTTCGTCAGATTTTTCTTTATTGTCGACGCTACAATATTCGGCTTAATTTGCACAAGTGCGTCTTCTGTGTTGATTCTGGTAGAATCTTAGGTTTTATCGTGTCCAAAGATGGAATTCGCCTCGATCCGCTCAAGGTTGAGGCTATTATTAATCTTCCCTCTCCCTCCTCATTACATCAGTTGCAGAGTTTGCAAGGTAAGGCTAATTTTCTACGTCGTTTTATACCTAACTATGCAGAAGTGGCTAGAGGATAAACATGAATATTAAAGCAGGGCATCCCATTCTATTGGGATGAGATTGCTTAGAAGTATTTTGAGGCCCTGAAGACGTTGCTTGTTAGCGCTCCTCTGTTGTGTCCTCCTAACTATAATCATGATTTTTCCCTTTATTTATCCGTTGCTTTCAGCATGATTTCCATGGTTATGGTACAAGACGATGATGACTGTAATTATCATGTTATTTATTACATTTCTCATAACCTTCTCGATCCTAAAACGTGCTATGCACATGTCGAGAAGTTAGCGTTAGCTAAGGTTCAAGAATTTTAGATTTTTCGTCATTATATTCTTTTGCATACGGTGACTGTGATTTCTGATTGCAACCCCATGACCTATATTTTGTCTCGACAATTGTTGGGGGGGAAATACTCGAAGTGGATTTTCATCCTCCAAGAGTTTGATTTGGAATTTACTGCTGCCAAGTCGAAGAAATCACTCGTATTTGTTGATTTGATCTGTTCTCTCCCTTCAGACTCTCCTCCGTCTCGTTCTGAGGAGTACATTCCAGATGATACGCTTTTCTTGATTAGCACCCTTGATCCATCGTACAGTGATATCATCGTTTATCTCCAGATTTGTACTTTCAGATCTGAGGTGACGAAGGATGCCCACCAACGCATCCATCATCAGTCACAACCTTATCGTATAGTCAGAGATACACTCTATCGTGTCGGAGTGGATTCAATTCTCCGTCGATGTTTGACCCTCGAGGAAGCTGAGAAAGCCCTCAATTACTGTCATAGTGGCACTTGTGGCGGTCACATGTCTGGTTATGCCATTGCACAAAATATTCTTTGTGCTGGTTATTTCTGGCCTTTAATCTTCAAAGATTGCATTGTCGCGGTTCGTAAATGTCATGATTGCTAGATTTATCAATGCAAGATGCGTGCGCCGCCTGTACCTCTTCATCCTGTCATTACCGTTGGTCCCTTTGCAAAATTGGGCATCGATTTCATGACGTGTAACCCTCACTCGGCTGGGGGGCATGCTTATATTATCGTAGCCATGGACTACTTCACCAAATGGGCAGAAGCAATGCCTACACTTGCCGTTGATGGTAAGGCAACTACTCAATTCATATTCAATCACATCACTGCTAGGTTTGGTGTCCCTCAGGCCATTGTTACCGATCATGGTTCCCATTTTCGACATTAAATGGTGGCGGAGTTGACTTCTAAGTTGGGTCTGCGTCATGATAGCTCAATGCCGTACTATCCTTAGGCCAATGGCCAAGTTGAAGCCGTTAACAAAGCTATTTTTACCATGCTTCAACGTACGATTGGGATCCACAAATCCAATTTGCATCTCATGTTATTTTCAGCTCTTTGGGAATACCGAACATCAGTTAAGAATGCGACCGGATTTACTCTGTTTCAGCTGGTTTATGGTCTGGAAGCTACTCTCTCGATTGAGTGTGAAATACCTTCGCTCAAGTTGGTTGTTGAATTACTGCTGAACACTTCACCAGAAGAAGAGAGTCTACTTTACTTATAAAGGCTAGATAAAACTCGTCGCTTTGCTGCTCTTGTTATCGAAGCACAGAAGAAGCGGGTCAAAGCTCATTTTGACCAATCAGTTTCCCCTCGTTCCTTCGTCGAAGGCGATCTCATCCTCCTATATGACCAGGCTCATGATAAGTTGGGGGCAGGAAAATTTCAACCCATGTGGCATGGGCCCTACATTATTAAATGTGTGTTGTAGAATGGGGCTTATGAGCTTATTGATTACGAAGGTCATCCTCTAGAACTTCCCAGAAATGGATTGTATCTCAAAAAATATTATACATGAATCATTCATGCATGATTTATGTACATAGTTGTTTTTTCATTTTTGTACATGTTTTGATTTGGTGTGCTTTGCAAGCATTTTCCTGCTTATTGGGTCTTGATTATTTGTGCAGATGTCTATTACCCCTTATGTCGCTTTCGCAGATGGTGCTTCCCGCAGTACCAGGAATTTGTCTTCAGCAGCCTGGGTAATCTATGATCCCGCTGGTGAGTTGATAGAATTGCAAGGTATTTTTCTAGGATGAACTACAAACAATGTCACTGAATATAGTGTTTTCCTTGAACTATTAACCGAGGCAATCAATCTCGGCATACGCACATTGCTTGTAAATCTAGATTCACATCTTGTTGTTCTGCAACTCAATGGTCATTATTCGGTTAGAAACCCATACAGTTTGAGATTGTATTTATGTATTTGTTTGTTGGAAAGACATTTTGATTTCATTACATATCAACATATTCCTAGATGAATGAATGCATTAACTGATACAGTGGCTAACATTGTATTAGACAGACATTTTCATAATTTGTAAAATCATCATCATGTGAAAATATCCATGTAGGAAAATAGATGTATATATATATATATATATATATATATATATATATATATATATATATCGCATGTTTGCATTAGTGTGAATCATACATTCAAAAAATATGTGTGTTTCTGTTACATCATGAGACACTATGTCTCTCAAAATATGCAGATATAAAGCCTAGGTGTCTAATCGGTGTGATGCTCATGATAGCAAGTCACTGCCCGTACAAGCCGCCTCAGTAAGCGGTGAATGCGGCTTGGCACCCCTACGGTATGCCTCTGGTAGGCACGAGGAACATCGTCAAATCGTGCATAATCCGAGACTCCACGTGTGATCGCTTCTAGGTTGCACATGATTTCCTCCTCCTCACCTCCCTCATCATGAGGGTAAAAATCACGAGGGATTTGCCTCGCTATTGGAGACATGCCCGCGGGTCTCTCTGGGCCAACATCTGCAAATGCATGGATTTAATGTCAGAACATACATAGTAAAAAAAAATTCATAACACTCATGAAAAATAAAATTGATTCTTACCCAAATCTTCATCCCAATCCTCTCCCTCTGGGTGTGGAAGGTCCGGATCACCAGTAAAATCTGTACTAGAGTAGGTCCAGTCCTCCACAATGATCAATTTTCGGTGGAGCCAATAAAAAAATTCAGGTCTCCAGGACATTTGTTGACCGCCCCCTGCCCTTGGCATCAGAGCTACCCATCTGGCCATCTGTGGTTATCTTGTTGGTGGTGTTGGGACAATGACCTCCTGACACTGAAAAATTGGTATTCGTTCCAGGAAGAACGATACCAGGATAGGCCCATAACCGAATTTCTTCAATTTGGCCTTCTTGCATTTTGTTAGCTGGCATTTCATGTTTATTGTCATGGCCTCTGCCCAGTTGTAGATGGTCGGTGTCAAGCAATCTACAACAAGGAGCATCTGTGTCTTTGTTGCTTCATGTGGTGCTTGCGATCCTGTAGTTTGTGTGATGGTATGTAGCATTAATTTTAGTGCCAAGTCTTGGATAGTCTGGATATCGAATTTCCCACTTCTTGATCCCTTCCATGCCCGTGGACATACCCTGTCAATAACCATGGACATGTTCTCCATGCAAGCCCGAGTGTCGATTAGTATCGGTGCTGCTCCCCTATGTGATAATCCTATGATAAAGCAAACGTTAGAAACATCAATCTCAAGTTCCTAATCTCGAAGGATGAACTTTTCCTGATCCTCATCCCATACACTGATCAAATACTGTAGCAGCTATGGTTGAGCACGGAGACACGGTGTTAAGAAAAACTTCTTCAATCCATAGCCTCTAAGAGCTTCCATGCATCTCTCATTGCCCATGGCAAGCTCATCCTCTTCACTATGTTCCCGTTCTTTCCATTCGATCACCATTTTTGCCGCTTTCTACCTACAAACACATTCATATGAATAGTATTAGCCTTTTTTGAAGCTTGGATTTGTAAACAATTGGGTATTTCACTTACATTTCTGCATAAGAATGGTTTTTGTCATTGGAGTGACTGTTTCCCAAACATTCCCACTAATGGGTGTGCCCTAGTGTAGAAAATTGGGCGGTTGGCGCGACTTCATGCCTGAAACCCATGCCAACCGCCGTGCCCTAATATTCACATTTCCTTCCTCAGAAATCAAAATTGGAAGTTGCAGGTAGAAAAAAATAACTTGAAATGAAGGGAGAGACCTCGGCTCTTACCTAGAACTGACGGATTCGAGATTGGTCTGCTGGATTGACCGCTATCGTCGCCGCAAAATCACACTATAAAATGGGTAACTATTTCTCCACAAGAGGTAAAAAGTAAAAAGTAATTATTTTTACCATTTTTTGCATTTTATAACTTTTTACAACCCTAATTAGGTTTTCAGGCATGTTTTTAGATTATTTTGTTATATTATTTTCGAGAAATGGGTTTTACACGTGTCTCTTGTGCAGCAACAGGTTTTCAGGACATAGTGGTGGAGTAAAGAGTTAAACTTTATAGTTTTACGGACTCGGTAAAAACATGAAAAATTCATTACTGGAGTCATCTTTTAGCTCTTTTATGACTCTCTAAAATTGAAAATATTGCCAAGACTCTTGTCATTTTGAACTCGTTAAATGGCTGCGAAACGATATCTACCTAGTATACGTTTACCCCTTTTTCAGGCTGGGATAGATTATTGACGAAAAAGGAACACCTTAGCCTATCGCGACTAAGAAGTTCTTTCATATATTGTTCTCTACCTTTTCAGATTTGAGAGACTATTTACGAAAAGGGCCATGATGGAGTTTTCTTTTCTACCTTATTTTCAAACTCTATAAACATGAAAAGATATCGAGTTCTCCCTTTGTCAAAATCGTTAAACCCTGATGACATCGGATTTCGTCGCCATGATGTTACTCGAGTTCCTCCTTCCTAGGGCTCGTAAAATTTACTAGGCTGGATTTGTCAGAAGGACAAACTTACAGCACAAGCATATGCTATCCCCTTCAAGCTTGTTTAAAAAGAAATAATTGGGGTACTCACCAGAAATGGTGGGGGGAAAATGGAACCAAGTTTTAGTTATGTTGGCAGTATGTCACTCTTCAACATGGCACTTGTCTGCATTTGTGTCAGGTTGGGTACATCTCATTTCGTCACTTTTTCCTGCATGGGTTTGGATAATCTCTTTTGACTTCTCGTCTGCTCTTTGCCACATCACCATGACCTCAGATCCCTTGATGTCAAATACTGCCAGATCCAGTGTCATGTTGCTGATATGTACAAGATAAGTTTTCCTCTATAGTTTTCAACCTTCCCCTAATTCTCTGTTGGTCCTGATTCACTATCATCATGTTACTCTGTCTTGTGTAGATGACGTGGGAAAAATTATGGCCCACCTTCGATTAGGTCACTTCCTGTCGACTTCAACTCATTATCCAATAATTTGATCTAGAGACTCCCTTCTGGTACCTTGGAGCCCGCATGCCTCAATGGCAGGTTCTTCGCATTCGATGCAAGGTCCACCTCATTGGCCTTCGATCGATTGATTCTGCGGGTGTTCGATGCTAGATCACTGTTCACATTCTGTAGATTGTACCAGTTGTACCTTGAGATCCATTGTCATTATTGGTGGTTTCTCTCGTGCTTGTTAACAACTTTCATCATTGGCTGCTAATTAGGTGATTTTCTTGCATGTTCGACTTCAGCTCATATATTCGCATGCTTGAATCTGTACTTGTTCAAGTCGAGATGGAGTGCAAGACCCTGGATTTTGTCTGATAAAATCCAAGCTGTGGATTTTTGTAGATTATCATGACTTATCGCATGACTCTTTTGATTGGATGGCTGCGACCATACCTGAGTCTATTTGTTGATGCTTACTGCTGGATGGCTATGCCCATACCTTGGATCATAGTTTTTATACACTCTATTACGGTTGGATGCACCCATACCACATGTTCATGTATCAGAGATATCAGTTGTAATTGTAATTGCAGGTTTTCCAACAACGACGTTTGGTTCAAACGCGTTCTCATAAAGCATTTCACCCCTCCCTCTCCCTCGGATCTCATGCTTTAAGGGGCATCTGTTACACAACATTTTGTCACTGTCCTTGCAATTCCCATCTCGCCCATTGGAGGGGAATTTCCATGATCAATATCCAATGTCATGCCTTGCAAAGACCATCATTATATCCCTTTGCATGAGAGTAATGTTCCTTTTGTTGACAGTTCCCTGAGTAGAGACTCAAAAACCCCTATTTTTGCATTGGCGTGAGTATTTAGTTATGCCCTCGCGTTGAAGAGGAAGATTAACACTGAACCCTACACCATCTGGAACTCTGTCTCAATTAGCCACCCGCATCGAGCTGTTTATGGAATGTTTTTTAAAAATAGAGGTGGAGATTCCATTCCAACAACTTCGAGGATGAGTCATTGTGAGTGGTTGACTGATAAACCACAGACTTCCTCCTTTGGTTTATGGTTTCCACCTCTTGTGGGAACCTCCTAAAGGATAGGTCTCCCTCCCACCTTTGTAGGAATCCTAACCTCCTCCTTTTTCTCTATAAAAATAAGCTATCTCCTTTTGAATAAGCAAGCTGAACTTGGAGAATTGAACATATTATAGCAGAACTTCTGAAGAGATAGAATAAGAAGGAATTACGTTGAGAGAGCTTGAGTCCATGCCTTTACCCCGTCCAAATTCCCTGATGAACATTTGAGACGCGCTTCGGCTGAACCCCGCTGGAGGAGACCAGGAAGTCAAAGCTTTGGTTGTATCTCTTCCTTTCATCAATACATATACGTGACTACTATTTGGTTCCACTTTTGTCTTATGACAATTTTTTAATGCAATATGTTTAGCCCTCTTTGACTGGCTAATAATTATGAATGAAATGTTATTATTTTGTATGTTGTTCTTATTTTCTGATTCTATGTGCAGGTATCCAAGCATGATTGCGGAAGGATTGTGACTTTCCAAGGAAGGAGCGAGAGGCTACCACCACTATAGCAACGACGACAGCTTTGGGCTCCAAATAGGTCAATCTACCATGTCCTATTACATTCAATAATTAGGAATCAACACTTTATCATGTCTCTTTGTTTCTAGACCCACTCTAGGGCTAGAGGGATCGTCTCTGTCCGCAGAGAGGATTTACCTACTTAACAGACACAAGTCCAAGGGATGAAGTAAAATATAGGGGAGGCTTCTCATCCCTACCAAACCCCCTGATGCTTTAACCAGGAAAGTGAAATCAATGAAAATATTAGAGGATTTCAAGAAGTTTCAAGTCCTACTCTCAAGTAGAGAGAAAGAATTGGAGAAAAAGGAAGAAGAGTTAGAAATTACTAATATGGAACTATATCGACTCAAGAGTATGGTCAACAAATTGAAGCAGAGTTGGAGGTTTGGAGGAGAAAATACCCTAGTAACTTAAGGTGTGGAGATTTCAGTTACTACATTACCTAATGTCCGAAGAGGAAGAAGGAGAAGAAGAAGTAGGCATCAACTTCGACAAAGATTGTACTCAGAAATTTCATTGTTGCATTATAAGAATAAAACCCTCATCTGTTGCATTGGTTTTCCCACATTGCGTTTTTTCAGGGAAATTTGTCCAAAAATAACTGTGTCAATTTTATTGTGTGTGCTCTATATTTCTTAGTTCCAACATTTTATTTTTTACAACCTCTTTATTTGTGAAGAATTGTAGTATGCTTTATTCATTGTTTTTCGTAGCAGATAAACTACATAATTAATCAGTTAGAAGAATAAATTTATACTTGTTTCAATTTAAGGAAATTTCACACCATAGGGAACTGCAACCCTTTAGCCTTAACTAAATCCGGACTTGGCTCACTTGTAAACCAATGCACTCTTTCTCCACACCCAGATGGGAAAATACCTTAATGCCTCTTTCTCCATGCAAAGCTTCACTATTTGAACTTTGATGTGACTACCTCTTTACTTGAACTAAATCTGGATCTTGGACCTTTGATAGCCCACATACTTGTTGTACCTCTAGATCACCATATGGGTGGATCTCTTCACATAACCAGAAGACTTTGATAGCTTGATAAGGCCCCACTATTATTATGGAGCAAATTTTTTTCTTTGAGTTAATTTGGCAAGATTAAGGTACATAGGAAAACTCTGCCAAGCCACTGACTTGATAGGAATGTTGAAGCTTGCCACATAAGCTACCATGTCACTACCACATCATATATCGTGTTGTCTCTCTACCACTTATCATGCCATACCACTGCCACATCACTACCACGTTTCATTCCAAAAGGGCCCACTTAGTAGAAATTCATTACAGATTCAAACTTATAATTATAATTTACTAAAACAATAGACTTGAATCTACTCTACCAACTACGAAAACAATTAAACGATCGTGAAATCACGAGGCATACAAAAGAAAGAATTCAATTGACACATTACACAATGATTTCCTAGGGAAAGCCACAACTAAAAAACCCTGCTATCTGTATATTTCATTAGTCATAAAATATGAGAAGACTACAATGTTTTTCTCAAGCCTGAGAAACCTAAGCAGTATCTCTATCTATCTCATTTCTTCCTAGACAACCCTAGGCCAATACTTAACCAAATTTTGGCTTGACAAAGTCCCTATTTCCTTTCGTCATTTCATTGGGTAATTAGCCTCAATTAATTATGGAAATCCCCATCCACAAGTACGCAATCCATAAAGGGCCTTCCTCTGACTCCATGCAACACCTGTACAATTTGGATGATTATACAACTGATATTACACTACCCTTGAACTCCAATATCAACTTGGTAACTCTTAGATCTGACATGCATGACTTATTTATGAGTGAAACATTAGTTAACTGATTGATCACTAGATGTGGTTCAAGTTCAAGTTCCACACTTTGACCTCTCAGTAGTTCCTCCAACAGTTGGAACTAGTTAAAATGACTTTAACTCAGATAAACTAAATTAATTAATTACAACTCAAAATAAACTCAACTAGGGCTCCTATAAAGTAGGAGGCACTCTACATGAATCAAGTTAGACCATCAACTCGAATTAACTAAACCAACTAAGCCAAACTAACTTATTTAACTCATACAAGTTGTCATGTGATGTGGAATTACAATTATCTTCTAATTTAATTCAAGGGAAAATTAAATTAGAATCTTTCTTGTTTCCATTTTCAACACCCCCTCTCAGTGAGAAAGGGATTATCAGACACCCCGATCATGCCTCTATGGAACTCGAATTTTCCTCTTAACAATGCCTTCATCAAGATGTCTGCATCTTTTTCCTCTGTAGGAATGTACTCTAACATCATCATCCACCTTTGTATACAATCTCTGAGATGGTGGTACCAGATGTTGATATGATTGGAACGACCATGAAAAATTGGATTCTCAGATAGTTTGATACAACTTTGATTGTCACAGTAAATCACTGTATGATCCATTTTCTGACCAAATAATCCAACAAGTATCTTCCTCATCCAGATAGCCTCATAAGCTGCTTGACTAGAAGCCATGTACTCTACTTCTGGTGAACTGAGTGCAATTGATCTATGCTTCCTGTTGTACCAGGAAACTACTGCTGACCCAATACTGAAGATGCCCCTTGATGTGCTCTTCTTGTCGGATGGAATCCCTACCCAATCTGCATTTTTGAAGCCTTGAAGCTTCACTCCCTCTGTCCATTTGTACCAAATATCAAACTTAATGGTACCTCTGAGGTATCTCAAAAAATGTTTGGCTTCCTTCCAATAGATTTTGGTTGGCTTAACCATTGCTTGACTAAGTTGGTTAACTGCATAACGCATGTCCAATCATGTTTTCACCAAGTACATAAGTGAACCCACAAGCTGCCTGTAAATGGTATCCTCTACCGCTTTGCCTTAAGTAGCATCTTCCTTCCTCCAATTCCCTACTAGAGGTGTCTTCATGGGTTTGTTTCTCTCCATGTGAAACTTCTTCAGTATCTCATTGGCATACTTTCCCTGAGAGACAAACATTTCCCCATTTCCTTGCCAAATTTCCAAACCAAGGAAATAATTCATGAGCCCCATGTACTTCATATCAAACTCTTTTTCCAAATCCTCTTTGCAAGATTTTATCAACTTCTCATCACCTATTATAATTAAATCATCGACATATAATACTATAATCAATATTTTACCTTCAAACCACAATATGGTAAATGTTTTCATCTGCTTTAGTTTTGGTGAATCCCAGCCTAGTGAAATAGTTGTCGATACTAATGTACCAAGCACAGGGGTCCTTGTTTCAATCCATACAATTCTCCCTTGAGTCTACACACATGTGAATCTCTATTGAAGGTCTCAAACCCTTCTGACTGCTCTATGTACACCTCTTCCTCAATCACTCTATTGAGTAAGGTTGTATTCACATCCATCTGATGTATCTTCCATCCCATATGCGTTAAAAGTGCTAGAATAGATATGATTGAAGATTAAATTACTATTGGAGAAAATTTATCCTTGTAATCAATTCCCTCCTCTGAGAGAACCCCTTGGCCATAAATCTAGCCTTTGTGAAATTTTCAAATTGAAACACTACTGCAGTTATAGATTTATTTCGCCTACTTATTTTATGATAAGTTATTTACAAATTCTTCAGTAAATTATGAAATAAACACAACTGCAGTATTCAGTTAACCATAAGCAGAAAATAGAACAAAACGCAATAGAAACAATCACATGAACACAGTTATTTTTTGACAATTGTCCCTGAAAAAACCCAATGCGGGAAAACTGGTACAGTAGATGAGGGTTTGTATTATTCTTCAGCAAGGAAAATCATTTACAATTTTGACGAGCATATTTCTTAGAAAACACCTAAGCTAAATTTCCCAAATCTTTCGGGAGAAATTCTGAGACTCGGGAGGCACCCTAGCTCCCTCTGTGTCACTCTGTGTGGTCTTCTGCGCGGTCCCTGTGTTGGATTGCGTCACTCTGCATGGGGACTTGGTGTTGTTTCTCAGCGCTATCCCCTTTGCGTCCTCCTCTTGCCTTTCTTTTGCCTCTGTTGACTTCCCCTTTCGTCTTTTGCCTCTGCAACTCTACCTCTACAACCTCCCCCTCTACAATCGAATTCTATTCCTTCAGAATCGATTTCCTTCTGGTACTGAGTGTGTGCCCAACTTTCTTTCCAAATGACCCTCAAGCCTTCTCTTATAATCTTCTCATTGATGAATCAACGACCTAGATTAGATCTCTAATCAATCGCTAAGATTAACACATGACTTGATCTTTGTTTTCTAGAAGATTCACACTCTGTTTATTAATACCTTTTAATTATTTAATTTCCCTAAGTTTAGACTTAGGGATCACATTAAAATAATTAATTATTTTAATAAAACATGAACCGAGTGGAATTTCCACAAACGGTTTCTCGGTTCTTTTGAATACTGATGTTCAAGCCTCCTCACAAAATATGATACTTGGAACACTCTCTAATGCAACAAAATCAACACTCCCTCTTAGCAAGGAAAGTGTTCAAGCAAAATACCAACTACATCTTCCTTGACCCGAAGCATCTACTACGTTGCTGATGTCTCAGTTGCTGCCCCTCATATGCTGCATTGCTGCCCTCTGTACTACTGCCCATGACACCATATATGTCACTGCCCCATTTGTACTACAGCTTCCTCTGAATTTTGAGCCCATCCATTCCTCTATTAGAATGGATCCTTAACCATCCCCTTCTTTTCTCTGAAGTAAGTAAACTTAATCCTACCCAGAACGTTCGTGAGGATATTTTCCACTTGTTCCCCTGTAGGAATATACTTCAACTATAAAACTCCTCATTGGACATAGTCTCTGATGAAGTGGCACCTAATGTCAATGTGCTTCGACCGATCATGAAACACAGTATTTTCAGAGAGCTTGATGCAACTCTGATTATCACACAAAATTCTAGTCAGTTCCATCCTCTTCTTGAGTAAGTTTGATAGAAACTTACAAAGCCATATGGCCTCACAAGAAGTTGTGCTAGCTGCCATATATTCAGCCTCGGCTGAGCTCAGTGCCACGGATTTATGTTTCCTACTACACCAAGAAGTCATTCTTGATCTGACACTAAAATAATACCCACTGGTAAGTTTTTGATCCACTGGACTTCCAGCCCAGTCTGCTTTAGTGAACCCACTCAACTAGATTTCATTTCCCTTGGTGTACCTCAATCCAAAATCAATTGTCCCCTTCAAGTATCTGAGAACATGTTTGGTTGCTACCAGTGAGCCCTCCTTGGTTCTACCATGAACTGAAAGAGGGTATTCATGGCATAACATATGTCTGGTCTAGTGTTGACCAGGTACATCAATGATCATATGAGTTGCCTATACAAGGTAGTATCAGCCTCATCATCCTCGAACGTATCAATTTTCTTCCAGTTGGTGATCATTGGCGTAGCCATGGGTCTACAGTCCTCCATCTGAAATCTCTTCAGGATCTTTTTAGTATATCTTCCTTGCCCAAGAAATATTTCTCCCTTCTGTTGCCAAACTTCCAAACCCATAAAATAGTACATCCACCCTAGATCCTTCATGTCGAATTGTGTAGCCATATTTTCCTTGCAGTCTTTGATGAGCCCAGATGATCCAATTAGAAACATATCATCTACACATAACACCAATATTAGAGGCTCATCCCCTACTCTCATATAGTATAGGTTGTGATCTGTGTCACTCTTGGCAAATCCCATCTTCTGCAGGTGGCTGTCAATTCACCCATACCAAGCTCTAGGGGCTTGCGTCAGTTCATACAAGGATTTCTTTGTTGATTTTGTGGCATTGGAAATTTTTCCAAGTCTCATATTTTGTGAGGAGGCTTGGACATAAATATTCCAAAGAACCCATAACCGTTTGTGGAAATTCCACTCGGTTCATGTTTTATTAAAATAATCCTTAAGTCTAAACTTAGGGAAATTAAATAATTAAAGGGTATTAATCAAACAGAGTGTGAATCTTCTAGAAAAAAAGATCAAGTGATGTTTTAATATTAGCCATTGATTAGAGATCTAATCTGGGTTTTTGATTCATCAACGAGAAGATTATAAGAGAAGGCTTAAGGGTCATTTGGAAAGTAAGCCGGGCACACTCTCAGTACCCAAAGGAAATCGTTTTTTAAGGAAAGAATTTGATTTCAAAGGGAGAGTTTGTAGAGGCAAAAGACGGGAAGTAGAGGGGACAACAATGAGCAACAACACTGAGTCCCCACGCAGACTGATGTAGTCCAACGCAGGGACTACACAGAGTGATGCAGAGGGAGCTAGGGTGTCTCCCGAGTGTCAGAAATTCTCCCGAAGGATCCGGGAAATTTATCTCAGATTTTTTCTAAAAAATATGCTTGTAAAATTATTGTAAATAATTTTCCTTGCTGAAGAATAATACAAACCCTCATCTCCTGCACCAATTTTCCCGCATTGGGCTTTTCAAGGAAAATTGTCCAAAAAAAATTGTGTTCATGTGATTGTTTCTATTGAGTTTTGTTCTATTTTATGATTATGGTTAAGTGAATACTACAGTTGTGTTTATTTCAGAATCTGTAAATAACTTATCATAAAATAAGTAGGCGAAATAATTCTATCACTGCAGTAGTGTTTTAGTTTGAAAATTTCACATGGTATCAGAGAAAAATATGAGTAACAGAAGGGGAGGTTATGCAATGGAACGAAGGTCTGACAATGATGCAACATCAGCTCAGAAGGGTTCACGCAATCCTCTAGAACACATGAAGGAACAGAGGGATCATGGCGTTTCAGTTCTGGCATCCAGACTAGAAGAGGATTTTTCTTGTGTGTCAAGCATGGCCTCTCCAAAAATATGGTATATTGATAGTGGAGCATCTTCTCACATGATGGGAGTTCGAGAATTCTTCTTGAGCTACCAGGAGAAGCAGATGAATTTTCAAATCACTCTGGGCAACAAGGCCAAATGTACCCCTATTGGAAGAGGCACCATAATATTTAAAACAGAAGCTAGCAACAAGCTTCGGGCCACCAACGTACTGCATGTACGAGGATTAGGGATGAACTTGCTCTCAATGTCTCAGCTTCAAAACAAGGGTTACGATGTATACTTTATTGGAAAAAATTTTTATGTCAAACACCCTAGTTGGAAAAAGAGGGCACAAATTGGAGTAAGGAGCCATAAATTGTACAAGTTACAACTCGAGTCCCCAATGGCACTGATAGGCAGTACAGATGAGAGATATCTGAATGAATTATAGAATACAATAATGGGGCATCTACATCATGGATCCTTGTGAATTCTCAAGAATACTGTCACGGGAGCTTCGGAACTTAGCACCAAGCGAGATGATGTATGTAGGGGGTGCGTATTAGGGAATTCCGCTAAGGAAACATGTCCGAAGAGTAGAAATAGTGCCAAGAGTGTGTTGGGATTGATACACTTAGACATCTGCGGACCAATTTCCACGAATTCTCTCAGTGGTGCAAAGTATTTTGTCACCTTTATCGATGACCATTCCAGAAAGACATGGATCTACTTTCTGAAGACCAAACACAAGGTCTTTGAGCGATTCAAAGGATTTAATTATATGGTAGAGAATCTAAGAGGAAATCAGATCAAGACATTGTGATCATAAAATGGTGGGGAGTACATTGATAATGACTTCACAAGGTTCTGTGAAAAGGAAGGCATTAAGAGAGAATGGACTGCTCCATGTAATCTGGAGCAGAATAGGGTCGCAGAGAGGATAAACATGACTATTGTGGAAGCTGCGAGGGAAATGCTCTATGATCAAGACATACCCAAATTTTTGTGGGCTAAAACTTGCAATACAGTCGTGTATGTGGAGAAAAAAGTGCCTCATAACGCATTGGGAAAGCTTACTCCTGAGAGTGTGTTCACTGGCAGCAAGCCTGAAGTGAGCCACCTTAGGATGTTTGGCAATATAGCATATTGCCATGTTCCCGATGAGAAGAGGAAGAAGTTAGAACAGACTGTTGAAAAGGGTTGCCTTATGGGATATAGTGAGAACATGAAGGCTTACCACATCTATATTCCTGAGAGTAGGAATATAGTAGTGAGACGAGAAGTGAAGTTCATGGAGGAGAGAGAAAATTTCTTCAGTTATGTAGTTCTAGGAGGATCTGTTGGTCCAACCACAGTGACCTACGGATGATAGCTCTAGTGCCTCTGGAGGAAAATGTCCTGCTGTGGGCAGGTGTGCCTCTGGAGGAAAATGTCCTGCTGTGGGCAAGTGTGCCTCTGGAGGAAAATGTCCAGTGCCAAAACCTGCCCAGTGCGAAACCAGAGATTCTGGGTTCGATCCCCAGTGGAGTCGCCATTATGTTGGTGTGCCCATGTTTTGGCAGATTTGGCAATACCAAAAGATGATACAACATCAGAACCACTTTGGGGCCCTAGGATCTAGCCCTCCTGGACCTGGAGAGGGATCTCTCCAAATAGAGCAAAGAATGATGTATCTTTGAAGCTCAAAAATAAGATGTTAGGCTAGTTATGAAGCACAAAGGGGGGTTTTAAATAATCTGGTTGAAGGGTTGCTGGGTTGGTGACGAGATCATGGACTGAGAAAACAGTGGGAGGAAAGGAACAAAACAGCAGGATATTTCAGCAGAGAGGATGGGCCAAGACCGTGCCATCCATTGGGCTATGGAGTCATGAGAGGGAATTACTTGCATCCACTAGCCAAGGCTTTCAAAGGGCATGTCATCTAATACTAAAGGATCTTTAGATTAGAGAGTGGGGTGGAACATTAAGGAAGGAAAGTGAAAGAAGGAGAACAACCAGATTTCTGTCTATAGATCAGGTCAGAGGTCATTTAACTCCAGACCTGCTTGGACATACTCAAAGGCAGCTCTCAAAGAGACAATGGGGCTGCTTATAGATCAGACCAGAGGTCATTTAACTCCAGGCTTGCTTTAGCAACTCCAAGGGAAAAACAGAGATAAGATTACAAAGAAACATCTAAGAAGCAAACCCCCAAGTTCATACATCAGCCAGCAGGCAATAACATCCACTGCGCTGGTTAAACTCCACGAATTTACTCTTAGATACACATGCAGCGGAAAACATAAAGGTAGGGAGAGCAGACAGCATAGGGCACCTAACAAGGGTGAATCCTATACCATTATTCTGATGCCTACCAGAAGAATAATGAAACAATGAGAAAATGTAATAAACAGAGTAAGAAACACATCACCAATAGTAATAGACCAGGATCCTGTGAAATGTGCTTTGATTAATTGATGCAAAACCAGTCATGTACAATATGTCTCAATAGCTAATACAGTCCTGACTTCTCCTCCCAGCCTATTACATACAACTACTCTGCTACTCCCTCCCACGACTGTTCTAACAGTCAAATGAATCCCTCTAACAGCAAACTACGCAGCAACTGAACAACAACCTTTACATTATGTTCTCGGGGATTTTTATAAGAGAAGAGGAAGAGACAGAGGCAGATATACAATTAAATGAGATTCATTAAGACAGCAGGATGGAAGTGTTCACACCCATGCTGCTTAATGGCTCTGCGGCGTACTCTGTAGATTGTTTGGAGGCTCTGTTAGGCTGGAAATTGACCTCTGATATTTCTTTGGGGTCCTTCTAACACCAAGGGGTCATTGTACGCCATTCTCGAATAAAATGAATCGATGGAAAATCGGTAAGTCCCTCCATGCTTTTTTAATGCCGCCTGACTAATCATTCAAATAGAGCTCACTTTGTATTTAATTGTTCCCAGGGTCATAGCGCATGGAGACGCTAAAGGTGTGTTCGGAGGAAATGTCATAGTAGCGCATAACCTGCATCAGGCGCTTTATCTTACCAATAGGCTCATCTCTTTTGAATACGGGTTAATCATTTATTATGTCATCACTACACCCTTGAATCCTTTCATTGACCAAGCCGCCGGTGTTACTTCTATCATTCAGACAATGAGATAAATAGTTTAAAACCACAGGTAGTGGTGGTGGATAAATGCTGTGGGGGCGGAGGAAAGGTGGCAGAACAATGGAGAAACAACAAGAATGGCGGAAGAAATAGTTAACAGTGAAAAGCCCGACAACCAACTTTGGGCGAATTGTAAAGGAAAACACAAAAAACAATGAACGAATGAATCGAGTGTGGGACCCAGTGGAGGCGGAGGGCGATTAAACTAAAACCGTTAGATCTTAAACCCAACGGACGGTGGAGATGTAATCGAAGGCTTACAATCGGAGAACGGGAGATAGGACTTGCGACTGCGATCGGAGGGGCGATGCGATTGAGCGCTGGCCGTTAGATCGTGAAACAAATGGACGGTCAGGATTGAATCGGGAGACAGCGGGGAAGGCTTGCGATCGAAGGAAATGGGAGTGAGATGGGCGTCGGATCGTGTAACAGACGGACGGACAGGATTTAATCGGGAGACGGAAGGAGGGACTTGCGATTGCGATCGGGAAGGGGTCTGCGATTGAGCGCTGACCGTAGATCTGGGAGGAAACGGACGGCGGAGATTTAATCGCGGGGGAGACGGAAGAACATACGATCAGCGATCAGGCGGACTTGCGATTGTGCGATAGCCGTTGATCTGCGAGAGGAATAGACGGCTGTGATTGAATCGGAGCATCGCAATCGGGAGTCGGAGGAAAAGGCTTGCGATTGATCGGAGGCTGTTGCGATTAAGCACTGACCGTTGGATCTGCGATCAGATCAACAGCTCACAATCAATCGGCGGGAAAAGAGGAGGGTGAGGAAGGGGAGATGTGATTGTGCGACAACCGTCGATCTCGGGTCCAGATCAACGGCGGGGATGTAATCGGAGGTTCACAATCGGAGGAAGGAGCAGAAGGCTTGCGATTGATCGGAGGCTGTTGCGATTAAGTGCCAACCGTCGGATCGGCGGGGAGATCAACGGTGGGGACAACAATCGGAGGGGCAGGCGAAAGACTTGCGATCAATCGAGGGGTGTCACTTGAATGTTGCGATTGCGATTGAGCCGCGGCTGCGATTAGCGCTCAACCGTTGATCTGGTGATAGATCGACGGTGCACAACAACGCGGAGGACTTAACGTTATAAACGATCGCATCGGGGCTTTCCGCTGTTAACAAAGGAT
Source organism: Pinus albicaulis (assembly GCA_034641835.2). Classification (NCBI taxonomy): domain Eukaryota; kingdom Viridiplantae; phylum Streptophyta; class Pinopsida; order Pinales; family Pinaceae; genus Pinus; species Pinus albicaulis. The sequence goes on along the minus strand of CM076577.1, from coordinate 1,181,404,171 downwards.
TTACACCCGCCCGACCTTCCGATTGCGATAAGCGCCGGGGACTTAAGCACTTGGTCCTGGCGCCTGGGCACATGTGGGGAAGTGGTTTGAGAGGAGTTATGGGAAAGGGGCTAGGCCTTTTAATAAGGTCGGAAAGTGGGTTTTTAGCCCATTTTAATGGATTTTAGGGCTGGGGAAGGGGAACGATAGAGAAATAAAGGGGGAAGAAGGGAAAACAAAGGGTAGGGGAAGAAATTAAAGGGGATTTTGGGAGGATTTGAGGGGTAAATGGGGAAATAAGGGGGAATAAAGGGGAGAGAAAACAAAGGCTTTGGGGGATGAAATAAGAGGGAAAGAGGGGGCCTTTGGGCATTTCTTCACATAGCAGAGAGGCTTTATAAGGGGAATCAGCAGAGGGGATTTGATCAAAGGATAAAAGGCACATAGAGGCTTCAAGGAGACTGTGTTTCAGAGGAAATGCATTCCTTGAAGACTCAACAATGATTTAGCCCCCTATTTGCTTGTCAAAAATTTCATAGGGGGGCTAACAAGAGGAAAGAACATCACCATTAACATAGCTCATGAATCCTGTGAATGGTCTCTTTATTATTGATGCCCAGCTCAAAACAGTTACAGTGCTCCAATACAATGATCTTTTACAACACAGAGGCTAACAACGTTCCTCCATGGTCTTGAAAATTTGAGAAACATTTAACTAAAACTTGAGTCGGTAGCCCTAATATACTTGGGTAAAACTTCATTTATTACAAAACAACTGAAATTAAACAGGCATGGCCATGCAAGTCTTGAGAAAAATATCTCTGACAACATATCGCCTGTAAAATTAATTTCGAGTAGCTCTTTATGGATCTAAAAGCTTTGATGGCTCTGGTATCTGGCCCTACTTTTCAAAAGATCGGCATTGGGTAATTAAGTCTGGTGTAGTGCTGGCTACTTTAATTTATTGATGCTAGTGCTAATGTGTCTTGTTGTCTTTTCTACTTCTTCTAGTATACCATTACAATTTTATATGAATGCCCTTTGCCCGACTCAACCCTTACTACTTCTCTCGGGTAAATCGTGGAAAAACCTTTTGCACAGGTGGCCGAGCCTTGTTGTCGTGCTTAGCCCCTTTTCTTCACAAAATCGCGCACAAACCACATCCGCCCAGTCGTGGAGGGATGGAGGTTGGCGGACGTGGACGGATGATGGAGGACGATGGAAACAACTTTTCGGAAAGGGCCTCAAGTTGTAAGCGGTAATAGAGTGGCAGGGTGAAAAATTGCGAGGGTGTGACATGTGGAGGAGTGGGAGGTAATGGATACCGCCCATTTCGGACCCCCCCCCCCCATGGTTTAAATTTTGGAGACCGAGGGGGGTGTGAAAAGTGTTAAGGACCGTCGGATGCAGAGAAGAGGAGCGAAGAAGGAGGAGAGGTGGAGGGTGATTAGAGGTGGAATGACGTGGCACACAGGTGGGACCGGACTCGACCCTTTCTGCACAAAACATCGTAAACAACTCATTTACCCAAACTTGAAAATTTTTATATTTCAGTTATGAACCTTATCGCATCCATAAGAAATAGCACATCATATGTTTTAGAGTTTAGGTTATAAGAAATGAAATCGGCAATGTGACGTGAAGTACTGAGTCGACGTGGCAGGCCAATTGGGACTGGACCGCAACCCACAGATCACAAAACTTAAGGTTTTTGTTATAAGCAGTAGGGGTTAAACTCTAAAGGATGCAACTGCGAAGTACGGGGATGGTGGAGTGACGTGGAGGAAGGTGGGACCCGACCGCTGCCCGCAGATCGCAACTCTTAACACTAAACAACAGAGGTAAACTTTAAAGGATGCGAAGTGCGAAGCACGTGGAGGAGGCAATTGACGTGGCAGGGGAAAGTGGGCCCGACTGCATCGTACATCACAGATCTTAGCTTCTTGTTATAAGAAACAGGGATTGAAATCTAAAACTTGCGAAGTGTGGGGAGAGGGATCCACCTACATCGTGATCGCAAGTCAGAAATATTTTGTAGTAAGGTAAATTTTATAAGGTTTTATATGATATGTGTTATGTATTGCAAACGACTGAGAAGTGGGGGGGGGGAGCTGCTATGGTGGGGCCAAACACCGCATCACAAATTAAAATAAATACATTGTGGGTGCCTAAGTGGTAAGTTGTAATGTTTGCGAAATGCGATGGATCGTGGAGGTGGAAGGGGTGACGTGTCAAGGGGACTGGACCACTTTAATCACAATTGGGTAGATGGGAAAAGCAGAGGAGAAACCATGATATAGCAGTGAAAAAAGTTGAAGTAGAGAAATGAAGCGGAAAAGCGGAAAAGGTAAGGTTTTAGTGATTTTCAAGGGAAATGGAATGAAAGGAAGTGTGGCGGGTGGCTGGGTCCCACCTCCATCACACATCACACTTCAGCATCTTTAACTTTCACCCTCTGCGCCTATCTTGCAACACTTGCGATCTGCGATTGCGATTTTAATCTCTGTCGTTGACAGATGCTTGGATCAACTATCCTCACTGCTCCCTTGATGTGGTTTGCTGCTTTTGGTTTTGCCTATTTGTTTCTTAGTTGTTCATAGAATACTTGCCCCACGTTCACGACTCTGCCTTTGCTTGTTTTTTCTGCATGAACTGCTTCCCTACTGCCTTTGTCTTCATTAATGATCTAATGTTTCTTCTTGCCTCTCTTCTGCCTTTGTTTCCATTGATTCTTGCTTTGGAAAATATTTTGAATATTGACATTTATGTACAATATGAAAAATTTGTAAATAGAAAGTACATATTCACCATGTGATACTGCAAATTACGGGATTCTAATAGTGGCTTCAGCTGGGGATGGAAGCTCCTTCAGGATGTGTCAAGAACACCGCAGACTAGGAAGATAATAGTGAGATGGGACGTGAAGTTCATGGAGGAGAGAGCCTTCAGGACATCTTGAGAAATGTCTTCAGTTAGTAGGAAATAGTAGTGATAATGTGAAGGCTTACCGCATATATATCTCTGAGAGTAGGAATATAGTAGTGAGACAGGACGTGAAGTTCATGGAGAAGAGATCCTTCAGGAAATCTTGAGAAATGTCTTCAGTTACGCAGTCTGAGGAGGATCTGTTGGTCTAGCCACAACGACCTACAGATGATAGCTCTAGTGCCTCTCCAAGGCACAAGGATCCTAAGGAAAGCTTTTTCGAGTAAGTGCAAGAAGGAGAGTAGGTGAATCCACCCACCACTAGTGGAAGGACGAGAAAATAACTACAACAAATTCTGAAGGATGCATAGGAGTTTGTTGGAGCTCCTAGGAATGAGAAGAGGGAACACATGCAACTAGACAGGTACCAGGAATTGGTAGCACAAGTTGGATAACCCTTTAGTTTTCAGGAGGCAGCTCAACATCAGGTGTGGGTAGATGTTATGGTGGAGGAGTACAACTCCATCATGACTAATGATGTCTGGGAAGTATTTCCTAGACCCCCGAATAGGTTAGTTGTAGGTTCGAGATGGATCTACAAGATTAAGTATGCTACAGATGGAAACATACAGAAATTCAAAGCTAGGTTTGTGGCTAAGCGGTATGCACAGAAGTAAGGGATCAATTATGAAGAAACCTTCACCCCTGTAGCTCGGTACACTTCAATAAGATCTGTCATCTCTCTTGCAGCGCAGATGGGATGGGAAATTCACCAGATGGATGTCAAGGCTATGTTCTTGAATGGGGTGATAGAAGAGGAAGTGTACATAGAACAACTAGAGGCTTTGAGACACATGATTAGAAAACTCATGTGTGCAGGCTTAAGAAAGCCTTGTATGAACTAAAGCAAGCCCTTAGAGCTTGGTATGGGTGAATTGACAGCTACCTACAGAAGATGGGATTTTTCAAGAGTGACGCAGATCCCAACCTCTACTATCTGAGAATAGGGGATGAGCCTCTTATACTGGTGTTATATGTAGATGATCTATTTCTAACTGGATCATTTGGGCTCATCAAAGTCTACAAGGAAAATATAGCTACAAAATTCGACATGAAGGATCTAGGGCATATGCACTATTTTCTGGGTTGGAAGTTTGGTAGTAGAAGGGAGAAATATTTCTTGGGCCAGGAAGATATACTACAGAGATCCTGAAGAGATTTCAGATGCAGGACTATAGACCCATGGCTACGCCAATTATCACAAACTGGAAGAAAATCGACACGTCCGAGGATGATGAGGCTGATCCTACCTTCTATAGGCATCTCATAAGATCATTGATGTACCTGGTCAACACGAGACCAAACATATGTTATGCCTTGAATACGCTCAGTCAATTCATGGAAGAACCAAGGAGGGCTCACTAGGCAACATCCAAGCATGTTCTGATATACTTGAAGTGGACTTTCGATTTTGGATTGAGGTACACCAAGGGTAATGAAATCCAGTTGAGTGGTTTCACTAATGCAGACTCGGCTGGAAGTCCAGTAGATCGGAAAAGTACCAGTGGGTATTGTTTTTGTGTCGGATTAGGAATGACTTCCTGGTGCAGTAGGAAACATAAATCTGTGGCGTTAAGCTCAGCCGAGGCTGACTACATGAAAGCCAGCACAACTTCGTGTGAGGCCATATGGCTTCATAAGTTGCTCTTGAACTTACTCAAGAAGAGGATGGAACCAACCAAAATTGTGTGTGATAGTTAGAGTTTCATCAAGCTCTTTGAAAATCCTGTGTTTCATTATCGGTCGAAGCACATCGACATACAAGTGCCACTTCATCAGAGACTATTTCCAATGAGGAGTTGTACAGTTGAAATACATTCCTACAGGGGAATAGGTGACAGATATCCTCGCGGAAGCTCTCGGTCATATTAAGTTTAGTTACTTCAGAGATAAGATGGGGATGGTCAAGAATCCATTCTAGTAGAGGAATGGATGGGCTCAAAATTCAAAGGGAGTTGTAGTACGAATGAGGCAGTGACATAGATGGTGTCATGGGCGTACAAAGGGCAGAAACGCAACAGATGAGGGGCAGCAGCTGAGACATCAACAACGCAGTAGATGCTTCAGATTAGAGCAGATGCAACTGGTATTTTTCTTGAACACTTTCCTCGCTAAGAGGGAGTGTTGATTTTTTAGCATTGGAAAGTGTTACAAGTCTCATATTTTGTGAGGAGGCTTGGAAATCAGTATTCCAAAGAACCGAGAAACATTTTGTGGAAATTCCACTCAGTTCATGTTTTATTAAAATAATTAATTATTTTAATGTGATCCCCAAGTATAAACTTAGGGAAATTAAATAATTAAAGGGTATTAATAAAACATAGTGCGAATCTTCTAGAAAATGAAGATCAAGTCATGTTTTAATCTTAGCCATTGATTAGAGATCTAATATGGGTCGTTTATTAATCAACGAGAATATTATAAGAGAAGGCTTGAGGGTCATTTGGAAAGTAAGCCGAGCACACTCTCAGTACCCTATGCAAATTGATTCTAAAGGAATAGAATTTTATTTCAGAGGGAGAGGTTGTAGAGGCAAGATGGAAGGGGAAATCAGCAGAGGAAAAAGAAAGGCAAGAGGAGGACGCAGAGGGGACAACGCTGAGCAGCAGCACTGAGTCCCCACGCAATGTGACACAGTCCAGCACAGGGACTACACAGAATGACATAGACGGAGCTAGGGTGCCTCTCGGGTGTGAGAAATTCTCTCGAAGGATCCAGGAAATTTATCTCAGGTGTTTTCTAAGAAATCTACTCGTCAAATTCTTGAAAATTATTTTCCTTGCTGAAGAATAATACAAACCCTCATATTTTGCACCGATTTTCCCGCATTGGGTTTTTTCAAGTACAATTTTCCAAAAATAATTCTGTTCATGTGATTGTTTCTATTGCGTTATGTTCTATTTTCTGATTATGGTTAAGTGAATACTACAGTTGTGTTTATTTCAGAATCTACTAAAGAATCTGTAAATAACTTATCATAAAATAAGTAGGCGAAATAAATCTATCACTACAATAGTGTTTCAGTTTGAAAATTTCACATTCTTAATCCTGCACACATGAGTTTTCTGCTCATGTGTCTCAAAGCCCTCTAGTTGTTCTATGTACACTTCCTCTTCTATCTCCCCATTTAAGAACGCAATCTTGACATCCATCTGGTGAACTTCCCATCCCATATGTGCTGTAAGAGAGATGATGGATCTTATTGAAGTATACAGAGCTACAAGGACAAAGTTTTCTTCATAATCGATCCCTTCCTTCTATGCATACCCCTTAGCCACAACCTTGGCCTTGAATTTCTCTATGCTGCCATCTGAAAAATATTTAATCTTGTAGATCCATCTCAAACATACAACTGACATGTTCAGAGATTTAGGAACTACTTCCTAGACATCATTATTCGTGATGGAGTTGTACTCCTCCACCATAACATCTACCCACACCTGATGTTGAGCTACCTCTTGAAAACTAGAGGGTTCTCCAACCTACACTACCAATGCTTGGTACCTGTCTAGCTACCTACATTCCCTCTTCTCATTCCTAGGAGCTCCAACAAACTCCTTTGCATCCTTCAGAATATATTTTAGTTCTTTTCTCATCATTCCATTAGTGGTAGGTGGATTCACTTGCACTTCCTCAAAAAATATTTCCTTAGGATCCTTGTGCCTTGGAGAGGCACTAGATCCACCATTTGTAGGTCGCTATGGTTGGACCAACGGATCCTCCTCAGACTGCGTAATTGAAGACATTTCTTGGGATTTCTTGAAGGCTCTCTCCTCCATGAACTTCACGTCCCATATTTCTACTATCTTCTTTCTCTCGGGAATATAGATGCGGTAAGCCTTTGCATTCTCTCTATATCCCACAAGGTACCCCTTTTCAACAATCTGATCTAAATTTTTCCTCTTCTCATTGGGAACATGACAATATGATATACTTATAAATATCCTAAAGTGGCTCACTTCAGGCTTGCTGCCAATGAACACACTCTCAGGAGTAAACTTTCCCAATGTGTTATGAGGCACTCTGTTCAGCACATACACGACTATATTGCAAGCTTCAGCCCATAGAAATTTGGGCATGTCTTGATCATACAGCATTGCCCTCGCTGCTTCCACAATAGTCTTGTTCTTCCTCTCTGCGACCCCATTTTGCTCCGGATTATATGGAGAAGTCCATTCTCTCTTGATGCCTTCCTTTGTGCAGAACCAAGTGAAGTCTTTGTCAATGTACTCCCCACCATTGTCTAATCGCATTTTATTGATCCGATTTCCTGTTAGATTCTCTACCAAAGACTTAAATTCTTTGAATCGCTCAAAGACCTCATCTTTGGTCTTCAGAAAGTAGACTCATGTCTTTCTGGAACGGTCATTGACAAATGTGACAAAATACTTTGCACCAGTAGAGCATTCGCGGACATTGGTCCACAGATGTATGAGTATGTTATGAAACCAGCTCCAAAAATAGAAGAAAAGAGAGATCAACGCCTTATAAATCAGCCACTTAAAGGGGGGCAACCTCCAATAAATTACATAAATGAACAATTCTTGGATGATACAAATGACAAAACCTCCTTCTATATATAGGAGTCCATGGGGTCACAATATAATCCTAGCCGACCTAACAATAATAATGTAAGGGCACAATAATAACAATATTGGGGTTACAGGGGACAAAAATAAAAATAAGGGGGATACACTCACAACAATAAGGGACTATACTAGTAATATTGAAATCTCCTCCCAACATTGACTTGGAATGGAAAAAGGTTGTAGAAGACCTGGGTTCTTAATTGTCTCAACTTTATTTTGTTGGAAAACTAAACATTCCACCACAAAATTTTGAATATCATATTTAAGGCCACCCCAAACAAATTCTTTCTTCACCCTATGGTAAGTTTTTAAAAATCCTGAGTGTCCTCCTGAAGGAGAAGTGTACAATTCCAAAAGAATCTTTTGTTTTAGTTGGGAATTCTTAAAAATATATAAGCGATATTTGTACCATAAGGAATAATTTTTCCAACTAAATGTATCATATGTGCTGGGATCTTGTTGCAACCTTTGAATGAGTGTCCACACTTCTTTTTCCTTCTTCCATTCATCCCTTGCTTGGGTTATCCAATCTGTTTGGATAATAGAAATGGCACAAAGCAATGCTTCCACCTCTTCATCCTTTATTGAGAGTGCATCTGCAACAACATTTAGCTTCCCTTTTTTGTAGATGATTTCAAAGTCATAACCCAACATCTTTGTGACCCATTTCTGCTGCTCTTCTGAAGATATTATTTGTTCCAAAAAGTGTTTAAGACTATCATGATCATTTTTTACCTTGAAGTGTCTTCCCATTAGGTGAGGTCGACATTTTTGTAGTGCATGTTGTATTGCCAACATTTCCTTCTCATAAATAACTTTCTGCAAATACTTTCCTTTGATTGGATAACTTTCAAAATCAATGGTTCTTCCTTCTTGCATTAAAACAACACCAATTCCATTTCCTAAGGCATCACATTCCACAATAAAAAAAATTGTGAAGTCTGGTGTAGCTAAGACCAGTGCTAGGCACATTGCCTCCTTAAGATGTTCAAATGCTTTAGTTTCTTCAGGAGTCCATGAAAATGCATCTTTATTCAATAATGTTGTTAGAGGTACTGCTATTCTCCCATAATTCTTAATAAACTTGCGATAATACCCTGTTAACCCGAGAAATCCTCGCAACTTCTTTATGGTTGTGGGGACTTTCCATTCCTTAATGGCTTTAATTTTGTTAGGGTCTACCTTAACACCCTCATGAGATACAATATGACCCAGATATTCTACCTCTTGTACTCCAAAGAAACATTTGGATTTTTTTTCATATAATTGTTTCTCCTCCAATAGTTTGAGAACCCTGTCAACATGTTGAACATGATCCTTCCAAGACCTATTTTAGATTAGTATACCATCAAAAAATACTAGCACAAATTTTCTAAGGAAGGGTTTGAAAATGGAATTCATCAACCCTTGAAATGTAGAATGTGCATTGGTAAGGCCAAAAGGCATGACCAAAAATTCATAATGACCCTCATGAGCTCAAAATGTTGTTTTCGGAATATCTTCAGTCTTCATTCTAATTTGATGATATCCTGAACGAAGATCCAACTTGGTAAAATAAATTTGTCCATGTAATTCATCCAATAATTCATCAATCACAAGTATGGGAAATTTATCTTTAATAGTGAGCTTATTGATCTCCTTATAATCCGGACACATGCACCTTGATCCATCCTTCTTGTGCACTAATACTACGGGAGCAGAGAAAGAACTTTGACTAGGTTGAATTATACCAGCCTCTAACATTTCTGCAATCATACGTTCAATTTCTCTCTTTTGGAAATAAGGATATATGTAAGGCCATATGTTTGGAGGAACACTTCCTAGAATCAAACTAATAGCATGATCATGATCACAAATAGGTGGGAGTTCTGTAATATTCCTAAATTAGCTGCATGTAATAGGAATATTAATTTTTCCTTGTTTATTTTTGCATTTCATGATTGATGAATAAATTGTAAGGAGGACATGTAAAACTCCTGAAAACCAAGAATAAGTCAATGCCTATGTGAACAGAGACATATCTGGGCTATTTAAATAAACTCCTACAGGTGTGAATGGGTCTAAATCACAAAAGGGGGTCATCTTTGACCAAGTCAACAGCGCAGTCTAGATGCATTGAACCTCTTTGAGAGACAGCACAGTTCTAGAAGGAGGACCTTATGTGAAAAGGGTTAAGTGATTCAAGGTGATTTAGGGTTTGGAAAGACTCCTAACTTATAAAAGGAAGAGGAGGGCAGCAAGAAGAGGTTGTTGAATATTATCATTTCTCAAGGTATTGTCTGCTTAGACATCCCTTGTTGGGCATTCTTGTTCAAGAATCCCCACCTCCTTCCTTGAGCAGCTCTTGGAGAATAATTGTTATAACTTGTCCACTATTAGGCTTGGGCCAAGCTTCACCTTACATTTAAAATGCTGCTCCTGTTGAGGGTTGAGTTTTCCTTGTGAGTTGCAGCACGTGGAGATCTAGATCTGCTTAGATCTAGATGATAGCAGTGGCTCTTCTCAGTAAGTGTGTCTTTTAACCTCCTGGAAGAGTTCATTTTCTGATTGTGCTTCAAATATATACCTTGTTATTAGGCCATTCCATTCTCAAAGGCTACAACACTGTTCCACTCACTGGACAACGTTATTTGTAGATCTACAACTGCAGGGTGTTTTGTCTACATTTTGGAGGAGAGATCTCCAGTGTTGGGATTCTTCCTCTCACTATGGTGATCTGTGGATTGGCCATCCAATCCATATTAGTTTAAGATATGATCTAATATACCATTGTATTATCCAGAAATTTTTGAATCATTCTGCAGATCTGCAACCTTAGATCTCAGATCTACTCTTTGTACTTCATGTTTTGGGCAAAACCCCAAGGGGGATGTATAGATCAGCATTTCTTGTACATGAATCTGTATTGGATCTAAATTTTTATGTACAGATATGATCTAGATCTGAAGAATTAATAAAATTCTGCTTCAGCCCTAAAAATAACGTTGTCATGGTTATGCAGTCTTTTATCATGGTTGTAGCACCTCATTTTGAGGCATTTCTTTATGAAACGATCTGTTTTTCTTAGTGTAAATCATTTGAATCATATTATAAGTTTCCATACTGATTTTCCATCATTATTTCAGTTAAAACCTTCAGAAAATCACGCTGTAGAAGCTTCAGTACATTCTGCATAATTTAAGCCATGGGAAATCAGGGGTTTTAAGCCTAGTTAGGGAAGGAGGAATTGTTTAACCTAGCTAGAATTATTTTTTTGAGCTGAAATTCAGAGCGTAGGTCCCTCATAACCTAATATATCATATCCAACCGTCATCCCACCTTATTTTTATGCAGATACCTGAATACACTCATTTTAGGGCCAAAATCACCCCTTTTCCCCACCTTTTTGAGTCCAAAGTGAGTTATAAGATGCTGAATCATCATTTAATTGAAGGATATGTCATTTAAAATATTTTATAAGGAATATTTCTGCATCTCCAACTCTATAATACCTTAGGGTATTCTCATTGTTGTAGAAATTCCAGATTTGGAACATTACAGTGGTATCAGAGCAAGATCTTTGCCTCAGCCTGTGGCTTCAAGCCAAAGTAATTTTCAGCAAGTATAAAGGTCAAAATTATGGAGAATATTAGATTTTTCTCATCAATTTTTAGGTCTAAGAAGAAAGCAACAGAAGAAGAGAGAAAGAGCAGTGAAGTTCCTAGAAAGTCTCAAGAGCGGACAGATCTTTCGATCAGATCTACAAGATCTATACATGAGGGAAATTCTGAGTCCTCATCTAATGGATATGTGCACTCAGCCATATCACCTAAGCTAAAAAAATTTGTCAGTGATTTCTTCATGAAGAGGAAGAATGGAGGTGTACCCAAAAAGGAGACTCTTAGAGAGTATTTGGAGGAATATGAAGCTCAATCCAAGGAGTTCAAAAATGATTTGAACTTCCAAGGGTTCTGCAAGACCAAGGAGAGAAAAGGCACAAATAATGAGCAGCATGGCATGGGTAGCTTCTATCTATCTATATTTGATGGATCACCTAGATGTCCAGTCAGGGTTTGGGTGGAGGAGCTGGACAACTTTGTGCAACAACATCAAGTCTCAGAAATTGAAGCCATCAAAGTAGCAGTGTTGCACTTTGAAGGTAAAGCATATGCTTGGTGGTTTTTTGAGTCCTTTTCCTTGAAGAATTCAAATACACCTACTTATGCAAGGTTTATTTCAAGATTGATAGAGAAGTTTGATGAAGCCCCATGTGTAACATCTTCTGTTGACACTATCAAACCCTATCAGTCAAATATTTTGCATGAGTTGGAAGGGTCTATAGATCCAACTCCATTTATGAAGACCATGGAATAAGGTGTGAGTTTGTTTGATGCTTTGCCTAGGGCAAGATATCCTTTGGATGAAGGAAACTCTTCTCAAGAAGGAAGCATGAAGATTCCTCCCTCACTAGATGACCAAGATCTAAGGTCTCTTGTTGATGACAAGGCAATTTCAGTTATTGGAGGAGAGAAAGAGAAGGCAAGAGATAACGAATTCATAACAATGGTACCTCAAGCACCTCATCAAGAGAAGTTTGGAGCACTTGCTCCAAGAGAGGAAACTCATGCACTCGTGCAAGGAGTTCCACAAGGTCTCACACATAGAGCTTTTGGCATAGCACATGAACAGCATGAACCATCATGGCCAAATAATGAGATCTTGAAGGAAGAAGAAGGAAAGGAGGAGGAAGAGAATCATGAGAGGAAGAGCATGGACCCTTCTCCATTTCAAAGCTTGGAAGCACAAAGAATGCCAAAGGACATATGCACTAAAGGTAGGGGCAAATCTGTCTACCTACATCCACATTCTACTCTATGCCTTGACACCTCTTTGCAAGGAGGTACTTTACCAGGAGCACCTCTTGATAGGAGGAAATATAAAGTGTTATCTCAACTATGGGTAGCATATGCATACTTGGCTAAGGAGGGAGCCTTGGGAGAAGCTAGCATAGTGCAGAGAATCTCTAATGAATTCAGAAGAGAGATGAGCAATTTCCTGAAAGGGGGATTGCTAACTTCCACTCAGATATCGCATTGAGAGAGGAGAAATCAGAGATTTGTGATGGCATGAGCATGAGGACACATGGAAACTCCATATCTTTGGGGCAGCCCATGATCTCTTCATTCACAAAGAATATTTCTAAAGATGGAAAGGGGATCCTAACCCTCTTGTACACTTGGGCCAAAATGAGGAAGTTTTGGAAAACAAGGACTTTCCGAGGGGAAGTTGATTTCCATATGCTTCAATCTTGTCTTGAGCAAGATCAGCTACAAATGGGGTAGCAAAGAGGATATTTTGATACTCCCACATGTGACTTTGATATCAAGGATGTCAAATATGGGAGCCATGAGAAGACAGGGGCTGCATTTCAGACTTCCACAGCGTTGTCATTCTTGGACAGCTTGGATCCTTATTGGGATTCCCAACTCATGATGGAATACTCCAAGGACCTTTTCACATGGGGGGTTCTTGATGGGGAAGTAAAGGATGAGAGGTTCAAGGTGGTTGGTGGAGTTATATATTTCTATAATCTTATTCTTTTGAACAGAGACTCCAAGCTCAAAGAGAGACTACTAGATTCCACCTATGAGATACTGCTTTCCAAACCCACTGGTTTTATTAAAGCATAACATACTCTCTTGGGTGGATTCTGTAAACTGTGCTTTATTTGGGGATTAGGCTTTTGATAAGCATCTTAGATAAAAGCCCCACAAATCTATCCTTTAATCCTCTGTTCTGGTGCATTTTTGTCTTCGACGCTGATACTCTTTATCTGTGTTAAATCCATGGTTTTCTCGCTGGTATGCAGGGCTGCGCAGGGTTCATAAGGCGTCAATGGTTGATGGATCATTGATAAACGTGAATTTTAAACCCTGTTAGTGATTTCCTATGGTAAATCGAAGGCGGGAGGGTCGTCACCCTCCGCCTCTGAATCTTCTTCGAAAATGGCGAGAAAAATGATAAAAACCCTGCAAAAATACGAAAATTATTAAGAAATCCTGCTTTTATAGGTTGATTGCATCGGAGGGCATGTGGAAGGAGCGGGGCCGTTGGATGGCATCATCCAACGGTCGGGATTAATCAGGGAGATCATAGAATGGGCGGAATAAAATTAGTTCAGGACCGTCGATTGCGCAGAGATCGACAGTCGGGAGTGAATGGGGAAGTCAAAAACAGAGAGTCGTTGACCGGGAAATCGAATCAGGGAGACAAAATATGAACCGTCGATCTACAGATCAGATTGACGGCGGAAAATGGTTTAATCCTCGCGTCGGGACCACATTAAGTAGCAGGCATCCTCATTAATTGTCGGGCATCTTTGGCGAGCGATCACTGTTGGATGGCCCACCCCAGATCGGACGGCCCACAGCGATATCGCTGGGTGTCCTGGTTCAAACATTAACACGCGATGGACGACGGATGGACGACGGTTTTCAAATAGTACAAGGGATGTGCGTCAGACAGTGTATGGAAGCGCTGGCCATCGGAAGAAAATAGCTTTTGGCTTGAAGGCGGTGCGATGGATACCGCCGATTTTTAAGAGTGGTGAACAGCTGGCAGGGACCACAGGGAGGTGCGCTCTGCACTGTCTGATCTGCAGATCAGATCGACGGTCGAGATCGCTCCATAATTTTGCACGGGCGAAAAATTAAAAATGAATTTTTCGATGGTTTAAACAAATATCAAAGGTTTTTTAATATTTGCAAAGAAATATTTATTTAAACTGGTTAAGCGCCTGACTGGCTCAGCGCGTGGTCACGGCGCCAGGGTGTATGGGCGGAAAGGCTAGGGACTTAGCCCAAGGGGGCTTAAGTCCAATACATAGAAAATATGCATTTTTATTGATTTTTCAATGTTTTCAAAGGGTTTCAAGGGTTTCGGTATAGTTAAAAAATGGGTTTTCAACTATGGGAAAGTGATTTTCATAAATGGAAGAAGAGGATTTATGAAAAGAAGGGAGATTTTATGGAGAAAAAGGGGATCAAATGAAGGTTTGAGAAGGGGGAAAAAGAAGGTCTTGCAGCAGTCTTTCTTTTGGAATCAGCAGAACTTCAGAATATTTTAGGAAGTAAATATCAGTGCAGATTTGGACAGAGGCAGGAGGCCTTCAAGAGTCTTCAAGAGCCAACAGTTTTTGGTCATAGAAAATTGTTCCTTGAAGGCTCAAAATAGATTTAGCCACCTTTTGGTATAATCAAATTTTACAGGTGGCTAACAGTGGCTCCACTTGGGGATGGTGCCTTCTTGAAGGCATCAAGAACTTTTAGACCTGCATTCTCTGGGAGGCTGACCATGTGTCTGATCCATTTGATGTTCTCTGGGAGGCTGATCAGTTGCCTAATCCATTGGGCTGCTCTTCCTGTGCTGGGATGATTTTCTCTGAAAATGTATTAGCAGTCATAAAAGCAATGGATCTTCATCAATACAACCTTCTAACTACCCAATCCTACAAATCTAACATTTTTTCTTCATTAGAGTGCACTTGGATTGGCAAACTCTTTTTACAACATTTTATTCTTTTGTAAGCAGTAAATCTAATCTAATTCTACTCCTTATTCCTCCCTGAACTCAGATTAAACAGTTGAGTTCAGATGCTTCTCTACCTATTCTACCACCGATTAACCGCTCCACATGATTACTCCTTAACTCTAAACATAAACTAAAACAATAATCAAGTCAAGATTAAGTTGTTTGATTTCGTGGGATTTGTGCAGCAAGACAAGCTGGCACATAGACTTTTATTTCACAAAAATTAAATAAAAAATAAGGCTTAAGATCTGTACCCTAAACATTTCTTTTGTCACTGTTGACTCTTATTGTGTTGTCTTTCCTTTTCTTCTGGTTCAAATTTTGAGCTGACTAGAACCAGATTTCACATCTTTTTGACTCAGAAGATAAAACATATTTGAGTCATATCTCATTGAAACCTTAGGTTCAGATTTTGAACATGTTTGAACCTTTCATTTCTATCCTAAACTATCTACCGATAAGCCAAGATTAAACAGTTTGGCAAATCAAATTCGCTACCCTATCAGCAGAAAATTTAAAGCTAATTAGTCAAGATTAAACAGTTTGACTAACTAGAAGTGTGTTTTTCAGGAGTGGCATTTGATATTGCACACTTTCAGAATTTGTTTCTCTTTTTTGGTATGGGGCTATACCTTTCTTGTTTTGACAATCTGCCCTCTTTTCTTTCTTTTCTTGTGTTTTCGTATTTTTTATTTTTCTTTGAAGCAGAAAACAATCAACTAACTACATGCTCTGAACTGAGCTTTATTGACATTCCTATCTAACCTATTCTAACATGGAGTATTTACATTTATCATATGATACAAAAATGCCAATGCAGCCAGCTGAGTAATGTCAAGAAGAAGTAGAAAATCTGGCTGCTTGTCAGAGGTATCCATAGAACATATTGAAGATTAACCTTCAATATCAAGGCTATCACAGAAGGTGACAGCTTTTCATGTCTCTGGCTCTTGCAAAGGATCACTGCTTGATCATTTGAGCCAGTTGGGATTTCCACACACTCTTCCATAGGATCAACAAAGAAAATATGAAGATTATCTTCTTTATGGTCCTCCACAATTGGTAGGTTATCTACTTCCAAGACATCAGCTTTGAGGACTATCTCTCCAGTATGTAGCTTGGAAGTATCGTCATTTTTAACCTGCACAATAGCAAACAGTGAAATATTTTCTTTCTCTAAACATATGCTTGCTTCTAATATACATTCAGGTTCTTTGGATGACAGTTTGACATCAATGATAGGAGAAGTTTCTTCTTGGAAAGATGGTATATCCACAGCAGGATAGTCTTGTATTTGTTTTTCTCCCTCTTCTTCATCATCATCTGAATTGGAGGACTCATCATATTTGGCGGTGTTTTCCTCTTGTAGCCCTGGTATACTTGGATTCAGTGGGCTGAAATCTGTGAAGAGGTTATTATATTCTTGAGTGGGGGTGTATTCAATGGTTTCCTCTTGCTCAAAAATTTCTTCATTACTCTTCTCTTCACCTTGTGAATTGAAAGATTGTTGATTCCCAATTAAGTGAAAGCTTTTGAAGATGGATTGAAAAGGGTGATTTTTTCTTTCAAGTTGACGATGTTGAAACTCATAACACCAATCAAATGTTGGTTTCCCTGCATGATTAGTTTATGCTTGGAAATCATCATCATCATCAGACTGATCGAATTTTGGAAAATTATCTGAATAGACAATTTCATCAGTCAAAGATATTGGGATATCAGTATACCCTTGTTCATTTTGATCTACAAAAGAACTTTCTAAACCTATACAACAAAGTTCTTTATGTGAATGGGCCAGAGTGTTTGTTTTGCAAGAAATTTTAGAGACTGACTGTTTATTAATAGTCTGATCGATCTCTTTTTCTGTCAAAGGGGAAGATGTTTCTATGTTCCTCTGAACAGGAGTATAGCAGTTCTCTGTCTCTTGCGAAGACTGATTTTGAGGCTGGATGTCTTCTTGAGCCTCGGCTATAAGGGATGATGAATCAATATTTGAGTTTTCAGGGATGTCTTGAAGAACGTCCATTATTTCTTGGATCATCTCTTCCTCAACTGATTCATCTACATTCTTAAAATTTTTCAATAGGAGATTAAACTCATGAATGGTTGTTAAAAGATCTTCAGGATGCATCTCTTCCAAATCTTCCTCATTATCTATAATGTGTTGGGTGATGTTTTGTGATGGATCATAATATATTTCACCCAATGATAATGATGTAGTGTTTTCTTTATAGTTCTCATAGAACACATATTCAAGGTCTCTTAAAGAAAACAAACTACTAGATCTTAAGCATTCATAGCAATCCCTAGATTTTCCTTCTAATGTTAACATTAACATTTTCATTAGGCAGTCTTCATGCCATTCAACTTTCAACCTCCATACATGTATATGAAATTTGATGAGATGTAATAAAGGGTCATAAAACTTTTCACCTTGAAAAACAGGCAGGTTGTCATCCCAATTCACCTGGGGCATCTTATGTGGAAACCCAGGGATATGATCTCTACTCATTGGGGCATATCTTTGTTGTATTCTTGGAATCATGTTTGTAAATCGAGAAAGAGGTCACTGTGTCTGGTCAATCAGTTCAGGGTCTTCTACCAGTGGAGTCATTTGGTCTTCTGGGAGTTTCAAAGTGTGGAGTCACCAGGTGGAAGATTTTTAGCTCCTAGGGAGGTAAAATGTTTTAATGGTTCCACCACCATGTGTTTCTTGTAGAGCTGCAAGGTTTTTAGGAAAATAATTAGCTCTCAAGGGTGACCTAAAAACAGTTGATAATTTTGTCTTAGGAGACTTCCTAAGGATACCTTCTGGGTTATCAACTACTTCAGGTGGATCAGGGTCATGATGGGCTCTAGTGTGAATCTCTCTAGGAGCCACTATGATGTGTTTTTCAGACCCAAATAAACAAGACAAGTTCAACCAGATATGACAGTCTTTGAATGGTTAACTAATCTATTTACCTAAATTTGAATCCTACAGTCCTCTAACTGAGTTTGAAGAATATTATGATGATCAGGGTTCTTCCCAGCGGAGTCTTAAGGTCTGTTTAGGATTGTGGAGTTGCCAAGTGGAAGTTTTTAGCTCTTTTTAGAGGTAAAATGTTTTATGGTCCACCACCATGCTTGTGAAATATCCCTTTTCAAGGATATCCCAGAACACAACAAAATCTAACCAGAGATTGACTGGGAGGGAATTTACCAGATATGTCACCTCCAAAAGAGGATGAGATCTGGAAGCTACCTGGCCCTTTCCAGACTCTGTCTGAGAGTTTGAGGGTAAAACACCACAAAAGGTAAGTGAAATGAAAATGTAAGTGTTTTACTACCAATCTGAAATATTTTTGGTTTTTTCTGAGTTCCTTTTCAGTTGTGTGGTTTTTAAGAATATCCTAACTCTGTTTCAAAACTTAGCTATGGTTATGAGACAAAGACAGTCTACTCTTATGGCTAAGCCAGCTGATTTTTCAAGGTTAGATAAAGTCTTGAGAGAATCCTAGGGTTTACCTAGATTGTCACTGGTTCAAACAAGTTTCATCATGATTACCATCTTTGGTAGTGCTTGAAAAGGCTGCTTTTAACTCACAAATTTTTATAGAGATGAAAAAATGATTCTGGGTTTAAGATTCCCCAGCGGAGTCGCCAGAAATGTTGCTGGTGGCTTAGCTGGCTGTTATAGCAAATGTTCTTGAAATGATTTTGGGTTCCGTTCCCCAGCGGAGTCGCCAGAAATGTTAGGGATCTGTAATTTATTGGAAAGATTGGCAGAGTCTAATTACAGAGACAACATCATTTTAACCAACTTTGGGATTCTAGGATCTAGCCCTCCTGAATCTAGAGAGGGATCTCTCCAATATGTACAAAGATGGATTTGTCTTTGAAGTTTGGGGTTATGATATTAGGCTAGGAATGAAGGCCAAGGGTTTTGTTTGTTTTTGGATGGTTGAGAATGATTTCTTTTTAAGGTAGAAAGTCCTGAAGGGAAAAAGTTCCAAAGGTGAGAAGTTGCAGGCAATCAGAGTAAGCTTCAGTCAAAAAGATAGATAATTGCAGGTTTTATTCCATTGGGCTATGGAGTCATAATAGGGTTTAATTGGAACAGCAAGAGGCAAGAGTGGTCCATGGGGCAAGTCATCTATGTCTAAGGATCTCTTTGAAGATTGATTTATGGAATGGAATGATACAATAAGAAGGAGAAATGAACAGATGCAGAAACAAGAGCAGCCCAGGATCTGGTAAGTACTTTGAAACTAGCCAGCCTTTGACATGGACTCAAGAAAAACATAAAAGTAAACTAGGATCTGGTAAGTACTTTGAAACTAGCCAGCCTTTGATACACTTTCAATAGAAAACATCTTAAAACAAAGGGAAACTTGAAGGCAACTTTTGGATTAGAAACTAGCGGGCCGGGCTCACCACAAATCCTCTCCTAGCTCTTCTTTACTTGGTTACTTTCAAGACAAATACAAAGATAACAACAGAATGGCCTAAGATCTGGTAAGTACTTTGAAACTAGCCAGATTTTGACACATTCAAAGGGAAACAATCAGATAGTCTGTGGGATCATTCTGGGACCAGGGCTCACCATATCTTCCTCAGTTCATCTTCACAAAACATATACTGAAAATAACATCTAAGAATAACATTCAGCTAAGACAATAAGATGAGGGAACGCCAGCATTCCTATGCTTAAACTGAATTAAATCATTCTTAAATAACACAATTTAGAAGAAAACATTCAGATAAAGATTTTGAGTTAGAGAAGGTTACTGATATACAGTAGGTCCTAACTCTATGCATGTTGTTATTTATAAGAGAATATGAAACACAGATGAAAACAGAAACAAAAATAACAAGTTACAATTAGAGAAACATCACCGTCAACATAGACCAGGATCCCATAAATCAGCTTGTATTGATGCTTCAAACTAGTTACAGCTTTAAGTCCAGTGCTTTAGGTTAGCAACCATCTACACATCTCAGCCTAACCTATCTATCACCAGCAGAGCTCCAAGAGCCAGTGAATACTATGTACAATCATAAGTTTTTTTCTCAAATGTATATCAAAGTTCTACAACCCACCCCTCACTCATCTTCTGCATAAGTATTTATAGAAAGATGAGGAGGTGAGATCTGATAAAATATCTCAATTACAATTAATACAGAGTTAATGTCTTCTTGGCCCTTGGGGGCTCAATGAATAAACTGTACAGGTGTCTCACTATATTAATTGATTTACACTTATGAATTAAGCTTGGTGGGAGCTTAGTTGACCTTTAAGGCTCTGTGTGACGCTAGGGTTACTCTGCAGATATCCTTTGCATTAAATTTCATTGCAGAAGTAACTTCTTGGCTGCGCTGAGGTAAAATCTGATCTTCTTCAATAACTTCGGCCCCTGATTGAGTACTTTGAGGAACAGGTGGCGCTATGGTAGCTGGGAGGAATCGATTTGCCTCAGATTGTGGCGGTGGGAACATTCCTGCTTGATAAAACACTTTAGGTTTTCTGTAAATTGTGCTTTATTTAGGGATTAGGCTTTTGATAAGCATCTTAGACGAAATCCCCACAAATCTGCCCTTTAATCCTCTGTTCTGGTGCATTTTTGTCTTCGACGCTGATACTCTTTATCTGTGTTAAATCCATGGTTTTCTCGCTGGTATGCAGGGCTGCGCGGGGTTCATAAGGCGTCAATGGTTGATGGATCATTGATAAACGTGAATTTTAAACCCTGTTAGTGATTTCCTGTGGTAAATCGAAGGCGGGAGGGTCGTCACCCTCCGCCTCTGAATCTTCTTTGGAAATGGCGAGAAAAATGATAAAAACCCTGCAAAAATACGAAAACTATTAAGAAATCTTGTTTTTATAGGTTGACTGCATCGAAGGGCGTGTGGAAGGAGCGGGGCCGTTGGATGGCATCATCCAACAGTCGAGATTAATCGGGGAGATCATAGAATGGGCGGAACAAAACTAGATCAGGGTCGTCGATTGCGCAGAGATTGACGGTTGGGAGCGAATGGGGAAGTCAAAAACAGAGAGTCGTTGACCAGGCAATCGAATCAGGGAGACAAAATATGAATCGTCGATCTGCAGATCAGATCGACGATGGAAAATGGTTTAATCCTCATGCCGGGACCACATTAATTAGCGGGCATCTTCATTAATTGTCGGGCATCTTTGGCGAGCGATCACCGTTGGATGGCCCGCCCCAGATCAGACGGCCCACAGCGATATCGCTGGGCGTCCTAGTCCGAACATTAATGCGCGATGGATGACAGATGGATGGCGGTTTTCAAATAGTACAAGGGACGCGTGTCAGATAGCGTATGGAATCATTGGCCATCGGAAGAAAACAGCTTTTGGCCCGAAGGCGGTGCGATGGATACCGCTGGTTTTTAAGAGTGGTGAACAGTTGGCGGGGACCACAAGGAGGCGCGCTCCGCACCGTCTGATCTGCAGATCAGATCGACGGTCGAGATCGCTCCATAATTTTGCACGGGCGGAAAAATTAAAAATGAAATTTTTGATGGTTTAAACAAATATCAAAGGTTTTTTAATATTTGCAAAGAAATATTTATTTAAACCGGTTAAGCGCCCGACTGGCTCAATGCGCGGTCACGGCGCCAGGGTGTATGGGCGGAAAGGCTAGGGACTTAGCCCAAGGGGGCTTAAGTCCAATACATAGAAAATATGCATTTTTATTGATTTTTCAACGTTTTCAAAGGGTTTCAAGGGTTTCGGTATAGTTAAAAAATGGGTTTTCAACTATGGGAAAGTGATTTTAATAAATGGAAGAAGAGGATTTATGAAAACAAGGGAGCTTTTATGGAGAAAAAGGGGAGAAAATGAAGGTTTGATAAGGGGGAAAATGAAGGTCTTGCAGCAGTCTTTCTTTTGGAATCAGCAGAACTTCAGAATCTTTTAGGAAGTAAATATCAGTGCAGATTTGGACAGAGGCAGGAGGCCTTCAAGAGTCTTCAAGAGCCAACAATTTTTTGTCATAGAAAATTGTTCCTTGAAGGCTCAAAATAGATTTAGCCACCTTTTGGTATAATCAAATTTTACAGGTGGCTAACAGGGAGCAAAGCCATTGATACCATACAAATGTATTTTGTTCTAAATGTAAAGTTGCAATGCGTACCTTTTGTGTGTTTTTCACATTATTGAGATCAAAATATTGCTCCATCTGTAGTATCCATGTTATGAGATCCTTGCCATCAAACTTCCTCGTATCCATCTTTGGAATATGGTGGTTCTTCCATCCAACGTTAGAGTTTATGAAATCACGATTAACATTAATTTTGTTCTCATTATGAGTTTCCTCTACTATCATTTCACCATTAGGAAACATTTCTTGTATCAACTTTGTCAAACCTTCCATGTCTGCTTTTAGATCATTCTTCATGTTTTCCATGTTGTCTTTCATTTTTTCTTCCATGTCATCCATCTTAGCTTCCATGCCCTCCATCTTAGCTTCCATGCCATCCATCTTAGATTCCATGCCTTTCTTCAAACCATCCATATTAGCTTCCATGCCTTTCTTTAGAACTTCCATTTCATTTTTTGTTGCTCTTTGCGAGAGCGAAATTTGGTGCACTTGCTCTTGTAGTTTTGATATGTCATGTTTCCATTCTTCATCTTATGAGTCATAGTAGAGCCTTCTAAAGGCTTAATGGGTGTCGAATTCTTTTTAGGGGAAATTTTAGAACCCAATATTGATATCTATTCTACAATATGCCCTTGGAATCAATTCAAACTGATTTTTCACACAAGACTTATGCAATTTGAAAAAAAAATACACACCTTTTTCTTGCTTTTGAGGAGCTTGATATTGACACTGAATTATCTCTATGATTTTGAATCTTCAATATCAGAAATTAAGTCTTGTAGTATCCCTTTGAAGCTTCTTTCAAATGCCATAGGTCTGACCTAATTTGGATTCTTCAAGACAAAATTATGCCCAATATCCCACAATGACCTAATTATGGACTGGTTCAGTAGAGAAAACTTGTATGACGTGCCACATGTCATTGTTTCCTTCTCTAGCTCTGAAATTGATACAAAGGAAACTACAGTTTGTGCACTTGTGGCCAATTTTTACAGAATTCCAATCCGATCCTCAGAGAGAGAGTTATGATGATTTTCCCACTGTCTGTTGTGAAACCAGCTTCAAAAAGAGAAGAAAAGAGATGTCAACACCTTAGAAATAAGCCACTTAGAGGGGGCAACCTCCAATACATTACATGAATGAAAAATTCTTGGATGATACAAATTTAAAAACCTCATTTCTATATATAGGAGTCCATGGGGCCACAATGTAATCCTAACTGACCTAACAATAATAATTTAAGGGCACAATAATAACAATATGGGGGTTACAGGGGTACAATAATAACAATAAGGGGGTTACACTAACAACAACAAGGGACTATACTAGTAATATAGGGACTTAACATGCCCCTATCCTTCAAAAAATTGTTGTCCTCAACGCTTGAGTAGCTCTGGGTGCTTCTGTATAAAATTATCATCCTCCCATGTAGAATCTTCAGTGGGTAAGTTCTTCCACTTGATGAGATACTTTGAAATTGATCGATTCCGTAGCTGTTGAGTTCTTGTTTCTGTGACCGCTTCAAGTTCCAATATGATTTTTCCTTCCTCGTCAAGTTCTAGTAATATTGTTTGAACTGGAATATTTTCACCTATAACCTTCTTTAAGCATGAAACATGGAAAACTGGATGCACTTGTGAAGAAGCAGGAAACTCCAATTTGTATGCCATAGTACCAATCTTTTGCAACACCTTGTAAGGACCATAGTACTTTGGCTATAATTTATTATCCTTCTTATCTTGTTTGAGGGACATTTGTTTGTATGGTTGTAGCCGTAAAAATACTCAGTCTCCTACATCAAAACTTCTCTCGCTACAATGTTGATATGCATGTTGTTTCATTCGATTTTGTGCCAAATTCAGGTTATCCTTTAAGAGTTGGAGAACTTTTTGTTGATGCTCGATGTGATCTTCCACTGCTTGAACCTTCGAATTTTCTCTTAAAGATGATGTGATGGATGGTGGATGATATCCATAAAGTGCCATAAATGGGGTCATTTTTGCTGCAGTATGGAAGGAAGTGTTATACCACCATTTAGCTAGAGGTAACCACTTGACCCATTGTGTTTGTTTATCAGATACAAAACAACGAAGATATCCTTCCAAACATTTATTTACTATCTCAGTTTGACCATCATATTAAGGATGATAAGATGAGCTATGAGCTAATTGAGTACCCAAACAAGAAAATAACTCCGTCCAAAAATTTCCAGTAAAAATGGGATCTTTGTCGCTCACAATAACCCTTGGGTTCCCATGTGGCTTTTGAATTGTGTCCATAAATGTAGTAGCAACTGTACTTGCTTTAAATGGATGAGATAATGCACAAAAGTGTGCATACTGGGTAAGTCTATCAACTACCACCATGATGACACTCTTCCTTCGGACTTAGGTAAACCTGTGATAAAATCCATTGAAATCTCCTCCCAACGTTGACTTGGAATGGATAAAGGTTGTAGAAGTCCTGGGGTCTTAATTGTTTCCACTTTATTCTGCTGGCAAACCAAGCATTCCGCCACAAACTTTTGAATATCAGATTTAAGGCCATCCCAAAAAAATTCTTTCTTCACCCTGTGGTAAGTTTTTAAAAATCCTGAGTGTCCTCCTAAAGGAGAAGTGCGCAATTCCAGAAGAATCTTTTGTTTTAGTTGGGAATTCTTACAAAGATATAAGCGATCTTTGTACCATAAGGAATCATTTTTCCAAGTAAATGTATCAGATGTACTAGGATCTTGCTGCAACTTTTGAATGAGTGTCCATACATCTTTTTCCTTCTTCCATTCATCTCTTGCTTCAGTTATCCAATCTGGTTGGATAATAGAAATGGCACAAAGCAATGCTTCCACCTCTTCATTCTTTCTTGAGAGTGCATCTGCAACAACATTAAGCTTTCTTTTTTTGTAAATTATTTCAAAGTCATAACCCAACATCTTTGTGACCCATTTTTGCTGCTCTTCTGAAGATAGTCTTTGTTCCAAAAAGTGTTTAAGACTATCATGATCAGTTTTTACCTTGAAGTGTCTTCCCATTAGGTAAGTTCGCTATTTCTTTAGTGCATGCAGTATTGCTAAAATTTCCGTCTCATAAATAGGTTTCTGTAAATACTTTCCTTTGATTGGACGACTTTCAAAAGCAATGGGTCTTCCTTCCCACATTAAAACAACACCAATTCCATTTCCTGAGGCATCACATTCCACAATAAAGGTTTTTGTGAAGTCTGGCGTAGCTAAGACCGGTGCTAGGCACATTGCCTCTTTAAGATGTTCAAAGGCCTTAGTTGCTTCAGGAATCCATGAAAATGCATCTTTCTTCAATAATGTTGTTAGAGGTGCTTCTATTCTCCCATAATTCTTAACAAACTTGCGATAATACCCTGTTAACCCGAGAAATCCTCGCAACTGCTTTATGGTTGTGGGGACTTTCCATTCCTTAATGTCTTTAATTTTGTTAGGGTCTACTTTAACACCCTCGTGAGATACAATATGACCCAGATATTCCACCTCTTGTACTCCAAAGAAACATTTGGATGTTTTTGTATATAATTGTTTCTCCTGCAATAGTTTGAGCACCCTGTCAACATGTTCAACATGATCCTTCCAAGACCTGCTGTAGATTAGTATATCATCAAAAAATACTAGCACAATTTTCTAAGGAAGGGTTTGAAAATGGAATTCATCAACCCTTGAAATGTAGAAGGTGCATTAGTAAGGCCAAAAGGCATGACCAAAAATTCATAATGACCCTCATGAGTTCGAAATGTTGTTTTTGGAATATCTTCAGTCTTCATTCTAATTTGATGATATCCTGAACGAAGATCCAACTTGGTAAAATAAATTGCTCCATGTAATTCATCCAATAATTCATCAATCACAGGAATGGGAAATTTGTCTTTAATGGTGAGCTTATTGAGCTCCCTATAATTTGGACACATTCGCCATGATCCATCCTTCTTGTGTACCAATACCACAGGAGCAGAGAAAGAACTTTGACTAGGTTGAATTATACCCGCCTCTAACATTTCTGCAATCATATGTTCAATTTCGCTCTTTTGGACGTAAGGATATCTATAAGGCCCGATGTTTGGAGGAACACTTCCTGGAATCAAATGAATAGCATGATCATGATCACGAATAGGTGGGAGTCCTTTGGGAGTTTCAAACACCTTGTAATGATTGTCCAAGACTTGTTGGAGATCTGCAGAAATAGATGATTTTGATGTTGGAACTTCTAGTGAGCATAATTGTGCAATTACGCCTCGTTTTTTTTTCTTTAGAAGCTTTGTCATGAAATTAGAGCTTATTATCCTTCCCGGCTTCCCTTCAATACCCCGTAATTCGACTTCCTTTCCTTCTGAAAAAAATTTCAAGAAAAGTTCTTGAAAATTAAAAGCTACCGTCCCCGAAGATTGTAACCATTGTACTCCTAGTACAACATCAGCACCTCCCATAGGAATGGAAAGCATTGGACTATTCAATACATATTCCCCCATGGTTAGCTTGATATTATGGCATTTTCCAAAGCAATTTATAGTTTCTCCATTTGCAACCATCACTTGACATTCTGGTGTTGGGTATAGGAAACAATTCAATTCCTTGGCTACCTTACAATGAATAAAATTATGGGTGCTACCTGAATCAATCAACACTATTACCTTTTCCTTCTTGATATGTCCTTCTATCTTGAGAGTTTGAGGAGTGGTAATTCCTGCCAATGCATTACACGATATGGTCGGACTCATTTCTTCCTCTTCTAGGGTTGGTTCCTGGTGCATATCCTCTTCTTGTTCATTTTCTTCTTCCTCTTCACAATCTATGTAAAATAATTTCTTCTCAGCACACTTATGACCTTTAGTGTATTTGCTATCACAACTGTAGCAAAGCCCTTTTTCTCTTTTTTCTTCCAATTGTTGTGGTGTAAACCTTGTAGGTTGTGGAATTCTAGCCGTAGCAACACTTCCTTCTTTATAGAAGTGAGTGGTAGGCTTCCTTGTCGCCATAATTTTACATTCAATTTTTCTTGCCAACCTGAATGCCTTCTCCAATGAATCAGGTTCCAAAACGTGAACTTCATGTTGGATGTTATCCTTTAAAGTACCTATGAAGAGATCAATCCTGTGTTCCTCTAGAATATCAATTACCCTTATATTCAATTTTTGGAAGTCCTCAATGTGCTCCCCCATTAAACCCTTTTGTTTGAGATTTATCAATTGGCTAAAGAAGGTGTTTCTCCTTGTATCCTCATAATGTGCTATCATTTCCTCCGTAAAAATTGACCAAGTGACAATTTTTTTACGGGAGCAAAGCCATCGATACCATACAAATGTATTTTGTTCTAAATGTAAAGTTGCAATGCGTACCTTTTGTGTGTTTTGCACGTTATGGAGATCAAAATATTGCTGCATCTGTAGTATCCATGTTACAGGATCCTTTCCATCAAACTTCCTCATATCCATTTTTGGAATATGGTGGTTCTTCCCGCCAACATTATAGTTTATGAAATCACGATTAACATTTATTTTGTTCTCATCATGAGGTTCTTCTACTATCTTTTCACCATTAGGAAACATTTCTTGTATCAACTTTGTCAAACCTTCGATGTCTGCTTTTAGATCATTCTTCATGTTTTCCATGTTGTCTTTCATGTCCGCTTCCATGCCATCCATCTTAGCTTCAATGCCTTTCTTCAAACCATCCATCTTCACTTCCACGTCTTTCTTCAAAACTTCCATTTCATTTTTTGTTGCTCTTTGCGAGAGTGAAATTTGTTGCACTTGCTCTTGTAATTTCGATAGATCATGTTGCAATTCTTCATCTTCATGAGTCATAGTAGAGCCTTCTGAAGGCTTAATGGGTGTTGAATTATTTTTACGGGGCATATTTTAGAACCCAATACTGATATCTATTCTACAATATTCCCTTGGAATCAATTCAAATTGATTCTTCAAACAAGACTTATGCAATTCGGAAAACAAATACACACATTTTTCTTGCTTTTGAGGAGCTCGATATTGAAATTGGATTATCTCTTTGATTGCGGTGCTTCAATATCTGAAATTTGGCACTGAGGTAGCCTTCTGAATTATCTTTCGAATGCTACAGGTCTGACTTGATTTGGATTCTCCAAGGCAAAGTTATGTCCAATCTCCCACAATGACCTAATTATGGACTGGTTCAGTAGAGCGAACTTATACGACTTTCCACATGTCACTGTTTCGTCTTTTAGATCTGAAATTAATAGAAAAGAAACTACAGTCCATGTACTTGCGACCAATTTTTATGGCACTCCAATCCGATGCTCAGAGAGAGAGTTAGGAAGATTTTCCCACGATCACCTCTTTGACATGAAATTCACGAGCCTGAAAAAGCACTACCTTCCACAGATCATATCTCCGAAAATATTGTGAACCAAGCTATGAAATTTTGCAATGATTTTCCTCAGGATTTCAGCTTCGCGCCCTAAAAATTTCAGATTATGAACCTTCGTAGAAAAAAGGTTATAGCGCAAATTCCACGATGACCTGTTTAGATTAAATTGAGGAGCCTGCAAAAAGACCTAACTTCCACAGATCATATCTCCAAAAATATTGCGAACCAAGCTCTGAAATTTTTCGAAGATGTTCCTCAAGATTTCGGCTTCGCACCCTAAAAATTTCAGCTTCTGAAACTTCGTAGAAAAATTTATAGCGAAAATGCCACGATGACCTGTTTGGAGCAGCGAAACCCTAGAATCCAAAGCTCTGATACCAAATGTTGTGAAACCAGCTTCAAAAAGAGAAGAAAAGAGATGTCAACGCCTTAGAAATAAGCCACTTTGAGGGGGCAACCTCCAATACATTACATGAATGAAAAATTCTTGGATGATACAAATTACAAAACCTCCTTTATATATATAGGAGTCCATGGGGCCACAATGTAATCTTAGTGGGGCCACAATGTAATCCTAGCCGACCTAACAATAATAATTTAAGGCCACAATAATAACGATATGGGGGTTACATGGGTACAATAATAACAATAAGGGGGTTACACTAACAACAATAAGGGACTATACTAGTAATATAGGGACCTAACACGGTCACCTCTTTGAGATGAAATTCTGGAGCCTGAAGAAACCCTAACTTCCACATATTATATCTCGTAAAACATTGCGAACCAAGATCTGAATTTTTCACACGTCTTTCCTCAAGATTTTGGCTTCACTCTGTAAAAATTTCAGCTTTTGAACCTTCATAGAAATAAAGTTATATCGAAAATTCCACAATTACTTGTTTAGGTTAAATTCAAGAGCCTGAATAAAACCCTAGCTTCCATAGATCATATCTCCGAAAATATTGTGAACCAAGATCTGAAATTTTTACACGACATTCCTCAAGATTTCAGATTCTCTCTGTAAAATTTCATCTTCTCAACCTTCGTAGAAAAAATCTTATAGCGAAAATTCCACGATGACCTGTTTGGAGTAGCGAAACCCTAGAATCCAAAGCTCTGATACCAAATGTTATGAAACCAGCTTCAAAAATAGAAGAAAAAAGAGATCAACGCCTTAGAAATCAGCCACTTCAAGGGGGAAACCTCCAATACATTACATAAATGAACAATTCTTGGATGATACAAATGACAAAACCTCCTAATATATATAGGAGTCCATGGTGTCACAATATTCCTAACCGACCTAACAATAATAATGTAAGGGCACAATAATAACAATATTGAGGTTACAGGGGTACAACAATAACAATAAGGGGGTTACACTAACAACAATAAGGGGCTACACTAGTAATATAGGGACCTAACATTCTGCTTATGGTTAAGTGAATAATGCAGTTGTGTTTATTTCATAATTTACTGAAGAATTTGTAAATAACTTATCATAAAATAAGTAGGCGAAATAAATCTATCACTGTAGTAGTGTTTTAGTTTGAAAATTTCACATTCTTAAGCCTGCACACATGAGTTTTCTACTCCTGCGTCTCAAAGCCCTCTGGTTTTTCTATGTAAACTTCCTCTTCTATCACCCCATTCAAGAACACAGTCTTGACATCCATCTGGTGAATTTCCCATCCCATATGTGCTGCAAGAAAGATGACGGAATTTATTGAAGTATACTGAGCTACAAGGGCGAAGGTTTCTTAATAATCGATCCCTTCCTTCTATGCATACCCCTTAGCCACAAACCTAGCCTTGAATTTCTCTATGCTGCCATCTGCAACATATTTAATCTTTTAGATCCATCTTGAACATACAACCAACATGTTCAGAGATTTAGGAACTACTTCCCAGACATCATTAGTCATGATGGAGTTGTACTCCTCCACCATAGCATCTACCCACACTTGATGTTGAGTTGCCTCTTGAAAACTAGACTCCAACCTGTGCTACTAATGCTTGGTACCTGTCTAGCTACCTGCATTCCCTCTTCTCATTCCTAGGAGCTCCAACAAACTCCTTTGCATCCTTCAGAATCTGTTGTAGTTCTTTGCTCATCCTTCCACTGGTGGTAGGTGGATTCACCTGTTTTCCTTCTTGCAATTCCTCAAAAAATATTTCCTTAGGATCCTTGTGCCTTGAAGAGGCACTAGAGCCATCATCCGTAGGTCGATGTGGTTGGACCAACGAATCGTCCTCAGACTGCGTAACTGAAGACATTTCTTGGGATTTCCTGAAGGCTCTCTCCTCCATGAACTTCACGTCCCGCCTTTCTAATATCTTCCTACTCTCGGGAATATAGATGCGGTAAGCCTTCGCATTCTTGCTATATCCCACAAGGTACCCCTTTTCAACAGTCTGATCTAAATTTTTCCTCTTCTCATCGGGAACATGGAAATACAATATACTTCCAAATATCCTAAAGTGGCTCACTTCAGGCTTGCTGCCAATGAACACACTCTCAGGAGTAACCTTTCCCAATGCGTTATGAGGCACTCTATTCTGCACATACACGACTGTATTTCAAGCTTCATCCCACAAAAATTTGGGCATCTATTGATCATACAACATTTCCCTCACAGCTCCACAATAGTCTTGTTCTTCCCCTTTGCGACCCCAATTTTCTTCGGATTATATGGAGCAGTCCATTCTCTCTTGATGCCTTCCTTTGTGCAGAACCAAGTGAAGTCTTTGTCAATGTACTCCCCACCATTGTTTGATCGCAATGTATTGATTCATTTTCACGTTAGATTCTCTACCAGAGACTTAAATTCTTTGAATCGCTCAAAGACATCGTCTTTGGTCTTCAGAAAGTAGACTCGTGTCTTTCTGGAGTGGTCATTGATAAATGTGACAAAATACTTTGCACCAGTGAGAGAATTCGTGGACATTGGTCCACAGATGTCTGAGTATATTAATTCCAACACAATCTTGACCCTATTGCTGCTTTTCAGATATGTTGCCTTGGCATACTTCCCTAATACGCACCCCCCACAGACATCGTCTCGCTTGGTGCTAAGTTCTGGAGCTCCCGTAACAGTCTTCTTGAGAATTATCAAGTCTCCATGATGTAGATGCCCCATTCTTCTATGCCATAATTCATTCAAATATCTCTCATCTGTACCGCCTATCAGTGCCATTGGTGACTCGAGCTGTATCTTGTACAGTTTATGGCTGCTTACTCCAATTTGTGCCTTATTTTCCCAACTAGGGTGTTTGACATAAACTTTATTGCCAATAAAGTATACATCATAACCCTTGTTCTAAATTTGAGGCACTGAGAGAAATTTCATCCCCAATCGTGGTACATGCAGTACGTTGGTGGCCCTAAACTTGTTGTGAGCTTCCGTTTGAAATATTATGGTGCCTCTTCCAATAGGGATACATTTTGCCTTGTTTCCCATAGTGATTTGAAAATTCATCTGCTCCTCCTAGTAGCTTGAGAAGCATTCTCAAACTCCCGTCATGTGAGGAGATGCTCCATTGTCAATATACCAGATCTCTGGAGAGGCGATGATTGACACACAAGCAAAATCCTCTTATGTCTGGATGCCATAATTGAAACTTCATGATCACTCTATTCCTCCATGCGTTCTAGAGGACTGCGTGAACCCTTCTGAGTTGATACTGCATCAATGTCGGACCTTCGTTCCATTGTAGAACCTCCCCTTTTGTTACTCATCTTTTGCTTTGATACCATGTGAAGTTTTCAAACTGAAACACTACTACAGTGATAGATTTATTTCGCCTACTTATTTTATGATAAGTTATTTACAGATTCTTTAGTAAATTCTGAAATAAACACAACTGCAGTATTCAACTAATCATAAGCAGAAAATAGAACATAACGCAATAGAAACAATCACATGAACACATTTATTTTTGGAAAATTGTCCCCAGAAAAACCCAATGCGGGAAAACTGATTCAACAAATGAGGGTTTTTATTATTCTTAAGCAAGGAAAATCATTTACAAGAATTTAACGTACATATTTCTTAGAAAACGCCGAAGATAAATTTCCCAAATCCTTTGGGAGAATTTCTGACACCCAGGAGGCACCCTTGCTCCCTCTGCGTCACTCTGTGTGGTTTTCTTCGCAGTCCCTCTGTTGGACTGCGTCACTCTACATGGGGACTCAATGCTGATGTTCAGCGCTATCCCCTCTGCGTCCTCCTCCTGCCTTTCTTTTGCCTCTACAACTTCTCCCTTTGAAATCAAATTCTATTCCTTCAGAATTGATTTCCTTCAGGTACTGAGTGTGTGCTTGACTTTCTTTCCAAATGACCCTCAAGCCTTCTCTTATAATATTCTCGTTGATGAATCAACGACCCAGATTATATATCTAATCAATGACTAAGATTAAAACATTACTTGATCTTTGTTTTCTATAAGATTCACACTCTGTTTTATTAATACCCTTTAATTATTTAATTTTCCTAAGTTTAGACTTAGGGATCACATTAAAATAATTAATTTTTTTAATAAAACATGAACCGAGTGGAATTTCCACAAACGGTTTCTGGACTTTTTAGAATAATGATGTACTAGACTCCTCGCTAAATATGAGACTTGGGAACACTTTCCAATGCTACAAAATCAATAGCCTTGTGTTTCTTGACACTCCCTGTTGGCCGGATAAATCGTTCTTGCGGACAAGACCGATCTCCCTAGTGTCAGAAGACAATCTAGCAACAAACGAACAACTAAGTTTGTCTTTCTCTAGATATATTTGTTTTACAAATAAATGCTATGAAGGTGTCGATCCTACCTTAGATCCAAATGCTTATTTGCGGTAGCAGTACTTCCATTGCATCAATAATCCTTCGTCGCAACAAGAGCCCTTTTGACACAAGAAAGTATCATCTTTCGTTGATCTGCAATCACAAACAAGAAAATATCAATAGCACCTGTATAACAAATAATTATAAAACATACCTATCATAGTGATCAAGGAATATATGAAATAAATGATCAAACGACAGCTTATTGAAATAAACAATCGAACGACAATTTATTGAGAAAAACAAAACTTGATTGTATTAATCTTAAAATAATAGAAGAACCTTACAACCTTAGCCTTGATGTTTGAAAGGCCTTCCCGGGGTCCGAAGCAGGAATCTCCTCTACTTTGATAAGCCTTGCACTCTTCCTCCAAGAGCATAAATAGGTATGTGATCTTTCCTCCCAAAAT
The DNA here is from genome assembly GCA_034641835.2 of Pinus albicaulis. NCBI lineage: Eukaryota > Viridiplantae > Streptophyta > Pinopsida > Pinales > Pinaceae > Pinus > Pinus albicaulis. Next base: position 1,181,370,328 of record CM076577.1, on the reverse strand, counting down.
CTCAGCAGAAAGAAGACTAAATCTCAACAGCACTTCAACTCAATCTCCAAAAACTTCTTAACCATTTGAGGCTACCCAATGCCTCCTTTTATAAAGCAGATGAGGAGGTTAGGATTCCACCTTTGTAGGGATAGAATCCTCCTTCAAAGGGATAGACTCCTCACATCAAGGGATTAGTTCCTTAAGGTGAGGGATAGATGCACCTTATCAAAGCGTACTCATCCCCAAAAATTCTCATCTATAACCTTCTAGAATTGACCTCAAACCACTTTTTTGACTTTACTTTCTCGCCTTTTTTACTTTGAGGAGGGTACGCAGGTATTGCAAAGGGAAACTGCGTTCTAGAACGCAGGTAAGCAGTGTGTTACATGCGTACCCAAGCTAGGAACGCAGGCAGGCCTCATGTTACCTGCGTACCCAAAGTTTCAGAGATTTTTAGGGTTTTTCCTCCTGTTTCAGGGCTTGACATGAGGATTAAAGGTTGTAAGACTTGCAGAGGAGGCATGTATGAGTGTTAATGAGCTCATACAGTCAGCAGAATGTCAAGGTGACAGTTTTTAGTGTAACATATTGCCCCCTAAAGTGCGAAGTCTGGAATAGATGAAGATGAAGTCTGTCATATATGAAGAGTGAAGTACTTTATCATTTCAAGGATCATCCTATGGACACCCCAGTCAGAACCTGTAAAAACATTCAATGCAAAATATATATATGTAAACATATCATCGCTGAGGTAGGCATTCCCATACTCAGATCAAAAACTAACTAAACTTGTTCTGATACAGAAATGATTTTAATATTACATCAATAGTGTAGACATAGCATGGACGCAGCCATTTGTTTATGAATAGTCCACTGTATAATAATAAAATTCCTCGCAGCCTGGATGGTGGAAACTAGATCCAGGGTCTTGATTTCTACTTCCCGAACTAGTACGATTCTATCCATGTGATTAAATGTGTTGAAGTCGAACATGGTAGAAACCACTTGATTACCAGTCAATGATGCGAACTGTTAACAAGTGTGAGAGAAACCACCAGTAATGTCAATGGTGTTGAAAATGCAACAAGATGATGGAGCTTAGTGAAATGAAGTCACCTTCACTAAGTGGGCCCGCAGGCTATTTTTGGCGCAAAGTCTATTTTTAGACTATGTCTATTTTTAGACATATGGAACATGGTCTAGGAGTTGCAGTATGCTATTCTTGGATGATTGGTCGAGTTGGTAAAAATATATGGACCTCTAATTTTAGACATACAGGTCGAAGTCTATTTTTAGACTGCCTGTCTAAAAATAGGTCAGTCAAATATTATTAACCCTTAATAATATTTGGACTATAAACTTCAGTTTATCCTCTTGCAGCATTTCAGTTGGAGCTACGGATGTGGCCCATGCATTTGACAGAAGGAATTACACTATCCCTAGGGGTTTGGTGAGCTCATGCATGGTTGACTTCAGTTAGAACTCAAGTGGCGGAGTTTGGTGGAGTTGATGAGACAGTTGGTGGAGTTGTGTTCGTGTTAACTTAGTTGAACTAGTTGTATTTAGTTTAACTGGATAATACACTAGAGATGAGTGGGGTGAATTAAATATTATTTAATTCACTAAACATTAACTCATTATTCAACTAAAGAACACATCAGTTGACTGCAGTGCATGGATAGTTCAGTGAAGACCAGTGGAAGAGGTAGATGAAAGGGTGAGTTTGCTATTAGTTGCGACATTAGTTGTGCATGAGATTTGCACAAGCATTGGAGGAGATTGCCAATGAGGATTGCGCAGTTGAAGCCAAGGAGATTCAAACTTGGATCTCTCATTACACCAACTTGGATTGCGCAGTAGAGGCAGGCAAATAGTGGATGAGTTTTGAACCTGTGACTTGTTCAAAACTGAGCTAGTTTGTGTGTAACTTTTGGAGACAGTACTGAGTACTTGTGAGGAGTATTGTACTGATATTGTTACATGTTTCTCTTCTATTATAATATAAAAATAGCTGGGGGTTTTCAGCTATAAGCTTTCCCCATTACATATTGTGTTTATGTGCACATGCGACTGTTTCTATTTCCGCAAATTGATGATCAATTGTAGAAGAGGTTATGTGTTATGCATGAATTCGAATTAATGTGTGACCAGGATAATCTCAGTGGATAAATCTTCATTATTCAAAAAATTTCTACATGGTATCGGAGCGAATTGATCATCGGGATCTATTACAGTGATTACAATTTTATTTCGGTAGACAGAGTCTGTAACGGGCTAGGTAGCCTCTGGATCCATCCTTTCTCTGAAAGGTGATATATCCAGTAAATTCCCTTACAGTCGATCTCTGTGCTAGAAATAATTTGTTCTCACAGATCCAAAAGCAGTTGAGTTTTTGAGTTTGGAATTCGAATTTTGCAGCAGATTGTTTTCTTGGTGCCGGAGTTGAAATGTCTTTCAACGGTTTGTGACTCGAGTATGCCCTTGAAGGCAGTTCGAATTATGTTGCATGGAAAGATCGGATGGAGGCGGTATTAGAGGATAATGGGCTGAAGGAGTTCGTAGATATGGATGTCCAAAAGCCTACTGATCCTGCTGAAGTTGAGGCTTGGCAAAAGAAGATGGCAAAATGTCGAAGGATTCTGTTGGAGGGCGTGAAGGATCACATTGTATCCAGCCTGCATGGAAAAGCTTCTCCATATTTGATGTGGAAAGCGTTGATAGATCTATTCCAGAGCAAGAGCGACCAAAGGAAGCTGGCGCTCAAGGATAAACTCAGAAACATTAAGATGGAGAAAGGCGACAGTATCACCAAGTACCTCACGAAGTTCACTCAATGCAGAGATGAGCTGGGAAGTGTGGGGGTGACTGTCGATGAAGAGGACTTGGTGGACCTGGCTCTCCTTGGTCTTCTGAAGAGTTGGCATTCCTATCAGGACTCTGTCAATGGTCGGGAGAATTTGTCGAGATGGGAGCGACTTTGGGTGGCTCTCATGCAGGAGGAGATAAGGAGGACTACCAGGGACAGATCTTCATCAAAGGCATCCGATGAAGAAAATTGCGCTTTGGCTGCCAAATCAAAGAAGGGGAAGAGCAAGAAAGCTTCTCAGTCTGGTGCGAAAGGCAAGAAGCAAGACATGTCCAAGGTGAAGTGTTTTCACTATCACCAGCACGAACACTATGCCACAAATTGTCCGCAGAAGAAGAAAAATAAGAAGGTTGCTGGATCTGCAGCGGGAGAGGCATTGGCCTCCCAGTTTGAACTGGATTTTTCACTGATCGCATGCTTGGTCTCAAGTGTGATGGGATCAGTACGGTTCTTGGACAGTGGTGCATCATTTCACATGACAGGAGATCGAGATCTGTTTTCATATCTGGAGGAAAAAGATCTTGGAGTACACATCGAGATGGGCGATGATGGTAGATACAGTGCGACCGGTATCGGTACCATTTCCTTTGAGAGGGAGTCTGGTAAACCCTTCGTATTGGAGGAAGTATTACATGTTCCAGGATTGATGAAGAATCTAATCTCTGTGGCGATGTTGGAAGACAAGGGGTATGATGTGGTCTTCAGCGAGGGAAAGGCCTTCCTGCGCAGTAAGAAAACTGGAGAGACCCGGAAGATAGGGGTTCGAGTCAAGAACCTTTATCAGTTGCAAGTAGATGGCTGCGCAGCAATGGCATGCAAGGCGGAAGCAGTGGTGAGCCGGGATGATGGCGAGCTGTGGCACAGGAGATTGGGCCACCTTCACCATGGCGCTTTGAAGATACTGCAGCAGATTTCTACTGGGCTTCCTAAGGGCACTCTTGCGCAGTCAGATCAGTGCAAGGGGTGTACCTTGGGAAAATATGTGAAAGCCGCCTTTCACGAGAAGGATAGTCGCGCCACGACGATCCTTGAGAGAGTTCACACAAACGTGTGTGGTCCTTTCTCAGTAGCTTCGACAGTAAAGCACAAGTACTATGTGATCTTTGTTGATGATTTCTCTCGGAAGTGTTGGATCTTCTTCATGCAGAAGAAGAGCGAGACATATTCAAAGTTCTGTGAATTCAAGGCGCTGGTTGAGAAGGAATCGGGGAAGCATGTGAAGGCTCTTAGGAGTGACAATGGTGGTGAATTCATCTCTGCTGAATTCAAGGAATTTTGCAGCGCAGAAGGGATTCGGAGAGAGCTCATCGCACCCCATAACCCACAACATAACGGGGTTGCTGAGCGGAAGAACAAAACGATCGTGGGTGCTGCATGGGCGATGTTGCATGATCAGGGCCTACCCCTTCACTTGTGGGCTAAGGCATGCAATACTGCAGTATATGTGTAGAACCGTTGTCCTCACAAGATACTTGGCATGAGTACACCGGAGGAGGCGTTTTCTGGCAAGAGGCCTGACATTTCTCATTTGAGGATTTTTGGCTCACCTGTCTACATGCATGTGACGAAGAACGCCAGAAAGAAGCTGGATCCGACCGCAGAGGTTGGGATATTTGTGGGGTACACTGATACACCCCACAACTATCGTGTGTATTTTCCAGACAGTCGCAAGACTGTTGTGCGACGAGATATCAAATTTCAGGAGGAGAAAGCCATGCAGTGTTCGCTTGAGAGGGAGCCACACTTGCATGCAGAAGAGGAGCTATTAGTTCCTAAGGAGGAGCTTCTGGATGTGGATCAGCCACAAGAGGAAGTTCATGAAGTGGAAGAGACCACTCATGCAGCGCCAACCATCAGAGGGCGCAAGCGCACTACAGAAGCTGAGCGACTGGCTCGAGATGCAGAGAAGGTTGTAGGACCACCTACAGCACAGCGCAGACAGAGACAGTCACCGGACCGGTACACCGGATACATGGCTCTTGTGAGCAAATGTGTCGACGTAACCATCCTTTCGGGAGACTCGTGGAGGATCCCGCATGGGTAGATGCCATGGTGGAAGAGTATGATTCGATCGTCAGAAACAGTGCATGGGAGATTGTCCCGCGACCGGAGGGGAAATCAGTGGTGGGTTCGCGATGGATCTACAAAGTGAAGCAGGCGGCTGACGGGAGTGTGGAGAAGTACAAGGCAATATTTTTTTCCCGTGGCTTCTCACAGATCGAGGGGATCGATTATGAGGAGACCTTTGCACCTGTCGCAAGGTACTCTTCCATATGGACGATCCTAGCTCTCTCAGCGCAGATGGGGTGGCACATCCATCAGATGGATGTGAAGACTGCGTTCCTCCACGGAGTCATTGAGGAGGAGGTGTACATAGAGCAGCCCGAAGGTTTCGATATCTTCAGCAGTGAGTCGCATGTTTTCCGACTCAAGAGAGCACTGTACGGGCTGAAGCAAGCACCTCGTGCTTGGTACACACAGATAGACAGTTACTTCACCGGACTTGGATTCTCCAAGAGTGAGGCAGATCCTAACCTGTACCAGATTGTGGTGGAAGGGAAGTTGTTGATCATTGTACTGTATGTAGATGATCTGATTTTGATGGGTGATGAGCTGTTGATACTTTCAGGCAAGGAGGATCTTGCTAGAGAGTTTGAGATGAAGGACTTGGCCCTCCTTCATTATTTTTTGGGATTGGAGATTTGGCAGCGCAGTGGTGGACTGTTTGTTTCTCAGGGTAAGTATGCCCGGGAGATACTGGAGAGGTTCAACATGCATGGTTGTAAGCCTGTTGATACTCCTCTTCCTGGTGGTTGGAGGAAGGAGGATGCTACTTCAGCGGAGGTAGTGGATGCCACTGTCTATCGACAGTTGATGGGGTCGCTTATGTATCTGGTCAATACACGACCCGATATATGCTATGCTGTTAACCAGCTTTCGCAAGATATGGTTAAGCCTACCAAGCTCTTCTGGAAGGCAAGCAAGCATGTATTGTGTTATCTTAGTGGCACATCGGGATATGGTCTATGGTACAGATAGGAGGATGGAGCGAAGCTTTCCGGCTTCACTGATGCAGATTGGGCAGGGAGCCCAACGGACCGAAAGAGCACATCTGGAGGAGTCTTCAGTATCGGGTCAACAGCAGTTTCCTGGTACAGCAGGAAGCAGAGATCTGTGGCACTCATTTCAGCAGAGGTCGAGTACATGGCAGCAAGCTTGGCTGCATGCGAGGCTATTTGGATGAGGAAGATCCTCGTCGGATTGTTCAGGTCGCACTTGGAGCCTACTGTGATTTATTGTGATAACCAGAGTTGCATTAAACTCTCGGCTAATCCAGTATTTCATGATAGATCCAAACACATCGACATCAGGTACCATCATATCAGAGATTGTGTTCAACGGAGAATCATGTTACTTTCATATGTTCCCACGGAGGATCAGGATGCTGACATCTTGACGAAGGCGCTCACCAGGAGAAAATTCGAATTCCACAGAGGCAGGATAGGGGTTGCAGATAATCCATATCTTGTTGAGAGGGAGTGTTGAAAATGAAACAAGATGATGGAGCTTAGTGAAATGAAGTCGCCTTCACTAAGTGGGCCTGCAGGCTATTTTTGGCGCAAAGTCTATTTTTAGACTATGTCTATTTTTAGACATATGGAGCATGGTCTAGGAGTTGCAGTATGCTATTCTTGGATGATTGGTTGAGTTGGTAAAAATAGATGGACCTCTATTTTTAGACATACATGTCGAAGTCTATTTTTAGACTGCCTGTCTAAAAATAGGTCAGTCAAATATTATTAGCCCTTAATAATATTTGGACTATAAACTTCAGTTTATCCTCTTGCAGCACTTCAGTTGGAGCTACGGATGTGGCCCATGCACCCGAAAGAAGGAATTACGCTATTCCTAGGGGTTTGGTGAGCTCATGCATGGTTGACTTCAATTAGAACTCAAGTGGCGGAGTTTGGTGGAGTTGATGAGACAGTTGGTGGAGTTGTGTTCTGTTTAACTTAGTTGAACTAGTTGTATTTAGTTTAACTAGCTAATACACTAGAGATGAGTGGAGTGAATTAAATATTATTTAATTCACTAAACATTAACTCATTATTCAACTAAAGAACACATCAGTTGACTGCAGTGCATGGACAGTTCAGTGAAGACCAGTGGAAGAGGTAGATGAAAGGGTGAGTTTGCTATTAGTTGCGACATTAGTTGTGCATGAGATTTGCACAAGCATTGGAGGATATTTCCAATGAGGATTGCGCAGTTGAAGCCAAGGAGATTAGAACTTGGATCTCTCATTACACCAACTTGGATTGCGCAATAGAGGCAGGCAAATAGTGGATGAGTTTTGAACCTGTGACTTGTTCAAAACTGAGCTAGTTTGTGTGTAACTTTTGGAGACAGTACTGAGTACTTGTGAGGAGTATTGTACCGAGATTGTTACATGTTCTCTTCCATTATAATATACAAAATAGCTGGGGGTTTTCAGCTATAAGATTTCCCCATTACATATTGTGTTTATGTGCGCATGCGACTGTTTCTATTTCCGCAAATTGATGATTAATTGTAGAAGAGGTTATGTGTTATGCATGAATTCGAATTAGTGTGTGACCAGGATAATCTCAGTGGATAAATCTTCATTATTCAACAAATTTCTACAAATGGCTCTCAAAGTACCTGCAAGACAATCCATGAAATGTGAATGAATCAGTTGAAGTCGAACATGTCCCAGAATCTTTTGATCGAAGGTCAATGATGCAACCTGTCGTCGAAAGCGAGAAACCTGCCATTGAGGCATGCAGATTTCAAGGTACTGATGATTTCTAGATCAACTTCCTAGATAATGAGTTGTCATCGATAGAAAGTGATCCATCGTAGGCAAGCCCACAACGCGAAATCATAGATCAAGTTTTGAAAATATATTGGCAAGGACTGACTCAGGGATGGTCAAAAATGGATGACAGATATTTTGCAGATGAATGGTTTATTTGAACTGTCCTCTTGAACACATAACGACACTGCAGATGGCTTGGTGACAGTCGACCCAAAGCTAATACCCAAGAACCGGATGAAAACTTTCAAATGAGGTTTGATTAACTGTTAGGTAAAGGATTTCCCAACCCAAGTGATTTAAAGTGTTGTGTTCAAGAGTGGTTAACTAGATTTTCGAAAAATAAAAATGCATCAAACAAGTCCATTTTTCTCTTTTTTTTCCCCCACCATTTTCTGGCAAGTACCTCTTTATTTTTGACAAGCTTACATTTGCTTCTTTATAAGCTCATCCTTCGGATGAGTCCAATTTAGTTTAAAATCAAACCCTAAGAAGGAGTGGTCTGTTCATGTTTGTAATCGATAGGTCCTTGAATATTAAATTTTAACGAGTCTAGTATAGGAGAAACTCAGTGTTTTTCATTTTTAGGGAGTCAGAAGAGAAAACTTAAGAAAACTCCATGGGCATTATTTTTCGTAAATTTAGTCTCTCAGGCCCGATAAAGGATAAAATAATGCAAGAGAGAAACTCTATTGACTGTAATTAGTCAACGTAAACATTTTTCGTAAATAGTCCATTTCAGTCCGTAAAAGGGGTAAACTTATACTGAAGGGACGATCATTCATTTACTTTAACGAGTTCGAATAATCAAGTGCTCGGCAATATTTTCATGTTTAGAGAGTCTGAAAAGGTCTTAAAAGAGGACTCCAGGGTTTCGCTTTTTCGGTAAGTTTTAACGAGTTCGAAAAATGGATAAAAATGTACTCATGGTTTTCACTTTTTCGTAAGTTTTAATGAGTTTGAAAAAGGGATAAAAATATACTCATATTGCCGACTTTTAATTTAATTTACGAGTAGGAAAAGATGGAAAGAACTTGGCATGTTCATGTGTTTTATGAGAATGAAATATAGCAAAATAATCTCGGGATTTTCATGAGTTTAATGAGTCTTGAAAATAACCGAAATTAACTCAAGATAGGTTTCATTTTTACAAAATCTTGAAACAGAGAAAAACTATGCTTCATAGTAGTTTCATTTTTACACAAGCTTGAAATAGAGGAAAAATGTGCTTGATGCCCCCTAAGCGTAACTGCTAGAGCGCATGCCTCCCCAGCTTCATTTCATTCAACTAAGTACACAGATGGTAATTAATAGCTGGATGGAATGAAGGTTCATTTACGAGATCATACGAAAGACCCGACCTAAAACTGTAAGAAAATTATACAAAAACTAACCTAAATATATGAATTAACATTTAAGAGATCTAGTCAAAGACTCGACTCAATTAAGGGAGGATTTGTTTCATTTTTTAACGAGCTTGACACAGAAAAATAACTATGCTCATGACAACGTGTTTCATTTTTTAACGAGGTTGACACAGTAAAAGGAAATTTCCTCGTAAATGTTTCATTTTTTAATGAGGTTGACACAGTAAAAGAAACTATCCTCATATCTACTCTCTAAAATCTACCTATATAACCTACTGATTCATTTTTTAATGAGGTTGACACAGGAAAATAACTGTCCTCATACCAAATTCATTTTTTAACGAGGTTGGCTCAGTAATAGGAACTATCCTCTGACCAAATGATTCATTTTTTAATGAGGTTGACACAGGAAAAGAACTATCCTCATACTTGATTCATTTTTTAACGAGGTTGACTCAATAATGGGAACCATCCTCAGAAACTACTTATTTCTAATCATCAATCTAACCTACCGATTCATTTTTTTAATGAGGGTTGACACAGACAAGAATCGTCCTCATACTCCGATTCATTTTTTAACGAGGTTGACTCAAGAATAAGACCAATCCTCGGACTCACCGATTCATTTTTTAACGAGGTTGACACAAGAAAGGAACTATCCTCACTCACCGATTCATTTTTTAATGAGGTTGACACAGTAAAAGGAACTATCCTCGGACTCACTGATTCATTTTTTAACGAGGTTGACACAGTAAAAGGAACTATCCTCGGACTCACTGATTCATTTTTTAACGAGGTTGACACAGTAAAAGGAACTACCCTCACCACTGATTCATTTTTTAACGAGGTTGACACAGTAAAAGGAACTATCCTCAGCAGCCACTGATTCATTTTTTAAACGAGGTTGACACAGTAAAAGGAACTATCCTCGAACTCACTGATTCATTTTTTAACGAGGTTGACACAGTAAAAGGAACTATCCTCGCCCTAACTGATTCATTTTTTAACGAGGTTGACATAGTAAAAGGAACTCTCCTCGACCACTGATTCATTTTTTAACGAGGTTGACACAGTAAAAGGAACTATCCTCACACTCACTGATCATGGCTTCCAACTGGAAGAAACACATGTCAATGGACACACCTTGATCATGGCTTCCAAGAGGTCTTCATCAGAAGGAAGAATAGTTCTCTGGAAGGAACACATGTCAAGGGACTCAAAAGGGATAAGAACATTGCGTTCAAATAATTCTATCGATTTTTTCATGTCAATTACCGGATCTAAGTCATAGGAATTCGAGAAAACAGTGAGAGGATCGCTTCCATCAGTAACTGAAAACATGGGACTAGTTGCCACATATTTAACCCGTGAAGCAAAGAGAAGCTTTTGCAATCGCAGAACATTTAGTGCTGAGACATGTATTAAACAAGACTAGGGAGTGAAAGCTGGTCTACAGTCACAATATTTCCATTGTGAGGGAAAGACATCACGCGAAAGAGTGTCGATACGACAGCTTTCATTGCATAAACATAGTCTCGCCCAAGGAGTAAATTGAAATCCAAGGGACCTCGAACTACCATAAGATCAATACAGACAACTTTACCTTCCAAAGTAATAGAAAACTTAGGAAGGATCCCTAAAGGTTCACTAATGGTTCTGTTAAAAGCTTTCAGATTCTGCGTAATAGGCACAAGCTGAGGGGAACCCAAAGCTTTCCAAGCAGTTGAGGATAAAATACTAACAGAAGCACCTTCATCTACATGTGTGCGGTGTATGTCCCTACCACCTAACTTCACAATGATTTGGAAAGGGATGGAGGAAGGAAGATGAGGTTCTGTCAGTCTATTCCAATCAAAGGAAAAGACCTCAGTACTTGGAGGGGGTTCTGTAGAAACAGGTGAAATGCCCCCTAGCGTAGAAGAATCTGATGTAACAAGAAGAACCTGAGTGGTATGAAGTTCACTCTCTACAGGGAGAATGGGATCGACTGAATGTGAAATCAAATCGACCACTTGATCAACTAATGGATCATCAACCTGAGTGATATGAGTTTCACTCTCCAATGGAAGAGTGGGATCGACTGTACTTGAAATTAGATCAATCACTCCGTCAGTTGACGGTAGGTTGGGAGAAAGTTTACGGTAACCAATTGGAAATTCTTGCTGTGGAACAGTAAGGTTTTCCAATAATCTTGAGGCTTCATCCATGTGAGGGAAAATGTGAGTTTGATGACTCCCTTTGCATAACTTACAAGGAAACCTAACTTTACCCTTTTTCCCAGGAACCTGACTATCACTGGTTGATGGATCAACGGAAAGTTGATGAGATTTTTCTGACCATACTTCCAAGACCTTTGGAATACCAGGAAAATTGATAAGGAAGTGGTCACCCTTACAAAGCTTGCAAGGGTATTTGGGTTTACGATGCATGTTGGAGGTTTCCTCAACACAACTAACACTTACAGCCATGGTTGGTTGGTTGACTTCTTTCTTATCTTGCTTCTTCTTCTTCTTCTTCATCCCTTTCTTCTTCTTCGTCACCTGGTTACTAGCATCAAGGATTTTACCAAGCGAAGAGGAAGAAATGGAGGAAGAAATATTAGGCGAAGAAGGTAAAGGGTCAACAAAAGGTTGGTGATGTTGAGATGGTGAACTCTGTGAAGCATCCGGTTGAGGTGGAACAATTGGAGTATTCGGGGCCAACGAAGTTGAAAATAACCATATTGGTAAACCTATTGTAAATCCAGGTAATGAAAATGTAGCCATATAAGGAGGACCAACATTTCCAAAGCAAGGAAAAGTACTAGGATTCTCATTAAGAGGGATTCCTTGGTTGGTAAATTCCGGAACAGTTGCCATTATATTCAACTTCAGTGAATTTTATTAAAAATTTAAAACTAAAATTAACACCTCACAATTCACACCTAACAAAAATTCACAATTCACACCTATGGTCTCTAAAAGTAAAAACAAACAAATTAACACGCGCTATCAAATTTAGGAGTCAAACCACACACAAACAGTAACTTCCCGTACTAAAAACACTAGTTGGTGATGAAATCCAACATCGTAGAATTTAATACAGAAAGGGCGGTTGGAATAGTTACCCCGACAACCTGCTTAATGAAACAGACTGGCACAAGTTTCTTCACCAAACCATCTCGAGTGAAGAGAACCCCCCAGAGAGTCCAAGTGAGTCTAGTCGACGTCTGCTCCAGGTACAGTGAGATCTTTCCTTCACCGTCACCTTAGGAAATAATCTTAAGCTTATGGACACTAAGGTTACCAACAATAACAAATACAACTGGGGGAACAGTCTATGATCCGATTCCACGCGCAAGGGCAGAGTAACAAAGCTCAATCCCCTTGAAGGTTCCTCGACATGGTCAATTCGAGGTTTACCGACAAGTGACCCCAGGCTCCTCGACAATGGTTAATCCGAGGTTTACCGTTTGTAATGCGTGCAAAATCTTATATCTTCCCCAATGAAACAGAATTGATTGTTTCAAAGGTTCGGACATGATCTCGTGATTGACTCCTTTAAGAGAAGCTTCCCAAAATGTACCAATTACAATTGGATTTATTTCCTACCGCAATATTTATCTACTTGTTTGTTTTAGTTGTCTTGGAGAGTTAATTACTCCCTACTCCAAGATACTAGCCTAAGCTATGTTGGTGGAAAGAGCCCTAAAAATGTAAAAATTACTAGATGAATTTTATTTAAGCGTTGTGTTATTTAGGTTGTTATTACTCAAAAGGGTAAATGGATATGAAACCAATGGTGTTATGACCCGACCCAAAACTGAATGCAATCGAATATGATAATGTAATCTTTTCAATTCGATGAATCCTAACTAAAGTAAGGAGAGAGTTTCCATTCACTTCCAACAATGCAAAAATTGATCACTAAGAGAAAATATAACAAATTCTCTATTGCACTAATTTCATCAAGAAAAACTAATGCAAATCAATCCCAAAACAATTTTTTGTTTTTTGTTTTTAAAACAAGCATAAAAACATCTAAATTAAAATCAAAGAAACTGATCTAAATCTACAATTGATTTTCAGAATGTAAACTATGCAGTTGTAATCTATGCACAATTCACATGAAGAGTATGCAAATGTAATCTATGCACATTTTTCATTCATATTTTGAAAATGAGAATTCTAATTATGCAAATGTGATCTATGCAAGAGAATTCTCAAACATAAGATGATTCTAATGTGATCTAAGAACCAATCAAGTGCAAGTCAAGAAAATCGGGTGAGAGTTCCAAAGATCAAAAAGCACTCAAAGGCGATTAACACTCATACACAATGAGGGGGAATTTTTTTTGCAAAAACAAAAGCAAAAAGAAGATGCAAAATTGTGAAAGGACTGAGACAAACCTCCAAGTAATGACCAAAGGAAATCAAGTTAAGAATTTCTCAAAAAAGAGATTCAAAACACCCAATTAAATTAATGGAGATTGATGAGATGAAGAATTGTTGAAAGAAATTCAAAAACAAGAGATTTTTGACAGAAAAATACAGATCTGGGTAGATGCTAAGAATCCTAAATTAAATCTAAACTAACTGGAAAAAAGAAATCTAAAGTTTTTCAAAAAATTTAATAGGGTCCGCATGCTCCCAGAAGTAACAGGTGCGGTCCCGCACTGTTTACTTAAGGAAAGTGCGAAACTGCCCGCACTGTGCAAAAGAACAAAGTGCGGTCCCTAGAAAAGTTCAAGAAAAACGTAAAAGATCTCAAAATTTTCAAAAACAGAGAAAACCTAAGCTACCCAGGTAGATATCGATCAATCAAAAACCAGGAAATTTTTTTTCTCAAATCAAAATAAAAGAGAACCAAAAACAACAAGTTTCTTTCCCCAGTGGAGTCGCCAATTTGTTGGCCGGATAAATCGTTCTTGCGAACAAGACCGATCTCCCTAGTGTCAGAAGACAATCTAGCAACAAACGAACAACTAAGTTTGTCTTTCTCTAGATATATTCGTTTTACAAATAAATGCTATGAAGGTGTCAATCCTACCTTAGATCCAAATGCTTATTTGCGGTCGCAGTGCTTCCGTTGCATCAATAATCCTTCGTCGCAACAAGGGCCCTTTTGTCACAAGAAAGTATCATCTTTCGTTGATCTGCAATCACAAACAAGAAAATATCAATAGCACCTGTATAACAAATAATTATAAAACATACATATCATAGTGATCAAGGAATCTATGAAATAAACGATCAAACGACAGCTTATTGAAATAAACAATCGAACGACAATTTATTGAGAAAAACAGAACTTGATTGTATTAATCTTAAAATATACAGAAGAACCTTACAACCTTAGCCTTGATGTTCGAAAGGCCTTCCTGGGGTCCGAAGCAGGAATCTCCTCTACTTTGATAAGTCTTGCACTCTTCCTTCAGGAGCAAAAAGAGGTATGTGATCTTTCCTCTCAAAAGCTCAGCAGAAAGAAGTCTAAATCTCAACAGAACTTCAGCTCAATCACACATAAAGCTTGAACTCTAATCCTCAATCTCCAAAATCTCAATCTCAAAAAACTTCTTAACCCAAAAATCTTAACCATTTGAGGCTACCCAATGCCTCCTTTTATAGAGCAGATGAGGAGGTTAGGATTCCACCTTTGTAGGGATAGAATCCTCCTTCAAAGGGATAGACTCCTCACATCAAGGGATTAGTTCCTTAAGGTGAGGGATAGATGCACCTTATCAAAGCGTACTCATCCCCAAAAATTCTCATCTAGAACCTTCTAGAATTTACCTCAAACCACTTTTTTTACTTTACTTTCTCGCCTTTTTTACTTTGAGGAGGGTACGCAGGTATTGCAAAGGGAAACTGCGTTCTAGAACGCAGGTAAGCAGTGTGTTACATGCGTACCCAAGCTAGGAACGCAGGCAGGCCTCATGTTACCTGCGTACCCAAAGTTTCAGAGCTTTTTAGGGTTTTTCCTCCTGTTTTAGGGCTTGACATGAGGAGTAAAGGTTGTAATACTTGCATAGGAGGCATGTATGAGTGTTAATGAGCTCATACAGTCAGAAAAATGTCAAGGTGACAATTTTTAGTGTAACACTCCCCTTTGCTGCTTCCTTCACCTTGTAGATCCACATGGATCCTACAACTGACTTGTCCTCTTCCCTTGGGACAATTTCCCATGCACTATTCCTGTGAATGGAGTCATACTCCTCTAACATGGCATCAACCCATTTTGGTTGCTTCACTGTTTCCTCGAATGAGAATGACTCAGTGTCTACACTCTCGCTCATAAGATCCATGTAGCCAATGTACTGCTTTGGGGACCTCCTCTTCTTGTGTTGTGATGTGGGTGCTCCCACATTATCTCTAGCATCATGCATCCATCTGTCAACCTCTCTAGTGTGCTTCCTTCCATCTCTGAATGTGTTTGCATGAGTGGGTGCTTCCACTCTCTACTCCTTTGTCTGTGGCTGCTCCACAAAATCCTGAGGTTCTTCCTTTGGTGCTAAAATATCCTCAATTGCATGCAAATGAAGCTCCCTCTCAAGGGAACATCTGATGGCCTTCTCTTCATCAAAATTCACATCTCTACAAACCACTGTCATCATGTGAGATGGAAGGTACACCCGATAGTTGTGAGGTGTAACAATATACCCCACTAATATTCCCAACTCTGTTGTTGGTTCTAGATTTTTTCGTGCATGCTTGGCAACATGACAGTAAACTGATGAACCAAAAATCCTTAAGTGTGTCGCATCTGGTTTCTTACCTGAAAAATCTTCCCCTAGTGTACTCATCCCCCGAGTCCGTTGAGGACTTCTGTTCTGCACATATACTATTGTGTTCCATGCTTCAAACCACAAATGCAACGGTAGGCTCTAATCATGCAACATCACTTGTGAAACTCCCACAATACTTTTGTTCTTTCTTTTTGAAACCCCATTCTGCTATGGGTTATGAGGTGCTATCAATTCCCGTCAAATTCCTTCTGAAGCACAAAATCTCTTGAATTAATTTGACACATATTCTCCACCGTTATCACTCCTGAGAGCCTTCACTTTCCTGTCTGTGTCTTTCTCAACAAGTGCTTTGAACTCACAAAATTTTGAGAACGTTTGGTCTTTCCTCTGCATGAAGAATATCTAAAACTTACATGAGAAATCATCTACAAAAATCACATAATACATATGTTTGGTTGTGGAGGCTGTTGAGAACGGTCCACACACATCTTAGTGAACTCTTTCAAGGATCACCTGGGCTCAACTATCCTTATCATGAAAGGTGGCTTTGGTGTACTTTCTTGATTTACACCCTGTGCATGTATCACACTACTCAAGTGCACCCTTGGGAAGTCATGTAGAAATATGCTACATGATCTGCAAAGCTCCATGGTGCAAATGGACAAGTCTCTTATGCCATAATTCACCAATGTCTCGGCTCTGCACCTTCTCTTCTTTCGTGCTCAAAGCAACATAGTCTTCTACATCCAATTTGTAGAGGTTATTTACCTGAACACCGATATGCTTCACTTGTCCAATGGCGATGTGACGAAGGAACATCTTTCCTTTGCTAAAGGAAATGTCCCTTCCTAAATTTTCCTAATGTTGGGGAAATACATTTTGTCAATTTTAAATTAAATCACTTAAAGTACCTTTTGCAACTAACATAGGAGAAAAAGAATAAATTAAGTTGCTGGTGGAGGATGGGACTCACAAGAGTAGCGTATTGGAGAAGAAAATAATTCGAATTCCCTTGGGAAAATTGAATTGATGGTGGAACCCACAAATTTTTCATGACCAACACTTATAAAAGGAAGGTTTGGAGGAGGCATTGGCATCATTTGCATCTTCAAAAAATTGAATTGCCTTAGTTGTTTAGTTGAGCCAACGCTGTGTTGTTTAACACAGGAGATTCCCAAGGAGAGAAGCTCATCCCTTCTCCGGTTGACTTCGAGTGCCACTCAAGAAGGGCTCTTTCAGTATTTTGTGACCAGGAGTGATAGAATTGCAGGTCCCACACATTTCCTGGAGAGGTTGGGACGCAGTGAGAGCTGGTGTTGTACAACATGAGAAGTCAGTTAGCATTGGAGGAGCTGGGATTGTGTAGAGATCATTTAGGAAGATACAGGAGGAGTCATTGGGTATTTTCAGTAGTGTTGGAGTAGCTTTAGACCTTAGGAGGCCAGCTACACGCAGTTCCTTTCATTCATTCTTTAGAGACTGCGTCATCCACCCAGTGACTGCGCAGTCATATGAGGGCAACAGTTTGGAGCAAATATTGTTGGAGGAGTTAGGAGCTGAGGAGTTGGGGGTTCGGTTGGAGATATATTCCAGGAGGTTTTCTAGTATTTTAGAGGGAAAAAATCTACAGGAGCAACTACAACGACATATTTCAAAAATGAAGAGGAGCCAAGCAGAGAAGGGTCCAATTTTGAAGGTTGGAAGTTGGGGGAAATATTTTTGGGTTTTTCTGGGTTTTGGGCCAGGATCACCTTCCCAAATTCATAGAATTTTCTAGGCACAATTCAGTGGGAAAATCCAGTGCCAAAGTCAGCAAGCAGCTGTTGAAAGCCAAGGACAACGCAGTTTCTAGGAGAGCATATTGTTGTAGCAGTTGTACCTTTTTATTATCGATCACCTGAGGCTTGTAGTTTGCCTTGTGCAAGCCAGGTGCACTCATTCCATCCCATATTGTACTCCAGCTGATCATATTAATAAAATCATTGTTTTGGGCATATTTTCTTGTATCTGTGTTGCTGAAATAAAAATTTTGTGTTTAATTTATTGCATGTTTTCTATATCCATGTAAATTTTATATTTGGAATATTACACTAAATATGACATCATAGCCATGGTCTTCCAACATAGCAACTGAAGCTAAATTTTTCTTCAAACCAGGAACATAGATGGCTTCTTTTAATGTGAGAGGAGAACCAAACTCCCCTTGAAAAGTAACGACATTGATGTCGGTCGTGTTATACCTTCCATCATCTCCCATATTGATGTGCATCTGGAGGTCCTTCTCCTCCAAGTCACTGAAGAATTATTTGTTGTCGATCATATGGAATGAGGCTCCATTATCGAGGTACCACACAGAACCCATCACTGATGTCACCATGCAAGCAATGAGTGTGAAATCCAACTCAAATTGTGAAGCAAGAGCCTCACCTGCCACTCCTCCTGAGGGCTTCTTGTCGGCATTCTTATGCGTACACTTCATGGAATAGTGTACTAGCTCATGATAGTGAAAACATTTAATCTTCGACAAGTCCTTCTTATTTCCCGCCTGACTGGAATCTCCTTTGGATTAGGACTTCTTCCCTTTCCCTTTCTTTTCCTTTCCAACCAAGGGATAGTTCTCCTTATCATCATGCTTTGATGAGGTTCCATCTTTGGTTTTTCGCCTAATCTCCTGCACCAATTCGGACCAAAATCACTCACACTCTAGTAGCTTCTCCCTCCCATTTACCAAATCCTGGTAGCTATGCCAACTCTTGGGAAGGCTTGGAAGTGATAGGATGACCAGATCATCTTCGACAACTGTAACACCAACACTTTCAAGCTCATCTTGACATTGAGTGAACTTATTCAAGTACTGTGGTATTGTGTTGCCCTTCTCCATTTTGATTTTTCCGAGCTTGTCCTTCAGTGCCAGCTTCCCGTGGTCACTGATGTCTGAAACAAGTCTGTCAAGAATTTCCACATTGCATATGGAGTCTCCTTACCATGGAGGTTTACGAAAACATATCTTGAACCCCTTCTAGTAAGATCCTTCTTGATTTTGCTACGCACTTCTTCCACTCCGTTAGATCATGTACAACAACTGGAGCTAGTTTCAGGATGCCCTTCTCAATGATCTCCTTCAATTCACTATCTTCCAAGACTGTTTCCATCCAATCTCTCCAAGAAATGTAATTCGAGCTACCCTTAAGGGAATACTCGAGCCTCATACCATAGAACGACATATTGATCTTGTTGCTAGCTCTTGGGGATTAGCTCTGGAAAACTTGTTCCTCCTGCAAGTACAAACTTGTATTCTTCTCTTCTATTGTGATTTCAGCTATGATACCATGTAGATTTTCCTTGTAGATTCAAATTGCTAATTATAATTTACTACAACAATAGATTTGAGTCTACTCTACCAACTACAAAAACAATTAAACGATTGCGAAATCACGAAGCATACAAGGGAAAGAATTCAATCAACACATTGCACAATGATTTCTTGGGGAAATCTACAACTAAAAACCCCACTATCTATATATTGCATTAGTCAGAAAATATGAGAAGATTAAAATGTTTTTCTCAAGCCTAAGAAACCTCTGCATTATCTCTATCTATCTCATTGCTTCCTAGACAAGCTAGGCCAATACTTAACCAAATTTTGGCTTGCCCAAATTCCTATTTCCTTGCATTGCTTCCTTGGGTAATTAGCCCCTATTAATTAGGGAAATCCCCATCCACAAGTATGCAATCCATCAAGGGCCTTCCTATGACTGCATGCACCACCTTTACAATTTGGATGATTATACAACTAATAGTACACTGCGCTTGAACTCCAATCTCAACTGAGTAACTCTCAAATATGACATGCATGGCTTATTTATGAGTGAATCATTAGTGAAATGATTGATCACTGGATGTGGTTCAAGTTCGAGTTCCACACTTTGACCTCTCACTAGTTCCTCCAACAATTGGAACTAGTTAAACTGACTTTAACTCAGATAAACTAAATTAGTTAATTACAACTCAAAATAAACTCAACCAGTGCTCCTATAAAGTAGGAGACACTCTACATGACTCAAGTTAGATTCTCAACTCGAATTAACTTAACCAATTAAGTCAAACTAATTTAGTTAACTCGTACAAGTTGTCATGTGATGTGGAATTACAATTTTCTTCTAATTTAATTCAAGAGAAAATTAAATTAGAATATTTCTTGGTGCCATTTTCAACACACTTGGCCACCCAAAAGGCCAAATCCACCTCCCACATGTCATGACCTTAAAGTGCCACATCATCCATCTTTATAGGTCATCTTTGGTATGAAATTCGTGGTCGATATCCTTAACTATCGAAATATTCACAATCCTTTGACTAGTCTAGTAAGATATAAAAAATAACTTTGTATATTTGAGAAATGTTTTGATTTCGACCAAAAACCTTTAATTCCAAGTTAATTTATGTTTCCAATTCAAACTTAATGTTTCTTACACTCAAAAATGATTGATCATGTAAAAAGAGACCTTGCTCTAATGGTTCATTTATAAAATCAATAAAGCAACATAAACTTTCAACAACTCTAGTTAAAAAAACATTCAAAACTGGTTTTTAATATATATTTTTTCAATTTTATTTTTATACCTCCCAATTATAAGCTAGCTACTGTTGTCCCACACCGGACAAGTTAGTCGAACATGACGCGGAGTAAAACACAAATGAACTATGTCACAACGAAACCACAGCGAGAGAGCAACTGGTCCCAGAAATCTAGGCATTTCCATTACAGATTAAACAACGTGACAAATCTCCACGGTTAATATGAGACCGTTGATGGGCAGTTGCCAAATCGTCGTTAAACCCTGAACCCTGACACTATTTTAAGTAATAACATTTTCCAGTAGCAAACGTTCAGTATGCGGTGCAACCGTTGATAGGAGATTTTGAACAGGGAATACTGCACTAACTACACCATGGGGCGTATGCACAGTCGCGGGTAAGCCCATCTCGTATTTTATTTTGTAATCAAAGATTTTTCCAAACTAAATTTGTCATTTGGGTATCGACGGGGATTTGTCGAACATTATTGTTTTAAGTCTTCTAAATTCAACGTGTATGAATTTCATTTGTTGTATTTTTTTTATATTATAGTAAGGGTATATCCTCGTCAGCCTTGCCTTATAAGAGGACTCCAGCACGTTGGATCAAGCTTACTGCTCATGAGGTAAGTTTGTGAAGTTCAATTTGACATATTTCTGGTTAGCATGTAGATTTTAACGGTTGGAACATCATGGTGAGAGTAAGTGAGTTTTCTATCCTTGAGGATGGATGGGTGAAGTATTCACACGAACAACTGTTTTAGAAATTCTCACTTTCTTGTTTTTCTTTAAGTAAATATATGGGTTTTTCTATAAGTAAATATATGGGGATGATGATAGTTGTTGTTTTTGCCTAATTAAATATATTGGGTTGAATTCTTAATTTCTTGGGATGAAGAGGATGTATTGGAATAGTGATTTGTTGTGTGTCACTGCTTCCTTTGTAGTCTCGTTAGCCATTTCTGGTTACCAATCGACATTAATATATAAAATCGATTCTGATGTAAGCTAAAAATAAACTGAAACGGAGAATTGAAATTAGAGATAGTATAATTCCGGACAGAAGATTTAGTTTACAGTGGACGTAACGTTGGATCTGAACTGTCTTGAGTTTCCCTTTCTATAAGGAATGGAAGAAGAAAGGGAAAAAAAACGTTTAAACAGTCCCGGCCTCATGTGTTATGCATGTTGTTTGAAGCTACACATTACTAGAAACCTTACCTCGATACGCTTTTCTCATTCTGTTGTCATTCCCATCTTGACAAAATAATATATATATATATATATATATATATAATCTTTCAAACTCCCCTAACCTCGTTTCTCATTTCTCGTTTCCTGTTCTATATACTGTTTCTCCTCCCCTGTGCATTCTGACATAAGTGGTTTTTTGCAAGTCTGCTTCCTTTGTCCACAAGGCAAATATTAAACACTATGCATTAAGCCAATTGGCTCACTAGCTACGGTGTTCTCACTTTTGCAAGACTTTATTTATTTAACTTATCACAATTTATATCTGCAGGTGTCCAAGGTTTTGAAAGATGGTTCTGTTAATTTTTGGCTGATTATGCACAGAATCGTTAGCAGGCTTTGAATGAAATATTAGATATGCCCCTAGAAGAGGCTCAGGTGCTCCGGAGTTGCCATAATTAACCTATCTGTTTGGTAGTGACTTGTAAAAACTGCATCGCTTACAAATGTAGCTGAAATATTTGCATCCCATGCTTTCATGGGTTGTAATGTCTCTACCTGATCCTCTCCAACTGCCTTTATTATCCTTGGAGATGGAAAAAGATTTTTAGAAGTCTTGCTAGGGAAGCATTCTGAATGTCCTAGGATCAAAATCACTAAAATAAAGTTAAGTGGTTGAGAGCCTCTAGACATTGTGGTTGCAACAATGGAGGCAACAAGCACATCGGCAAAATGTCATGAACAAAGTGAAAACCTCATCCCGGACAGTCTGCTTTGTATTAATTGTGTTCACAAACCCTATCCATTAAGGGTGAAACCCTACATGAATACACACTCTTAAGAGAAACAATAATATTTCCGAGAGCAATCCTTGTCTCCAATTGTAATCGTCTTTGAATTCTACAGAGGGTTCTACAGAAATTAGGGTTCAAGAATCATGCTCTGTTTGTAACTGTAAAGGTTAACTATGAAAATCTTTCTCCTCAAAACCCAACTATGAACATTATTGTAAAATAACATAATTATTTCATTGAATCGATGCATTTCATTGAACATTACAGTATTGAATTCGTAGGCACTTGCATGTTTTGTTGATGTGACTGCACGACAACTCTAGTGATGCGTTTGTAGACGAATTTAAAAATAATGTTCATTATTGGATTGTTTCCAGGTAGAGGACAATATTTGTAAAAGTGCAAAGAAAGGTTTGATGCCATCACAGATTGGTGTCCTTCTCCGTGACAATCAAGGTGTTCCCCAAGTCAGTACTGTCACTGGAAGCAAAATTTTGCGAATTTTGAAGGGTCATGGTATTTATGTTTTGTCTGTCAAGTTTAAGGCACAGTGCTTTAGAATGTTGTTTACTGTACTACTGGGAGATGACTGTTATTGGCAGGGCTTGCACCTCAAATTCCTGAAGATTTATACCATCTTATCAAGAAGGCAGTTGCGGTTAGGAAGCATCTTGAGAAGAACCGCAAGGACAAGGATTCAAAGTTCCGGCTAATATTGGTAGAAAGTAGAGTTCACTGCCTGGCAAGATACTACAAGCGAACCAAGAAACTTCCTCCCACTTGGAGCTAAGAAGCACAGCAGATTAAACACACTACACAACAAATAAATCATGCACAGGAAACACAGAGGTTTAACGTGGTTCACCCAACCAATCTGGGCTACGTCCACAAAACATAGGCATCTGCAATTCTTTATTAATCAAACAGGAGATTACAAACTCTCACACACTCTCCAAAACAAACGTATGGATACCTGTTTTATAGCAAGGAGAATCTAACAGCCTCATAAATCCTCTCAACTCAAATTTAGGATGCATTAACTCCCTCCCAACAAACTGGAGTTAATCTAGCAACAAATTCCTAATTTTTGTCACCTACTGAGATTTTTGACTATTTTAATAAAATAGAAAATCTCAACAATCTCCACCTTGACAACAATTAGCCTGATGTCCTGTTAAATTTGGACAACTAGGTCCAAACTCCATGTTGTGATGCTCAGATTAAGTGGCTAGTATTTTTGTTGGATTCCTCTTTCGGAGAGGTGTAAAATCCATATAAAATATATCTTAACCGATGAGCCAGTAATATTTATTTTGAATTTATTATTTATAATAAATTATATGTGCAAAGGTCGATGTTTCACACCTCCTTCCATAGAGCAAAGTCACACACCCCAATGATGGATATAAATACAGCCAAAGTTGGAGAGCATCTCACAACAACTCAACACACATCTTCTTCTCTCATCTGATTTAGTACGAGCTCCTTGGAGGACAAGTTCAGCCCACACGTGTGAAGAAGAAGAAGGACGAATCTGTATGGCTGAGAGGAAGGACGAATTTCTGCAGCTAGGGTTTTGCTGGAAGCTTGACCAGCGTTGACTTTGGTCAATGCATGGTCCGAAAGGGCTGAAAATTGTTGGAAAGTTCGATTTTGAGAGGCCGTACACATTGGCACTGAAATCGAGGTCAAAGGGTTGACCGAACTGTTGCTGCGTTGAATTTTAGCTTACTGCCCTACGTTGACTTTTCTGGACAGCGTTGACTTTTCTGGAGTTGACTTGGGTTGACTCGGTAGCTGATTGGAGGATTGTTGTGACACATTCTGGGTTGGCTGATCAAGGAGACTTTGTTGGTTGAAGCATCCTGTTGACCGCCGTAACGCACCATCACATTTTTCTGTTTCTGGTTTGTCTTCTATAAGATCCACTTATATGTTCTATCAGCATTTTACTTAACTATTTGTGTGATTGCTGTAAGAAAAATAAAGTTGCTTCAAGCATAGAACATCTACAAAAATTTACATGGTATTAGAGCTGAGGTGAAGACAAGCCCTATCTTTAGCAATCACTATCGGAGGAAATGGGTTCCACAAGTTTTGAATTCAAGGAGAATGACAAGCTGACTGGAAGGGATGACTTCCATGCCTGGAAGATGATATTAGATCTCAAATTGGAAGACCATGATCTCTTGGATCATGTACTGGGTAAGATTCAAGAACCTCCATCCAATGCCACTGCTGCTGCTAAAAACAAGTATAACAAGGGGGAGATCAAAGCAAAGTTGATGATCAGGGAATCCATACATAAGAGTCTGGTTGCCTATATATCTGAGCTAGGCACATCCAAGGAGATGTATGACAAATTGATCCTGATGTTCAAAGTAAACAATGTGAACCAAGTGCTATTCCTCAAGAATAAATTGAAGAATATGAAGAAGGGCCGGGATGAGTCTGTTCAAGCTTACTTTTTGAAATTGACCGAAACAAGGAACAATCTGCTGGCTATTGGGGAGACAATAGCCGATCGTGAGATGGTTCTCACCGCACTTGGAGGACTCCCATATGAATGGAAAGTATTCACCACTACCATTCTCAATAATAATTGTTAAATTTGGACAACTAGGTCCAAACTCCATGTTCTGATGCTCAGATTAAGAGGCTAATATTTTTGTTGGATTCCTCTTTGTGAGAGGTGTAAAATCCATATAAAATATGTCTTAATCCGATGAGCAGAACTTATATTTTGAATTTATTATTCTTAATAAATTATATGTGCAAGGTCGGCCAATTTTGTAATGTAGGCTCACATGCCCAACAGATGTGTCACACACCCTCATTGATGGATATATATACAGGAAAAGTTGGAGAGATTTTCATCATCATCACAACTCACATCTTCCTCTCTCATCAAAGAGTACGAGCTACCAAGAAGGACGAGTTTCTGCCACACGTGTGAATGACGAAGAGGACAGACCGTACAGCTGAGCTGCAGTACGATTTTCTGCTGCTAGGGTTTCGCTGTAAGTTTGACCAGCGTTGACTTTGGTCAACGCATGGTCCAAACAAGCTGAAAACTTGTGGAAGGTTCGATTTTTGAAGGCCGTACTACCTGGCACAAAAATCGAGGTCAAAGGGTTGACCGTTTTGCTGCTGCGTTGATTTTTAGCTTGCTGCCCCTGCGTTGACTTTTCAGGACAACGTTGACTTTTGCAGAGTTGACTTGGGTTGACTCATCTACAGATTGGAGGGTTGTTGTGACACATGCTGGGCTGGCTGACCAAAGGAGTCTTTGCTGGTTGAAGCATCCTGTTGATCGCCGAAACGAACACACACATTTTTCTGTTTCTGATTTGTCTTCTGTAAGATCTGCTTATATGTTCTATCTGCATTTTGCTTAATTACTTGTATGATTGCTGTGAGAAAAGTGAAATTGCTCTTAGCATAGAACATCTACAAAACTTTACATGGTATCAGA
The DNA here is from genome assembly GCA_034641835.2 of Pinus albicaulis. NCBI lineage: Eukaryota > Viridiplantae > Streptophyta > Pinopsida > Pinales > Pinaceae > Pinus > Pinus albicaulis. The sequence continues at coordinate 1,181,344,515 of CM076577.1, read as the reverse complement.
GGTGAGGTGAAGACAAACTCTATCTATAGCAATCATCATCGAAGGAAATGGGTTCCACTAGTCTTGAATTCAGGGAGAATGACAAGCTGACTGGAAGTGATGACTTCCATGCCTGGAAGATGATATTAGATCTCAAATTGGAAGATCATGATCTCCTAGATCATGTGACAGGGAAGATTCAAGAACCTCCATCAAATGCCTCTGCTGCTGTTAGAAACAAGTATAAGAAGGGTGAAATCAGAGCAAAGCTGCTGATCAGGGAATCCATAAATAAGAGTCTGGTTGCCTACATATCTGAACTAGGCACATCCAAGGAGATGTATGACAAATTGATACTTATGTTCCAAGTAAACAATGTGAACCAAGTGCTATTCCTCAAAAACAAGTTGAAGAATATGAAGAAGGGCCTAGACGAGTCTATTCAAACTTTCTTTATGAAGTTGACCGAAACCAGGAACAATCTGCTAGCTATTGGGGAGACAATAGCTGATCGTGAGATGGTTCTCACCGCACTTGGAGGACTTCCACATGAATGGCAAGTATTCACAACTACCATTCTCAACAATAATACCATTCCTAACTTTGATGAGCTTCTGTCAAGATGTATGCAAGAAGAAACAAGGATGAAGGAATTTGATAATGAAAGAAATGCTGCCTATGGTGCTCATTCCCGAAAGAAGAACTTTGGTGGTTCTAAGGACAAAAGAAGGACAAAGACTTAAGAGAAGAAGGGTAAATGTTTCACCTGCCATAGGCCTAGACACTATGCTAGAGAATGCCCCTTCAAGAAGGATTCTCCCGATAGTGACGATAACAACAACAACCGAAGAAATGGGAATCGAAGAAATGACAAATCCAAAGGAAAGAGGAAGGCACACTTTGGAGGAAACAATCAACCTTCTAAGAGGTCCAGAAATACCAGGTATGAGGAGTCTAATGTTGTTGATAAAAGAAATGAGTACATTCTGGTATCTGCTCTCTCAGCTGCACCTCCGCCCGACACTATGGATGTCTGGCTAATTGATAGTGGTGCCTCAAGACACATCACTGGATTCAAGGAAGCACTTTCTGACATGGTTGAAAGGGATACTAATCTAGAAATTATCCTTGGGGATAATGCCACTTATCCTCTGAAAGGGACCGGGACTGTGACCCTCCACTTGTCTCAAGGACAAGTCCTCCGTCTACAAGATGTACTCTATGTACCCAAATTGAAGAAGAACCTTGTGTCTGTATCTGCAATGGAAGACAAAGGATTCAATGTAACTTTCTCTGATGGAAAGGTACTCATGTGGAAGAAGAGCTTCAAGGAAGCTATATCAATTGGTTTTAGGGTTGGTACACTCTACCAGGTTGGAGGGAGTCCGTTGGGAGCTATGACCTATGATACAATCCGTCAAACAGAACTATGGCACCGAAGATTTGGACACCTTCATTACAAAGCCCTTCCCGAAGCAAGGAAGGTGGTGACAGGGATGCCTGATTTTGGAAATAATCATGAAGGTGTATGTAAGGGCTGTGCTGAAGGGAAACATACAAGGGGACCTTTCCCCTCAAGTGTCACAAAGACATCTGATATATTGCAACTGGTCCATTCTGATCTTTCTGGTATGTTACCCGTAACATCCCTGGGGGGATGTTCTTACTATATGACATTTACCGATGACTTCTCTCGCAAAACCTGGATATACTTCTTGAAGAAGAAGGATGAGGCTTTCATGTGGTTCCGTACCTTCAAAGCCTTGGTGGAAAATATGACCGGAAAGAAGATCAAGATTTTGAGGATCGACAATGGCACTGAATATGAGTCAAATGAGTTCAAAGACTTTTGCAGAGAAGCTGGCATTAAGAGGGAGACTACCACTGCATATACTCCTGAGCAGAATGGTGTTGCCGAACGCAAGAATAGGACTATTGTGGAAGCTGCCCGTGCCATGCTATGTGACCAGGGTCTACCAAAGTTTCTGTGGGGAGAAGCTGCAAATACTGCCGTGTACATTCAAAACCGATGCCCTCATTCCGCTTTGGACTCCAAAACTCCCGAAGAGGTTTTCTCTGGTAAGAAACCTGATGTCTCACATTTTAGAATTTTTGGATGTCCCGTCTATTTTCATGTACCGAAAGAAAAGAGAAGTAAGCTAGATGCTACTGGGAAGAAAGGAATGTTTGTGGGCTACAGTGAGACTTCTAAGGCATATAGAGTCTATGTACCTAGGTCAAAGGGAAGTAGAGATAAGCCATGATGTCACTTTTGACGAAGATGCTTCCCTGAAGAAAGTAGTAGATCTTCCTAGATCTGAAGAAAATCATGAAGAAAGACCTGGAAATCTGGAAGAACCCCATGATGAGACTATGCCTGATATTGAAGGGCCAATGGACCCTATTGATCCAACCCCTTCACTAGGAAAGAGACCATCATGGCTCAGGGACACCCTCGAAGATGCTGAGGGTCATGCTGCCCCAAGGGGGACATTCCGAGAAAGCAAGAAGTCGTGTAGATACCAAGGGTATCTAGCTGCCATGAGTACTATTGTACAATCTGAACCTGGATCTTTTGAGGAAGCCATCAAGCATCAAGTTTGGAAGGATGCTATGCATGAAGAATATGAGTCTATTATGAAGAATGATGTCTGGGATGTGGTCCCGAGACCGAAGGACAAATCTGTTGTCACCGCTAAATGGCTCTACAAAATCAAACATGGATCTGATGGGAGTGCTGAAAATTTAAGGCAAGATTTGTTGCCCGTGGCTTCTCTCAAAAGGAAGGAATTGACTATGACGATATATTTGCACCTGTGGCACGATATACCACCATCCGATCAATCATAGCCCTTGCTGCTACGCAAGGATGGAGTCTTCATCAGATGGATGTCAAGACCGCTTTTCTGCATGGTGCAATAAAGGAAGAGGTGTATGTAGAACAACCTCCGGGATTTGAAGTTCAAGATCGAGACACTTATGTCTGCAGGTTGAAGAAAGCCCTCTATGGGTTAAAGCAAGCACCCAGAGCTTGGTACGAAAGGATGGATAGTTACTTGATGAAGCTGGGCTTCACTAGAAGTAATGCTGATCCGAACTTATACTTCAAGGTTGAGAAAGAGAAGCCTCTCATTCTAGTATTATATGTGGATGACCTCTTCCTGACTGGTGATGACCCTCTCATTCATCAATGTAAGAGGGAGCTTGTTGCTGAGTTCGAGATGAAAGACCTAGGACTGATGCACTATTTCCTAGGTCTGGAGGTCTGGCAGAGACCTGGAGAGATTTTCCTTTCTCAAGGAAAATATATTGTGAAGCTTCTGGAAAGTTCTGGTATGATGGAATGTAAGTCCATGGAACTCAACTTTAAGAAGTTGAGGAGCGACGTTGCTGGGCCCGTCCTACTGAGTATCGTGAACTCATAAGGACCCTGATGTTCTCAATGAACACTTGTTCGAACATATGCTGTGCAGTGAACACTTTGAGTCAACACATGGTTGATCATAACATTCACTGGGATGGTGCCAAGAAACTCTTGAGATATCTCTGAGGCACGACAGACCATGGGCTGAGATACACTGCCAGGAGTATGACACTCCGTGGATATACTGATGCCGATTGGGCTGGCAGTGTGGTGGATCGCAAGAGCACATCTGGATGCTACTTCACATGTAGATCTGCTTCGGGCAGGAATCTAAAGTCGGTAGCCTTGAGCACTGCTGAGGTCGAATACATTGTAACATGTATGGCCTGTTGTGAAGTCACTTGGTTGCGAAAGCTCTTTAGTGAGCTGTTTGGACATGTGCTAGATACCACTGTGATACTCTGTGATAACCAGAGTGGGATTCGTATGACTGAGAATCCTGTGTTCCACGATTAATCCAAGCATGTTGATGGGTGGTACCACTTTATCTGGGATATGGTACAGCGAGGCGCCGTAAGGCTCGATCATATAGGAACTGATGAGCAGGTCGCGGATATTCTCACAATGCCCTTGGGGAAGGTCATGTTCCTAACCTTCCGTGAGAATCTTGGAATCATGGAACGACCCTATGATGTGGGTCCTGTTGGACGATGAGCTCTGGGAGCTCTGGGGGGCTTTGGGGAGAGCTTCTTGGAGCTATGGGCAACCACAAGGCTAGGCTTGCCAACCTTGGTGGTGTGCTTGGACCCCACCGTTGTGATTTTGAGTTGGTACACCTCTCATTTTCTGTGCCCCGTATGCATCCTACCCATTGAGTTCAGGGCTCATGGGAAGTACCTCTCATTTGGCCAATGAGGTGTGGAAAAGTTAGAGACTATTAGCAAAGACCGATGGACGCATCAGAGATTGCCGTACTCTCTATCTAGGATGGCACGGTCCAACCACTTGATCTGGGATCAAGATTTGTGAGGTCTGGGACCTCTGGACTGACTATGTCAGTCGGGGGATGATGTCTTTGGGACTGACCCACTTCTGTTCTGAAATAAAGAAGCCAGCAAAGCAAGTTTCGGCGGGATGACGCACGATGTTGATTGCACTAATAGATGGAGTTCTCCCTAGTTGAGAGGGAGTGTTAAATTTGGACAACTAGGTCCAAACTCCATGTTCTGATGCTCAGATTAAGAGGTTAATATTTTTGTTGGATTCCTCTTTGTGAGAGGTGTAAAATCCATATAAAATATGTCTTAATCCGATGAGCAGAACTTATATTTTGAATTTATTATTCTTAATAAATTATATGTGCAAGGTCGGTCAGTTTTGTAATGTAGGCTCACATGCCCAACAGATGTGTCACACACCCTCATTGATGGATATATATACAGGAAAAGTTGGAGAGATTTTCATCATCATCACAACTCACATCTTCCTCTCTCATCAAAGAGTACGAGCTATCAAGAAGGACGAGTTTCAGCCACACGTGTGAAGGACGAAGAGGACAGACTGTACAGCTGAGCTGCAGTACGATTTTCTGCTACTAGGGTTTCGCTGTAAGTTTGACCAGCGTTGACTTTGGTCAACGCATGGTCCAAACAAGCTGAAAACTTGTGGAAGGTTCGATTTTTGAAGGCCGTACTGCCTGGCACAAAAATCGAGGTCAAAGGGTTGACCGTTTTGCTGCTGCGTTGACTTTTAGCTTGCTGCCCCTGCGTTGACTTTTTCAGGACAGCGTTGACTTTTGTAGAGTTGACTTGGGTTGACTCATCTGCTGATTGGAGGGCTGTTGTGACACATACTGGGCTGGCTGACCAAGGAGACTTTGCTGGTTGAAGCATCCTGTTGACCGCCGAAACGAACACACACATTTTTCCTGTTTCTGATTTGTCTTCTGTAAGATCTGCTTATATGTTCTATCTGCATTTTGCTTAACTACTTGTATGATTGCTGTGAGAAAAGTGAAATTGCTCTTAGCATAGAACATCTACAAAACTTTACAATACCATTCCTAACTTTGACGAGCTTCTATCTAGATGTATGCAAGAAGAAACAAGAATGAAGGAATTCGATAATGACAGAAATGCTGCTTATGGTGCTCATTCTCGAAAGAAGAACTCTGGTGGTCCTAAGGACAAAGGAAGAACAAGGACTCAAGAAAAGAAGGGTAAGTGTTTCACTTGCCATAGGCCTGGTCACTATGCCAGAGAATGTCCCTTCAAGAAGGATTCTCCCGATAGTGATGATAACAACAACAACCGGAGGAATGGGAATCGAAGAAACGACAGATCTAAAGGAAAGAGGAAGGCTCTCTCTGGTGGAAACAATCAACCTTCTAAAAGGTCTAGAAACTCCAGGTATGAGGAGTCTAATGCTGTTGATAAAAGAAATGAGTATATTCTTGTATCTGCTCTCTCTGCTACATCTCCGCCCGACACTATGGATGTTTGGTTGATAAATAGTGGTGCCTCAAGACACATCACTGGATTCAAGGAAGCACTCTCTGACATGATTGAGAGGGATACTAATCTAGAAATTATCCTTGGAGATAATGCCACATACCCCGTGAAAGGGACAGGGACTGTGACCCTCCACTTGTCTCAAGGACAAGTCCTACATTTGCAAGATGTACTCTATGTACCAAAACTGAAGAAGAACCTTGTGTCTATATCAGCCATGGAAGACAAAGGGTTCAATGTAACATTCTCTGATGGAAAGGTGCTCATGTGGAAGAAGAGCTTCAAGGAAGCTATCTCGATTGGTTTTAGAGTTGGCACACTCTACCAGGTTGGAGGGAGTCCGCTGGGAGCTATGACATGTGATACTATCCGACAAATCGAACTATGGCACCGGAGGTTTGGACACCTTCATTACAAGGCCCTTCCCGAAGCAAGGAAGGTGGTGACAGGGATGCCTGACTTTGGAAATAATCATGAAGGTGTATGTAAGGGTTGTGCCGAAGGAAAGCACACAAGGGGACCTTTCCCCTCAAGTGTCACAAAGACATCTGATATTTTGCAACTGGTCCATTCTGATCTATCTGGTATGTTGCCCGTGACATCCCTGGGAGGATGTTCTTACTACATGACATTCACTGATGACTTCTCTCGCAAAACCTGGATATACTTCTTGAAAAAGAAGGATGAGGCTTTCATGTGGTTCCGTACCTTCAAAGCCTTGGTGGAAAATATGACCGGAAAGAAGATCAAGATTTTGAGGACTGACAATGGCACTGAATATGAGTCAAATGAGTTCGAAGACTTTTGCAGAGAAGCTGGCATTAAGAGGGAGACTACTACTGCATATACTCCTGAGCAGAATGGTGTTGCTGAACGCAAGAATAGGACTATTGTGGAAGCTGCCTGTGCCATGCTATGTGACCAGGGTCTACCAAAGTTTCTGTGGGGAGAAGCTGCAAATACTGCTGTGTATATTCAAAACCGATGCCCTCATTCCGCTCTGGACTCCAAAACTCCCGAAGAGGTTTTCTCCGGTAAGAAACCTGATGTCTCACATTTTAGAATTTTTGGATGTCCTGTCTATTTTCATGTGCCGAAAGAAAAGAGAAGTAAGCTGGATGCTACTGGGAAGAAAGGAATGTTTGTGGGCTACAGTGAGACTTCTAAGGCCTATAGAGTCTATGTACCGGGTCAAAGGGAAGTAGAGATAAGCCATGATGTCACTTTTGACGAAGATGCTTCCCTGAAGAAAGTAGTAGATCTTCCAAGATCTGAAGAAAATCATGAAGAAAGGCCTGGAAATCAAGAAGAACCGCAGGATGAGACAATGCTTGATATTGAAGGACCAATGGACCCTATTGATCTATCTCCTTCATCGAAGAGACCACCATGGCTTCGTGACACCCGAAGATGTCGAGGGGACATGTCACCAAGGGGGACATTCTTATAGGCAAGAAGCCGTGTAGATACCAAGGGTATCTAGCAGCGAAGAGTACTATTGTACAATCTGAACCTGGATCTTTTGAGGAAGCTGTAAAGCATCAAGTTTGGAAGGATGCTATGCACGAAGAATATGAGTCCATAATGAAGAATGATGTCCGGGATGTGGTCCCGAGACCGAAGGACAAATCTGTTGTCACCGCAAAATGGCTCTACAAGATCAAACATGGATCTGATGGGAGTGCTGAAAAGTTCAAGGCAAGGTTTGTTGCCCGTGGCTTCTCTCAAAAGGAAGGAATTGACTATGATGACATATTTGCACCCGTGGCACGATATACCACCATTCGATCAATCATAGCCCTTGCTGCTACGCAAGGATGGAGTCTTCATCAGATGGATGTCAAGACCGCTTTTCTGCATGGTGCAATAAAAGAAGAGGTGTATGTAGAACAACCTCTGGGATTTGAAGTTCAGGATCGAGACACTCATGTCTGCAGGTTAAAGAAAGCCCTCTATGGGTTAAAGCAAGCACCCAGAGCTTGGTACGAGAGGATGGATAGTTACTTGATGAAGTTGGGCTTCACTCGAAGTAATGCTGATCCAAACCTTTACTTCAAGGTTGTGCAGGAGAAGCCTCTCATTCTAGTGTTGTATGTGGACGACCTCTTCCTGACAGGTGCCGACCCTCTCATTCATCAATGTAAGAGGGAGCTCGCTGCTGAGTTCGAGATGAAGGACCTAGGACTGATGCACTACTTCCTAGGCCTGGAGGTCTGGCAGAGACCTGGAGAGATTTTCCTTTCTCAAGGAAAATACATTGTGAAACTTCTAGAGAGATTTGGTATGGTGGACTGCAAGTCCGTTTCAACACCAATGGAACTCAACTTTAAGAAGTTGAGTGGCAGTGCTGCTGGGCCTATCTTGGCCAATCCTACTGAGTATCGTCAACTCATAGGAGCTTTGATGTTCTTAGTGAACACCCGACCAGATATATGTTTTGCAGTGAACACTTTGAGTCAACAAATGGTTGAGCCTCATCACTTTCACTGGGTTGGTGCCAAGAATCTTCTGAGATATCTTCGGGGCACGATAAACCATGGTTTGAGATACACTGCCGGGAGCGTGACACTCCTTGGATATACTGATGTCGATTGGGCTGGCAGTGTGGTGGATCGTAAGAGCATATCGGGGTGCTACTTCGATCTCATGGATGACAGGAAGTAGAAGTCGGTGGCTTTGAGCACCGAGGCCGAACATATCACAAGCATGGTCCGTTGTGGCGAAGCTTGCTGCGAAAACTTCTTAGTGAGTCGTTTTGTTGTTTGGACATGCTAGATACCACCGTGATACCGTGATAACCAGCAGGGATTCGTAAGATCGAGAACTCGTGTTCTGGCCACCCCATCCAAGCATATTGACATACTGTACACCACTCATCCGGACATGGCACGCGCGCCGTAAGGCTCGATCACATGGAACTGATGAGCAGTCGTGGATATTCTCACCACCCTTGGGGAAGCGTCGTAAGTTCCCAACTTCCGTGAGAGTCTTGGTATCGTGGAACGACCCTATGATGTGGGTCCTGTTGGACGATGAGCTCTGGGAGCTCTGGGGGGCTTTGGGGATAGCTTCTCGGAGCTATAAGCACTCATAATGCTTCCGCCCCACCATTGTGATTATTGAGCTGGTTCGCCTCTCATTTATCTGTGCCCCGTATGCATCCTACCCATTGAGTTCAGGGCTCATGGGAAGTACCTCTCATTTGGCCAATGAGGTGGGAAAAGCTAGAGACTAGTAGCAAAGATTGATGGACGCATCAGAGATTGCCGTACTCTCTATCTAGGATGGCACGGTCCAACCACTTGATCTGGGATCAAGTCTAGTGAGGTCTCGGACCTCCACCTGACTTCGGGTCAGATGAACCAACTTCGGGTTGGTTGGAGACTCTTTGTGAGTCCGATAGAGGTTTCGGACCTCTGGGCTGAATTTGTCAGCCGGGGGATGATGTCTTTGTGACTGACCCACTTCTGTTCTGAAATAAAGAGGCCAGCAAAGCAAGTTACGGCGGGATGACGCACGATGTTTGATTGCACTGATGGATGGAGTTCTCCCTAGTTGAGAGGGAGTGTTAAATTTGGACAACTAGGTCCAAACTCCATGTTATGATGCTCAGATTAAGAGGCTAATATTTTTGTTGGATTTCTCTTTCGGAGAGGTGTAAAATCCATATATAATATGTCTTAATCCGATGAGCAGAACATTTATTTTGAATTTATTATTCATAATAAATTATATGTGCAGGTCGGCCTTAAGGTTTCACACCCCCAGCAAATGTGTCACACACCCCAATGATGGATATAAATACAGGCAAAGTTGGAGAGCATTTCACCACAACTCAACACACATCTTCTTCTCTCATCTGATTTAGTACAAGCTCCTTGGAGGACAAGTTCAGCCCACACGTGTGAAGAAGAAGGAGGACGAATCTGTACGGCTGAGCTGAAGGACGAATTTCTGCAGCTAGGGTTTTGCTGGAAGTTTGACCAGCGTTGACTTTGGTCAACGCATGGTCCGAAAGGGCTGAAACTTGTTGGAAAGTTCGATTTTGAGAGGCCGTACTCTTTGGCACAGAAATCGAGGTCAAAGGGTTGACCAAACTGTTGCTGCGTTGACTTTTAGCTTGCTGTCCTGCGTTGACTTTTTTGGACAGCGTTGACTTTGTTGGAGTTGACTTGGGTTGACTCGGTTGCTGATTGGAGGACTGTTGTGACACATTCTGGGTTGGCTGACCAAGGAGACTTTGCTGGTTGAAGCATCCTGTTGACCGCCGTAACGCACCATCACATTTTTCTGTTTCTGGTTTGTCTTCTATAAGATCCACTTATATGTTCTATCAACATTTTACTTAACTATTTGTGTGATTGCTGTAAGAAAAGTAAAGTTGCTTCAAGCATAGAACATCTACAAAAATTTACATTCTCCGTGACAATCAAGGTGTTCCCCAAGTCAGTACTGTCACTGGAAGCAAAATTTTGCGAATTTTGAAGGGTCATGGTATTTATGTTTTGTCTGTCAAGTTTAAGGCACAGTGCTTTAGAATGTTGTTTACTGTACTACTGGGAGATGACTGTTATTGGCAGGGCTTGCACCTCAAATTCCTGAAGATTTATACCATCTTATTAAGAAGGCAGTTGCGGTTAGGAAGCATCTTGAGAAGAACCGCAAGGACAAGGATTCAAAGTTCTGGCTAATATTGGTAGAAAGTAGAGTTCACTGCCTGGCAAGATACTACAAGCGAACCAAGAAACTTCCTCCCACTTGGAAATAGTGAGTAAATAATTCACCATGTTCTCGTGTATAACTTTAATATAATTCGGAGTGTTTAAGGTGCTTTATTCCGGTAGTGACAAATTTTTGTCCAACAGATGAAACCAAGATATCGACGGAAAATATGGTCAGAGAACTGTAGGAGAAAACTAGACAGGAGCTGTTTCTTTCTCCCCTTCATCATTGGAATCTAATTTAGTAACTTAGAAGAATCACCAGAGAAGTGAAAACCTAGAAGCAGTCTGAAGATCTTAGTATGCTGATTTACTAATTTTTAGAATTGATACTATTCATTTTAAGGAAATGCAACGAATATATGTTATGGAAAATGATAAGATGAGGAAAACCGAACAGAGATCATAATATATAGGAGGAAGACATGGTGAACTCACTCTTGAAAAGCACGAGACAGTTATGAAAATCAAACAGATATAATAATATATAGGAGGAAGACATGGGGAACTCAATCTTAAAAAGCACAAGACAGTGTTTTATTAACTCTCTGCTCTATACTTGAAGAGAAAATCTACACTCTTTTGTGATGATGGATTTCCTTGTATAGGCAAAAACATCTATTGGACAAATGATAACTCAGCTTATGCAAAGGAGAACTGAATCTCTCAGAGTTACAAATTACAAGGGACACTTGGATGACAATTACATTCAACACCTAAAGATAACCTACTAAAGAAAAACTTACTACAAAGCAGCATTACTAAGAACAAAACTCAGATTTGTAACATATGATGAACACTTTAAAGTTTAACCCCAGAATGCTCAAGCTTGCGAAGGGAGGCTTCCTTTTCCTTTCCTGTCGATTCTAAGTATGTTATAAGTTATCTGTTTCTGGTCCCTCTCCTTTTATCCAGTAGTGCCTTCTGGGAGGGGTTGTAGAAACTCTAGAATAGTATGCTCGAAGTACAACCTATATATCCTCTTCTAAATGTGGTGGCTCATATACTTTATGGTGACTCAGTTAAATGTTGAGATGATCTGCAAGGTTGAGAGTCGAACAAGACCAAGGCATTTGGTCCAATGTCATGCAGGATGGTAGAAGGACCATATTTAATATTGCAATGCTGCTAGTTCTTCAACTTGTCAATGAATTGTCAAAGTTCTGTTTCCCACCTGGAAGTGCTTTTCGAATTCATATTTGTCTGGCAGATATTTATATCTGACCTTAGCCTTAAGGATATGGAAGGCTTAGCTAAGTGATTTATGAAAAATAGTTCTTCATCCTGCTTATTTTGCTCATCTAATGTGCAAGGAGTTGAGAGTGCTTAACATTGAAGGAGTAGACATTAGACCAACTAAAGCTGATGGTCTAAGGCATATTTGTCTGGCAGATATTTATATCTGACCTTAGCCTTAAGGATATGGAAGGCTTAGCTAAGTGGTTTATGAAAAATAGTTCTTCATCTTGCTGATTTTGCTCATCTAAGTGCAAGGAGTTGAGAGTGCTTAACATTGAAGGAGTAGACCGGACCAACTAAAGCTGATGGTCTAAGGTTTTAAAACGCGTGACAAACCTCGAAAGATGAATGATCAATGGGGATACATGCTAATCAGTTACGACTTCAATCTCACTGCTGGGCAGAGGATGAAAGAAAATCAGTAGGGAATCGCAAACTTACTACCAAGTACTTTTGAAAGTGATAGTTCACATGCTAATCAGTTACGACTTCAATCTCACTGCTGGGCAGAGGATGAAAGAAAATCAGTAGGGAATCACAAACTTACTACCAAGTAC